>CM053784.1:59258326-59858326 GCA_028749045.1 Cupressus sempervirens | reverse complement strand
TATATCATTATTAAACATACCCTAAGATCATTATATTAAATAATGATATGTTATTATACGTATTTAGATATATACTATATATATCACATATATTTAATATTATTTATCTTATTTATTATAATTTAAATGTGATAATAATTAGATATATTATCATCTCATTGATTTACATTGTAATTATAACATTTATTCCTTATATATATATATATTGATATTATTATTATGAATAATAATTTCATTATATTCATATAAATAATATAAATAATTAAGTAAAATAAATAGATCATAAATATTTATAGTTTATCAATATTATTTCTTTAGGAATAGTATATGAATTATTATAATATTTTATCCAATAATTATAGGATTCTCTTTAGGAGGGGTCATGACAGTCCACCCCTCTCGAATTTGCTAGTCCTCAAGCAATAAAATTTTTCATATTTGTTTCACCTTATATAATGAAATTGACTACTAGATCCCATTCAAATTTTTACTTGTAATATTACTTCATTCATTCTATAAAAGAGTCACATATGTAGTACACATCTGAATGCAAAGTATACACATGAATGTATGAAGACACAAAGCAAACACGAAGCATGCATGAAGTAGACACATGTAAACACAAAGCATACACAATGAAGACAGATGATGCATGAAGGCATGAAGTAGACACGATGTAGACACATCATACATAGCCTTGATTAGATCCTAAAATTAACAATGCACAATTACTATACTTCTTCATTAGGCTTATGAACCATGCAACCACAAAATAATTATCAGTACATGCATATAAAAATATATATAAACTTCAAAGAAATTTGAATGATAATAAGTTAATCCAAGCCAATTCCATACTAAGCCCAAGAGCAGACTTTGGCCCCCTTGGCCTCGGTGGTAGGTGTTAGGCATCCACATGAGGTGGTCTACTTAGTGGATTGCTTGTTTGGCTAGAAAGGTTCTTGTGAAAAGGAGTCATTACTATCTTTCCCTTAACTAGCACTACAATAGGGTGTCCTAACCAGTCTCCCTTGATTTCAGACTCCATAGAAAAGTTGATAGGGTGCTCTTACTATCTTCCCCTTAACTAGTACTACAATAGGGTGTTCTCCCCTGATTGCAGATTCCATAGGAAAGTGGTAGGGTTCCCTTACTATCTCTTCCTTAACTAGTACTGCAATAGGGTATCATAGAAGCTCTTCCCTGATTGTAGACTCCATAGGAAAGTTAAATGTGGCCTTTCCCTTAACTAGTACTACAATAAGGTGTCTTAACAGACCTTCCTTAATTGTAGACTCCATAGGAAAGTTAAATGTGGTCTTTCCCTTAACTAGTACTATAATAAGGTGTCTTAACAGACCTCCCTTAATTGCAAACTCCATAGGAAAGTTAAATGTGGTCTTTCCCTTAACTAGTACTACAATAAGGTGTCTTAACAGACCTCCCTTAATTGCAAACTCCATAGGAAAGTTAAATACAGTAGGGTTTCTATATAGTCTTTCCCTTAACTAGTACTACAACAAGGTGTCTTATAGACCTTCCTTGATTGTAGACTCCATAGGAAAGCTACTTGAAATCCCTAAATCATTTCTCAAATAAATAATTTTACACCTTTATGATTATATTAATTAAGAAAACTTACAATTTGATATTTTTAACTATGGTTGAACTTCCTTGAAGCTCTATCCATTCCCTTGATCATATATTATCTTCTTCAGTGTTGTCCCTTCCATTAGCATTATAATTTCTTAGATTATTTATGGAATTTCCCATGTTTTTCAATGCTTGAAGGAGTGCTTGGTTTGATTTCTTTATCTGCTCTTTTTTATTATCTTCTCGTGGCTCTTACATGGAATGTGAAACTAACCAATGGGGAAATTGATGCACTCGCATCTTCTTGAATCATTGGCTATTCTGAATCATTCCTCTTCTATGGAACCATTTGTATTTGATAGATGATTGGTACTATTACTCCTTTGATGTGAATTTTACACTTATTAGGTTGGTGCTCGATGTCTCTTTCTCCACATCACCTCTAGTCAATTTGACTCTCCTTTGACTATTGGTTCTGTCTGTACAATCTTCAGCACCTGATGCATTATTGAGGCACGATTTATTCATTTTGGGTTTCAATAGCCGAAGCCTTGCCACTTTATTTCCTTTGTTCATTATCATGTGACAGAGGGACAGTCAAACATGATTAACATAGGAAGACCGGCCACATGATCAGTGAACCACCCATGTCTTGATAATTTTGTCGGATATAGATTGCTAAATTCATATGGTTTGAGGATTGTTCCTATCCATCCTTGGTGGGAAGGATGCTTACAAAACATGATTTTAAATTATTGAAATTTTGGAATGGTATTCACTCACAGAATTATAAAGTCTTCAAATCTACAGCGAAAGTCAACATGTCTCTCTTCATTTTATTTGTATTTCTCATCATTATGCTATGTGACCATCATTCTTTTGTCGGGTGACTTCTGAAATTGTCCTCCCAAAGGTGATATGATCCATAGTTTCATATTAATGTCCACATGAACCAGATGATGGTGTCAATATAGAGTCCATGTCTTAGTGAAATGATGGATTGGTTCTCTTTTTATCATTTAGAACTGGATACTATACTTCGCTAGATCTAGAATAACACTTTAATTTGAAAGTGGATCTGCCTAATCGAGGGTGGAAAGGATGGCACCCCCTCAGTCTAATGTGCTAATAGACTGAATTGCCCGTAGGGGCCCAACACCATACTAAAATTGCAAGAAGACCACTTTGGTTATTTGTTTTTTTCCTCACACTAATCATTAGTGGATTTTTAATTTTTTCTATCTCCTTTTTATTTGAAACAAACACGTCTCCCTATATTATTGTCAATTTTGCATCAAAACCTAATTCTCCTCTCACAGGTTGTGTTCCATTCATTGTGACAGTGTAGAATATTTGGATTTCCAATTCAATTAAAAATTTGATTATGTGTCATTGTAACATATCAAGGAGATCTTCAAAAAATTGTACATAAGTTGCAAAAGCTCCGAATGCTCCCATCTTCCATGTGAATGGCGATGATGTGGAAAATATGGTGCATGTCTTGGAACTTGCTGCTGAGTGGCATCAGACATCAATTTTATGTTGTGGTGGATATTGTTTTTTATCACAAGTTTGGACATAATGAAATTGAAGAACCATCCCTCACACAACCTAAGATGTATGAGATGATGAATGAATGATATGAACCAACATTTCAACCATGTGAAGAGGTGGTAGCATTGTTGGGTAATAAGGAAGATAATAAGGCTCAAGATTTTGTTGGAGAACTTGAAGAGTCTCTAACCAAAATACAAACACATTTTATCTATCAGATTGAAGGTTTAGATCTCACCACACTCACACTTATCTATATGGGCTACATGGATGACTAAAATGTTACTTTGTTTTGGCAAATCTTGTGTTTGCATGCATATGATTTAATGGAATAGTGATTCGCCATTATCCTTTGGCCATTTTGATAATTAATGATTGGGTTTTTCTGTGTCAGTAGTGACCAGGATTTCATCTGTTCATTCTTTTGGGAGTGACAAATAATGTGCAAAATTTCTATTTTGACATTTACCTATTATTTGTGGATTGGGAGTTTTTCACTTATCATCTCTAAGGATCCTCCTAAGAATTTAAGGTGCAATAAAAAAATATTCAATTTTCTATTTATGCATTCACTAGGCTAGCAGAACATAGGCTCTGATACTGCTTGTAATGAACCCTTTTTAGGGGTCATTTGTTTGTGACTTTTTCTTTTATTTGTATCCCCTTTTTCCATATTTTTCTTTGATATATTTTCCAATGCGTTGATATATTATATATATGAGTATATTCATAGAGTCGTGTCCTTTCAAATTAATATTAATTATATTAATAAGGTATTTTATTATTTTATTAATTATATATTATTATTAATGATTATATACCATATTATTATATTAACTATATTATATAAATTATGTAAAGACTATTACAATATTATGTAATCTTAGATATTATGATGAATTATAACTATATCATTATTAAACATACCCTAAGATTATTATATTAAATAATGATATATTATTATACGTATTTAGATATATAATATATATATCACATATATTTAATATTATTTATCTTATTTATTATAATTTAAATGTGATAATAATTAGATATATTATCATCTTATTGATTTACATTGTAATTATGACGTTTATTCCTTATATATATTGATATTATTATTATGAATAATAATTTTATTATATTCATATAAATATATAAATAGTTAAGTAAAATAAATAGATCATAAATATTTATAGTTTATCAATATTATTTCTTTAGGAATAGTATATGAATTATTATTATATTTTATCCAATAATTATAGGATTCTCTTTAGGAGGGGTCATGACAATATTCTAATATGATCTCCTTATCTTGCACCAATTCTTTGACAAAGTGATACTTTATTGCAGTGTGCTTGGTTTTGGAATGCATTATTGGATTCTTTGATATGTTGATTGCACTTGTATTATCACAAAACATAACAACTGGTTCTTTGATCTCAACCTTCATGCCTTCTAATAATTGTTTAAACCAAACAATATTAGAACAGTTTATTGCTACTGCAATATACTCTACTTCTGTTGTAGATTGGGATGTACAATTTTGCTTTTTACTTGTCCAAGAAACCAACCTCTTTCCAAGAAAGAATGCTCCACCACTTGTACTCTTTTTGTCATCAATTTTTCCTGCCCAATTAGCATCAGTAAACACTTTCATGTCCAAATTACCTCTAAATTTGTACCACAATCCATAAACTTTGGTGCCTTTCAAGTATCTCAAGATCCTTTTGATTGCCATCATGTTATTCTCTCTAGGTTTTGCTAAAAATCTTTCCACAATACCAACTACAAAAGCAATATCAGGCCTTGTATGAACTACATACTACCATTTTCCAATAATTGATCTATATAAGGTCTGATCTACCTCTTTTGATTCATCATCCTTGGTAAGCTTTAGTCCAGTACACATGGGAGTCCCAACTAGTTTACAATCTTCCATACCAAACTTTTTGAGTATCTCCTTGATGTATTTAGATTGAGTGATGTAAATACCATTCTTGCTCTACTGAATTTGAAGACCAACAAAGAATTTAATCTCACCAAACATAGACATCTCAAATTCCTTGTTCATTTTCTCTAAGAATTTTTTGCATAGATCATCATTTCCTATAAAAAAAGTATCATCCACAAATATTTCTACCAAAAAAATCTTGTTATTTGGTCCTTCCTTGATATACAAGCTACTGCTATCATTAGTTCTCTAAAAACCAATCTGAATAAGATAGTTATGCAATCTTTCATACCATGCTCTAGGGGCTTTTTTTAGACCATACAATGTTTTGTATAATTTGTAGACCATATCATTCTTGTCTGGATCAACAAAACCTTCAGATTGCTCAATGTAGACTTCTTTATCTAGAATACCATTGAGAAATGTAGATTTTACATCCATCTGATATGCCTTAAATCCTTTGTGTGCAACATATGCAAGTAAGGTCCTGACACCTTCCAGTCTTGCAACAGGAGCAAAAGTCTCTCCATAGTCTATTCCTTCTTCTTGAGAGTAGCCTTTACATACTAGTCTAGCTTTGTTCCTTGATACCTTACCATCCTCATTCAACTTATTTCTAAATACCCAGTTTGTTCCAATCACATTTTTGTCTGTAGGCCTAGGTACAAGAGTCCATGTTTTGTTCTTCTCTATGTGCTCTATCTCTTCATTCATAGCCTCAATCCCATTTTCATTTTCTAATGCATCTTTGACATTTCTAGGTTCAAAATTAGCAAGTAAAAAAGTATCTTTTAGCTTACTTCTTGTCATAGTACCTTCAAATTTGTCTCCATTAATTTGATCTGGTGCGTAATGTCTCCTAACATACTTGGCCAATATAGGTTCCTTTCCTTTTGACTGAGTTTCACTATCTTCCTTTTGAGTTTCAACTTTTGGCTTTGGTTGATTTGTCTACTGCTCGGGTCCTTCAGATTCAATAGGAATTAGCTCAGTAGCATCTGAATGTGACTCAGGTTCTTGCAACTTGGTTTGAACTTCTTGCAACTCAGTGACTGAAGACTCGGGAGTAGAAGTTTTCTAATTGACAAATGTATCTGGCACTGTATCAAGTTCAATGAAAACAAATCTCCTATAATCTTTTGGTTCCTTTTTTCTTTCTTCTTCAGTCCTTTCTGCAAACTCATCAACTTTCACATGTGCACTTTCTATGACTTTGTAAGTAGACAAATTCAAAAATCTATATGCTTTACTCTTGCAAGAATATCTCAAAAATATACCTTCATCACCCTTCACATTAAATTTCCCTTTTCTAGATTCTTTCAAAATATAACATTTGATTCCAAATACTTTTAGGTAAGTTACATTGGGTTTATAGCCATACCATAGCTCATAGGGAGTCTTGAATGAGTCCTTCTTCAACTATACTCAATTCAAGGTATGAACTGTAGTGCTAATAGCTTCCTTCTGGTATTTCATAGCAATGTTCTTTTTAATCATTAGAGTCCTTCCATAGTCCATGATAGATCTATTCCTCCTTTTAGGTATTCCATTCTACTCAGGAATTCCAGGAGCTGATACTTGTCTTTTGATTCCTCTTTCAATGTAAAAGTTATTGAATTCATGGGAGATGAATTCACCACCTCTGTCTGATCTCAAACATTTCAGTCTTTATCCCATTTCCTTTTCTACTCTAGCCAAATACCATTTGAACATCTCAAATGCTTCTAATTTCTTTCTAAGATACATGACAATCATCATTCTAAAGTAGTCATCAACAAAAATAATGAAGAACTTTTCTCTAGTATATCTCTTAATTCCAATAGGTCTACACAAATCAGTATGCACAATTTCCAAAATATCTTTAGACTAATAATTTTTACTTTTAAAGCTAGTCTTTCCCATCTTACCAATATGACAATTCTTGCATAGATCAACATTAGGTTTCTTTATACTAGGAATGCCTCTTACTTTTATGAATTTTCTTATTTTCACCAGGTTATCAAAATTCACATGACATAACCTTCTGTGCCATAACCAAATTTCTTCAACTTAAGCAATAAAACATGAACATTCACCAAGTTCAAGATAAAACAAGTTACCTTTTGTTTGTATGCCTGATCTAATCAACTTTCCTTTGTCATCTAGTAGTCTTGCTTTTCCATGCATGAATTCTACCTTGAATCCAATATTGATTAGCTGTGTCACACTCAATAGATTGTGTTTTAGTCCTTGAACCCAATAGACATTATCATATACAAGCTCTTTGGTTAGTGAAATTCTTCCTCTTCCTTTTATGCAACAAGGTTCATTATTACCAAACCTCACACTACCAACATCGTAGTCTTCGAATTGTTCAAACTTTGTTTTGTCACCAATCATATGATGAGAACAAACACTGTCTATGATCCATGTATCATTTTTTCTTACATGAGAGATAAGTGCCATATTATCTTTCTCATCATTATCAGATTCATCTTTCACAATAATGTAAACAATTTCATCTTCACTATTATCAGAATCCTTAGAATCCTTAGCCATGAAACAAGTTTTCTTACCTTTTTCCTTAAATGATTTGAAGTCTTTCTTGCCATTGCACTTGTGACCTTTCTTCTCATCCTTGTTTTGCTTGTTTAGGCACCTAGTAGCAATATGACCAATTTCCTCAAATGAAAAATAGATTAGAAGAACCTTACCTTTGTATTTCCCTTTGCCTCTAGAATATTTCCTTGACAGTAGAGCCTCAACCACCTCAAGATCATTGTCAGAACTCTATTATGATTCTTCCTCACTTTCTGAATAAGAATCCTTTATCTTCTTGCCCTTTTCTTTGAGTGAAAGCTTGGCTTCAAATGTTGATTCAATATTCTTGGAAGCTAGAACATAGTTGCCATAGTTATCTAGCTCAAATGCCGTCAATCTTCCTACTATAGCTTCTAAATTTATCTTATGATTTGTTTCACATCTTCTTTCTTAAATTGCATAAAATCTAATTGCATAAATGGGAAGCAATGTTCTAAGAAATTTACTTACAACTGTTTCCTCTTTGATATCTCCTCCAGAAGCCTTGATTGCACTGACGCTTGCTTTGACTCTTTCAACATATTTAGCAATATTCTCATCCTCTCTCATCCTCATTTGATCAAATTGTCCTCTTAGATTTTATTCTTTGGTTCTTCTCACATTGTCATCACCTCCATAGATATCTTTCAGCTTGTTCCACATAGCAAAGGTAGATTTGTAGTCCTTGATATCATCAAATTCTTCATAGCTTAGGGCTGATTCAATGTCTATCATCATAGTGTTATGAGTCTTCTTCTTAGCAATTTCATTAACATATAATGTACCAGAAGGAGTTGTATATTCTTCATCAAGGTATTTCAATCTTGTATCTCCAATGGAAGCCAGATGGAGTCTCATGAGACCTTGCCATGCTGAAAAGTTATCCCTATTAAGCCTTGGAATTTCCCTCTTGTAAGACATCATGATCTTTAGCTTAGATCCTTGAAATCCTTCCTACAAGCACCAAATGCTCTGATACCAATTGTTGGAAATATAGATGGAGTAACTGAGAGGGGGGGTGAATCAGTTACCACAAAAACAAATCTACAGATCCCTTAGATTTCTTATAAAACTAGTTCTGCTATCACTCGATAGCTATACAAAAAAATGCTATAACTCAGTAGATGTAGTGTATGTTATCTTTAACATAACTTAATCATTCACAGTGATTAACATGTATGCATAAAAGAAAATAACATGAACACATAAGACACTAGATTTAACATGAAAACCCAATATGGGAAAAATGACCAATTAACTAGCTACTGATTTTCACTCTTCTGAAGTGAGCCCTATTAGGAGCCAACTCTATTAAAGGTTACATAACACACTGTTAGGTGTGACCTTGTTAAAAGATTTAATCACCCTATTAGGAGTGGCCTTGCTAGAGGACTTTAGAACAATCAATAGAACTGTCACCTTGTTAGAGGAATTACAAAATGGCTGTTAGACCAACTCTGTTAAGAGATTTAGAAATCACTGCTACAATGGTGAGAAAGTAATAATGACTTGACCTAAATGAGATGCAATTGAATTGCTGATATACATCTCTATTTTGCTTCACTAGATCCTCTTTTGATTGAATACAACTTTGCTGCTTCTCAAGGATATCTGATCCTTCTTCAAAATTCACTCACACTTTCCTCTTCAATCAATACACTTTCATGCTTTCTCATCACACTTTAGAATTCACAACTTGACCTTTAATTTATACCTTACAAATTGTCAAGTCAGCTCATTTACAAGTTACAATTACCAATAATCATTACATCAGTCGGCTACAATCATTACATAAAAATATTAAGCTTGATTTTCCAAAATAATCAAATCCTTCATTGGCCAACCCTACTCGATAAACACTACTCTAGAAATGATTTCTAGTGTTAACCAACTGAAGCTTGGTGAATACTGCGAATTCAGTAAAATCCTTTGGAGACCAAGTGAACTTGGTAATCACTGACTTTCCTTCAATAACCTTGTGAGCTTGGTTACCACTAACTTCTGCCACAAAATCCTTCAACGCCTAAGTGAGCTCGGTAAAAGCTATTTCCATAGAGTAACTTTTAGGAATGCTTAGTAGACTCTAAAATTTTCTTTGCTGACCAATTGAGCTCGGTAGACTCTATAATTTTGTTTGCTGATCAACTGAGCTTGGTAAACTCTATCTGATAACTGATATGACATTTTTGTAACATCAAAGAAAACACACAATTGAAAAAATGTATCCAATAACCTTCTCCAATATCCTAGGATCCTCTACTTTTGGGATTCTTTGAGGATTTTTAATTGTAGGACCTGAAGTATCCCAAGTTTCTAAATTGTTTACTCTTGTTCCTTGGTCAACCTACTTTATTTTCAATCCCAAAAACTAGTATAGGAAGCTTGGGATCTTCACTCTCATAATCAATCATAACTAATCCATCATTTCCATTCCACAAGAATCAAGAGCAAGTATACATGCATTCATAAGACTTTAAGAAAACATCTCCAAACATTCATCAAGTTCAAGCAATTCCTTCTTGCATTGAGCTTCGTCCTTCAAGGTGGTAGTGGAGTTTGGCTTCTAAGAAGGAAATCATCATTCTAAATCATTTAAGTTATTCTATTTTTCATCTTGGAGTGTTACACACATTCCTATTCATAAGGTTTTGAGTGCTATGGTTTCCTTTTGGTTTCTTTGAGTCAAGGTTATTACATTTGCATACTTGACCACATATCAAATTTGGTTGCATTTGCAAAGCTAATTCTATCTTTCATTTGATATATTAAATCCTACTACATTATAACATTTACTTTATCAGTACATTTACATATCAGTTTAAAGATTGATTCCTCAATCTAGGGCTTGACCAAGACAAACCCTCATCAAATCAAAACAAAAATTAAGTTTTACTGTGTGGAGGAATATGATAGCCAAATCACAACCACAAATCTAGAAACTATTCATTGAAACATTTATGAAGAAGTTGGATCAACTTTTCTACTATGTCCCAAGAACATGGTGACTTTTTCATAAAGAATTTGAGCATATTACCATTAGTTCGGCGTCTTTCTAAGGCCTTGAGAAAAACAAAATATTATGAGATTTCTATTGTGATTGCAAATATGTAGTCACAATTTCTATCATAGGTTTAGATCTACAATTTTTGGAGCAAAAAGGTATATTTCTCTACACATTCCAAGTTTATTACTTTATCATTCACTTAACCTTTTTAGTCTAGAACTATTTTCACATCTTAATTGGGTTATTTGTATATATTTTGTAGTTAGATCTATCTTACACTTCTCATTAAATCGATTAACTCAAGTTTACACTTGTACGTATTTAATAAAAAATATTGTTGCATGAAAGAGGACTTACTTGCATACTTCCTTGATGTAATTTGTGTTTAGCATTAGCATCCTTTTATCCGTTTAGGATTTTCTAATCTAACTCGAGTTATATTGAGAGTTATGTTTGGAAGCACCTCTTTCTCTTGTATTAAATGTTAGTGTAAAGTGAAGGCCCAATACTTACATATCTTATTGCGTGGTTCCATTTGACCACTAAACACATCTATTCTTCCTCTTTTTGAGATCACTACCCCATCAAGTTCAAAATTGAATGTCCAAAAAAGAATATATCCTTCCAAATCATGATTTTTGCCTTACTCATCATTGCTTAATCATCAACCCATAATGACCCACATTTAATGGGCTTGGAATTTTGAACCTAGGCCTAGTCAATATTTTTGCTAGATTACTTAGTGGAATGATGTCATCCATCCCTTAGTACAATTTATATGCATTTATGGTATGTAGTGAGCCATCTACTACCAATGATCTTATGATGCAAACACCAAAAAATTGTTTGTTACTTTTGAAGATTTGGATTCAAATCCCTTCTGTCCTAACTTGCAGGTTATGGTTGCTTAGTTTTTCCACCAAAAACAAATTGTAAGTCATCATTCTGATAGTGGAACTCAATCCAAGGCTAGACTTCATTGGATCGAGGTGTGTGACTGATATTTTGAAGATTTTCTTTCTTTCTCTTAGAGCTCATCTTTCCTCCCATAGTACTACATGTATTAAAGAATTTCAAACAATGCTCTTTGAACTACCAATATCCTTACATATTTTTCAAACATTATGAGAATGTGTTCATGATCTAATTAAATTCCACTACTAGAGAGCAGGCCCTCAAGGATTGCCTTAAAATTAGTCCTTCTTGTCTCTCATATTCCTAGAAGATCTTTTGTGACCATCTATTAACCCTTGGGGACCTTAAAGAAGTTGTTTCTTTCTTGGAAGATGACAAAGCTACTAGATGTCATGGTTACCCATGTAAATTCTACAAGTGGCCTTGTGTGCGTCCTAACCTACATATTTTTTTATCTTGAGGACTTTCATTTTTATTCCTTTGGTTAAATCATTGACAAAGGAAATATTAAGTTCATCCCTAAAGAAAATGATCTAAAGGACATGTGTGATTGGTGACCCATTAGTTTACTCAATGTTTCTTACAAGATTATTAACAAAGCTCTTGCCATTAAGATTTGTTAGATCCTTCCCCTTATTGTTCATATAAAGAAGACTCATTTTATCAAGTCAAGGTTCATCCCCGATATTATTATTATTTTTTGGGAGACATGGAATTGGCTAGTTTCTCCACACAAGATGCAATTTTTCTCAAAATTATTTTTCCAATGCTTATGATCACATTCAATGGGCATTTATTCTTGCAACACTAATAGGAATCAGCCTTGATACCTTACCTTTCCTCTTATGCCTTCTAGGTTACTAAAAACCTAAGCACCCCCTTTTGGAAAAATGATCTCTGGGAGGAAAGGAATCAACTTCTCTTCAAGGGTTTCCTATCATTTATGTGTGTTTCATCTAGTGTCTTTACTCCCCTTATATGATTTATGCCTGCAAACCATCTAAAAGTCTTGCAGGAGTGTGGAGACTTCTTTCTTAGGTTTGGATTTATTTTTAAGGTGTCTTGGTTTCATACCGTTGTGGATATTTCTTAAAGACCTCATCAAACTGCTTCAGTCACTCATTAGGCAAACCAAGTCTTTAATTAAACCTCGTAATTGAATTTTAACAACCCCAAGAGTAAACTAGTATTCAGAGTACCCTTTTTGATCATCATTAAGATTTTGTAGGTCTCAAATTATGTTCATATTTGCATATGTCCAAACCCAAAAGTGAGGTTTTGTAAGGGTTTCTAGGTCTACTCAAACTAGTCTAGAGTTAGGCTTTCAAAACCACTTTAAATGAATTAAAAAACTCCTCCCATTGATCTTTCACACTCATTAGACACCCCCCAGCATGATCTAGGGTCATTTGATGAAGTTCTATCCACTCATGCAATTTCCATGTACATATTTGTGTCAGCCACCTAGTCGGGTTACTTTAGAACTCACCTAGGAATAGCTTTTAAAATTATCAGATTGTAGTTTCACCTCTCCAACCAAAAATGGATTAATGTAAAAAGATTCCACTCTCAATTCCCACCCATGATTTCCTAACTATAAAAATGGAGTTAGACTCCATTCTTCCCATATTGCTTGGATTTGTCCAAAGATTGGTAGAGTTTGAAGAATTCAAATTTAATCTACTAAAAACTATTACAAATTTTTTTAATATGTATATAAATTGGAAAAAATATAATATAATAACTTAAAGTAAAGGAAATTAAAAAAAAATTCCATAAACACAAAGATGTCTTGGTTTGCTCAAGTCTGCAATGGAATTTCTTAACATTCACTTACTTCAAACTTGCATCTTCAACATCCAACTGTACAAAATGGTGTGCATGAGCTTAAATAACCACTCCAAACCTACCTCAATTTATTCTTGAGAGATGGGAACCAACTAATCACATTTATATGATTTTGCAAATGTTGCTAAAAAAGATGTCAAATTTGTAAAAGTGCAACTTGACAACTTTTGCAATTTCTAGAGAAATTTTGCATTTCACTTGTTTCCTTGCAACCAAAAGGTGTAAAAAGATGTAAAATGGACTCTAATGATAGTTTAACCTATTCCAAGCCATTCCAAGCCTTTGACCAACATTTTAACTCCTAGAGTAAATTAGATCAACTTGACAACTTTTTACCTACGCAATGCAACTTTTACACTTTTTGTCACAACTTTTACATTGGAATTTAAAAACATACAAGATTCACTTAGATATCACCTTGAGCTTCTATTAAGCTCTTATCATAACCCATGACCCATCAAAGATTAAAAAAAATTTAAAAAAATCATGAGGAGTTTAACAAGTCCTATGGTAACTGCACCAAACACTCAAAGCTATTGGGTAAGGGACTCATTTCATTTATTCCATTCATCTAATTTTTGTTGAAACTTCAACTTGTATTGCCATCAATGGTTTGTAATCCAATACTACTAGTTTTATTTTTCTTTATCTCCTTGCAATTGAAGGATTTGACAATCTTTTTACTTCTACTATTTCAATTGGTTGTGTCATGGGAATTTCCATATCTGAGTCACATTCTTAACTAATCAATGACCACTTTACCAATGGCTATGTCATCACATTGATTGAGGATGAAGATAATGTTCAGTCTACTCTTAATTTCCTTAACACTTTCTATCAAGCTTTTGGGTCAATGATTCAATGACACAAAACCTAGTGTTAGAGACAATCTATTCTTCCCACCCCACTTTGGATTCTTTAGTATGGGTGTAAGTGGAGTAAACATGGTAAAATATTTATATTTTTAGGCATCTTTTTTTTCTAGGGAATTTTTGTTGGTCTCAAAAACATAGTATTGGCTCATATAGAGTAATACTTGCATAGTAGATTACCCAACTGCTTTCTTTGATACATAAATTCTAAATTAGTTATACAATTTTGACAACCACTTATGTATACTATTCCTCATGCTGGGATCTCTCTAAAGACTCTTCTAATAAAATTGAAAAGCTTGTGCAAGACTTTTTATAGGCTTCTATGGCTTACCATCACAAATTTCACATAGTCATTTGGAAGTATTATTGTTTGTAGGGAGTTTAGACACCATGTCTTTTGTCTACCTTACTTGAAAAGAATCTTCTTAGGAATTGTATTTCTTTAGGATATCTAGTTCATAGACAGACTTAGAAAGAGATTGGCTTTAAAACCTTCTTATAAGTAAATATTTAGTCCAAATTTAGGTCACTCTTATTGCCAAAAGCATTTAGCAATTCTAAAATCTTGGCTTCGTTAAGATGGGTTTGATTTTTGTGACAATTTCTCAACCAACATGACATTTGATTGTCTTCTATTATTTAGTCCTAGGGCCTATCTTTATCTAGACTTTTAGCCTCCATACTCAACATTTTCACAGATGTAACCTTTACACTCCATGTAACATTTATGAATCCTTAGAATTGGGAAGATATGCATATCCAATTTTTCCTAAGTTGACTTGACAGTCTTTGGTAGTTGTCATATCCTCATTTTAAGATAGAATTTAATAATAATTAGATAATACAATGTTAGTAAATAAATAATGATAATAAAGTTAAATTAAAACTAATACTAAAATATAAAAATAGGAAATAATAATTATTTAATCTATATTATCAATGAAATAATATTTAATATGATTTTTTAAATAATTAAAAATTAATAAAATTAAAATGAATAAATAAATAAATAAAATTAAATACAAGAGATAATATTGTAGAAAGTATGTTAACTTTCTAAATATAATGTAGTAATAAATAATAATAAACATAAATAAGTAAATAAATAAATAATATAACCTAGAATAATATAAATTAACTAAATCTAATGAAAAGTCAAGAAATATTTAACAAATAGATATGATTCCTTAAAATTAAGATATAAAAGGGAGGACTATTTATTTTAGAGAGGGAGAAAAAGAGGAGAGAAGATAGGAGTTCAAAAAGGAGAAACGAAAGAGGAAAGTAATATGAAGAAAATAAGGAAGTGACTTTTTGAAAAGGTATCAATAATATTGAAATGATGTGAACCTTCAAAAGGGTCATAATTATGAATAGTTAAGACTCTTCAAAAATATTGTAATTATAATGTATTGGGACTTTTTTGAAGGATTTTAGTTACAAAGTGTTGTGACTTTACGTAGGGATTATAACCATGAAGTGATGTGACTTTTCAAAGGATTTGTATTATGAAAGGTTGTGATTCTTGGAAAGGAAGAAACAAAAAAGTATATTATATCCTTTCCTTATAATTAGAAAGGGAAGAAATTTTGAAGCAAATATAGAATTGAGATAATCTAGAAGGACTAATTCATTGAAGGGTTGATAACTGATAGAGCCACAATGACCAAGAAAAGAGTAAGGTAAGAAAGGTATGTTTATAGCTTATATTTATTTAATTATGTATATAGATTTATTTATATTAATGAATCATAGTTGTGGATAATTTATGCATATACATATGCATATTTAAAGATGTAATTAGAAATAGATAACACACATGACTTAATGGTTAATAGTGTAAGATCACGAGAGTCCCTTTTAAGGAATAGAGTGATCTTAGTATGGTTAATAGCTTAAGATCAAGAGAGTCCCTTTGGGACGAGAGTGATCTTAATGTGGTTAATAGCTTGAGATCAAGAGAGTCCCTTTGGGAAGAGAGTGATCTTAATATGGTTATAAGGACAAACTATTTTGTAGATGTTAACATGTGCATAAATGTCAAGGTCCCTAGATAGATAATGTCTCTTCTAGGGAGGACCTTAAAGGGAGCACTTCATAGAAGATGGAGAAGTAACCAAGAATCTAAGGATCCTCAAGAGGGTTGTTGATCCTGATGTGGAGATGTCTTTAAGATTGGGTTAGAATAGAGAGTAGAATAATGAAATATATTTTATTATTGTATAAATTCTAACATTACTTTTGCAAGTATTATTGTCCTTGCTAGTGGTGACATTACAGTGGTATTAGAGCAGATCTTGCCATCCTATAGGGTTAAAGAGGATCTAGAAAAATAATTTATATGAAAGACTAATGTAGAAAGCTAATGACTATTAGAAAGGATTCAAACATATCCATGATAGTAATGTAAGAATTTAGACTAAAAGAAATATCTATTTCAACTCAAGAGAAGAAATTATCTAATTGCTTGAGGACAAACAATTTGAGGAAGGGTGGACTGTCATATCCCCTGTTTTAAGATAGAACTTAATAATAATTAGATAATACAATGTTAGTAAATAAATAATGATAATAAAGTTAGATTAAAACTAATACTAAACTATAAAAATAGGAAATAATAATTAATAAATCTATATGACCAATGAAATAATATTTAGTATGATTTTTTTAATTTGTACTAGGTTTTTTGTATTAATTTAAAAAGTAATAATATTAAATCCAATAAAAGTCCATTTATCATCTAGCTTTGCATCTTTACCTCCATACATTGCTATCTTCCCCATATTTTATTATATTCCTCTATAAGTTGTTCCTCTAGTCTACACATTAATTATTACAAGTTTTACATTCTTCACAATATCAAATAATGCATACAAGAAAATACCCCATGACCACCTATATTTTCTCAAAATTTGAGCTATGCCGCTCCTAACCAACTATTATCTATCTACTATTATATCTTTACATTTTCAAACCTAGTTTCCCTTCATATCTGCTTAGCTGACTAGATTTTCTGCCCTTTCTCCATTCTTCATCTTGTCAGCTTCAAGAATCCAAAATTAACCCTTTCCACACCTCCACCATGTTTTTTCCCATCAAAAATGTGTTTCCATCTACCTTCAAGTGAACTATCTCAGTCACCACCCAAACCTAACTGAGATCCACCACTACTTCTTCGGTGTCAAAGGACATTTCTCCTAGGCCCAACACCAGTTGCTTTCTCTACCCATTCCATACGCCCTAGTTTTCTTACTACACTCAACCATGCCTCCTCAAGTTTTCTATACTTTAATGGTTTGTTAGCCCACATCTTCTAGTGCAAGAAGGGCACATATCCAAATCGACAAGCATCAGCTTCATTAGAAAAACACTTACTGATGGCTTGCCAAATTCTAGGGATCAACCACTCCATGATTGACCCCAACCCATCTAGCATATCAATAGAAAATAGAGATTGCACCATAGATTCCACTTCATAAGTGCTCTTATTTAACTCCAAAACCCATGCAATGAAGATTGATATCACATCTAGGTTTGTGCACCTTTTTATTGCTCTTTCTTGTAATTGGTTGCTAATCACCCCTTACACTGCCAAGATCAACTCCTTTGTCTTGATTTTTAATAAACCTTTCACCCATTCCAATCTTGTAGGTCCTTTGAATGCATTCATCTATCTATCTAAGCTGATTGAGAAAGTGGCTTCCATCTTCTCTCTGTCTCTTCACTTCAAAAAAGCATTACTTTCATACCCCTATTAACTTTTCCAATGATAAATATACTTCTTAGTAACTTTCTCTTCACTCTACGTCTCACACACTTTATCCATCACTTGTCATTAATTCTTTTTTGGGTAGTTATGTCATCTAAAACCTCTTCATGTACTTCTAGGCAACTGCCTTTAATGTGTCACATAATTGCCTCCTGTCGACACATCTCTCACCTTCTTAAGAGGATGTCATTATCATTCTATCATACTCATCTCTAGGATAATCACTAAAATTATCCACCATCATATCTCCAATATTGAGTAAAGATATTGCAAAATTTGCTAATTTATTAGCTTCCTAGTTCACCTCTCTAAAAGTGTGACTAATTTTAAAGTTTGTAAATTTATCCAATAATATAGTTATTTCCTCTACATGGCTCTATAAAAACCATGTATGGGATTTTCTCCTTTTCATCATATTAACAATGATCTCTAAGTCATCCTCCAAATTGATATTATTCACCTTTAGCTTTGCTCCTAGTTGAACAACTAGAGAGTTTTCTATACTTCTACTACATTGTTTGTTCCATTTGACAATCTTACTATTGCTATGGCTAGCATTTCTCCATTAACCATTCTAGCAATTTCCCCTACTCCTAAAACTCTTGGGTTCCCTTTAGCGGCTCCATCAAAATTAATTTTAATCCAATCTTCATCTGGCAGTTTCCATATTGCATTATCCCTTCTCTTTATTTTATCCACTTTCATATATCCATCATTAAACCAATTAATTATAATCTTTCACTAAGTTCTTTGAAACAAGAAGTCCCAAGAGGAAAAAATCCTATTTAACTGCCCTTGAGAGGTAATTACTTGTAGCATTTCATCTATTGGTCTGCAAATTTTGTCCCACACTCTATCCAAAGATTTAGTCTTGTCTTGAAAAATTAGCTTGTTTCTCTCCTTCCATACCTCCCAAATAACTATTTAAGGACTAATTATCCATGATTTTGACAAATTTAACTTCTTGAAGTCTTTTGGCCAGCCTTGGAACAAAGGCCATAGCTTATTTGGAAATGGACTGGAGCAATTCAAATGTTGTCTTAAGTTCTACCAATAAGTCTCTACAAATTCACATTGAACTAATAAATGATCTGCATCTTCCTCCTCCTTCTAACATAAAATAAATCAAGTTGGTCCAATGAATCCATATTTCTTTCTTCTTTCACAAGTAGATATCCTTCATTGTATAGCTTACCAAGAAAATGCCTTTGCCTTCTGCAAATAATCATTATCCCAACATAGTCTGCTCTACCTAACATCTGATATCCTACTTTTGTTGACTAAGCCCCACTTTTTGTAGCACACTATATGATCTTATCATTTTTCTCCCTAAAGATTACACTTCTATCTTTGAAAATTTTCTTCAACACTCTATTATGATCTCTTGTTGGTCCCAATGTAGTCTAATCTTTCCATCCCCATTGAGAGCCTACATGAGAATCCTTTATTTCCATGTAATCAATTACTTTATCCATCCAATCTCTTGCTAATATATGTTTCACCACTTTGACCTCATCAGAATCTACTAAAACTAGTTCTTGATTCCAAGAGTCATCCCAAAAGGAGGCCTTTTTTCCATTCCCTATTTGCCAAGATAAATGATCTATTATGACCTGTCTACACTCCTAAATAAAATTCCAACTAGAAGAACCTTTTGGTTGATTTCTAATCATTAAAATTCTAGAGGCCTTCCTAGAATCAAGCTATTTAGCCTGTAGCATCTACACCCACAACTAAGAAGGGTTAGCATACATATCCCACACCAATTTGGCTCCAACCTCTTTGTTTACCAAGTGTCATTTTCCAAGGCCCACTCCTCCTTGCTTCTTTGATTTTCAAATCCTTTCCCATGGTATAAGGGGAATCTTCCCTTCCTCCTACACCCTATTCCAAAAAAATTTCCTTGTCCTTTCTTCCATATATCTCAAAACTTTTAGGGGAATCTTTAGGCAACTCATAGCAAAGACATGAATAGCCAAGATGACTAATTGTAACAATAAAATTTTGTCAGCATAAGTCAATCATTTCCCTTTCCAGTTATCCAATATTTTTACACAAGCATCTATTAGATCTTTCCATTGATTGGCTCTATTAGCTCCATTGAAAAGAGGAATCCCAAGATACTTATTATATAGGGATCCTTGCTTCATACCCAAAATTCTACTAATATGCTACTGGTGGGATTAGGAGTATTAAAGAAAAAGATTTCAGACTTAGTCCTACTATATTTCTCCAGAGCTGATTTAATATTACTTTCTTTAAGAGAAGATGCTTCCCCCATCAAAAAGGTGTCACCAACAAACTATAAGTGAGTAACTAGATCAATACCCTTGGCAATAGTTAAGCCTTTCCACACCTTGTTCAAATTAACCTTTTTTATGGACCGCTCCAAAACCTCTAGCATGATAATAAGTAGAAAGGGGAGATAGGATCCTCTTGTCTAATACTAGTAGTAGTCTTAAAAAAGCTACCATTGATCAATATGGAGCCCTTGGTTTAGAAATACAACTATATATCCAATTACACCAATTTGAAGCAAAACTAAACTGCTTAAGAACTTGAAGAAGGAACGCTCTATTAAAATTATCATGTGCATTCTTGATATCCAATTTAATCATTATTCCCATTTCTCTAGCCAATTTTAGAGAGCAAATGGATTCATGCACAACAATAATCCCTTTGTAGATGCATCTACCTAGAGAAAACCCACTTTTCTCCCCTAAAATAATAGTTGACAAGACTGTTTTGAGCCTATTCACAATAAATTTGGCTATCACTTTATAAGTGGTATGGAAGAGGGAAATTAGTCAAAAGTACACAAAAGAATCCTTGGTACCTTTTTTTGGAATTAATGTTAAAAAGGTGTTATTAAAGTCTTTAAACATAAAAACTTTTTCGAGATTCTTCCACCACATCCCATAGGTCCTTTCCAATCACATTCTATGCCTTTTTGAAAGAATAGTGTTGGGAATCCATCCGACCCTAGGGATTTATCACTTCCTAGACTGAAAATAACATTTTTAACCTCCCCCTCTAAAATAGATTTCATTAACATGGCATTTTGATCCTCATTTATTAGTTTGGGAATTCCATCCAACAACTCTTCAATATCATTTTGCTCCTGAATTTTTTTGGCAAAAATATCTAAGAAGAAACTTATGGCTTCCTTATTAATATCATCTACTTTCTCTAACATTCTACCTTGTCTTTCCTTGTTAGTAAAGATCTTATTGACTACTCTTCTACCTTTAACTGAGTTGTGGAAAAACATTGTGTTTCTGTCTCCCTCTCTAAACCATAGCTTCCATGATTTTTGTTGCCAAAAATATTCATCTCTATGTAAAACCTCATCATACTTCTTTTTCAAACTCACTTCTTGATTATACAAGGTTTCATCCATGCCACCATTCATAACCATTTCATTTACATCTACCATCTCTTTTTCAATTTTCACCTTCTCATCAAATATATTTTTGAAAACTACTCTATTCCAAATCTTTAATTGATCCTTCACAAATTGGATTTTCTTGAAGAAAATAAAGGCTATGTTTCCTGATCTTTTTTGCACTGAACTCCACTGATTTTTAATTAAATCTAAAATCTCCTCTTCCCTTAACCACATTTTTTCAAACCGAAAGGGGGCCCTCTCTATAGAAAAATCATCCAAAACCTTTAAACATATAGGAAAGTGATTAGATCCACTCAATGGCATCACTTTAGCTTGGCATAGCCATTTTGTTTCATTCCAAGTCCCCCCTAGTAGAAATATGTCAATCCTTTCAGCTATATTTTTAAAACCTTTACGATGGTTTTTCCATGTGAAATTATCATTATTGAAATTTGCATCCTACAATCCATTAGCTGATATAAAATCTGTAAATTCCACATGACTTTGGTTGAGGCAGTCATTGCCTCCTAATTTTTTCGTTGGGGAAAAAATAGCATTGAAGTCTCTACCTAAAAAAAAAAAATTGTTTTACTTTATTACATTTATTAGTCAAGGCTGCCCATACTTGAGATTTTGAAGTTTGATTGCATGGTCCATAAACATTGAAAAGAAAAGAATTCAATCCTCAACTAAAAGGATTGCACCTTTATCAACTACCAGTTTGTATCTGAATCTACCAAATGAACACTTGCTAAAGCTTCTTTCCACAAGATATGCAGTCCTCTAGAAGCTCCATCATCCTTTATAAATAAATTCCCCCACAGTCTAAACTTTTTAGCAAAGGATTTTATACTATCCCCAATTAACTTTATCTCTTGAAGAAAAATCAAATCTGGCTGGGTTTGATCAGGACCTCATTTGATCAAACACTTTTAGATAGAGGTATTGTAGCCTCTGATATTCCACAAAAGGGTCTTCATTTCTTTTGGGGAGAGGTATACCCCCTTCCCAATCTCAACAATTTTGACTGGTCTTATATATTACCAGCTATGGAAGTTTAACTTTTTTTAATTTTGGGACTCACTTCTTCTTCTCCTTATAATTAGGTTTCTAAATTTGAGAGGGTTCTTGAGAGATAATTCTATTTCTCTCTATGTCTACTTGATCCTCCATTCTACATTCATCCTATTCATTATCCTCCTCATGAGAGTAGCAGTCTAAATTTGAGACTAAGTTGTCTCCACCACTATTTCTAGTTCTCTACAAGGCAATTTCCAAATCCCTAATAGGCGATATTTGTATGTCTTTAAATCCTTCTACATATCCATCCATGTTGCCCTTATGGGTAGAGACATTTCTTGTTGTGGTTTTCATTCCTGATTTAAGATTTGGTTTTTATCCTCTATCCTCTAGAATACCTTCTAAACTAGGGAGACTCTGATCCACTACCTCCATAGTGTCATGAACAATACAATATAACTTATTAAATTCTAGATTTGTAGCTGAGGCAATAGCTTTGAAGCCTTTGGTTCTTATAAGAGTGTAGGGTGTTTCCTTTACCACTTGTGTTGATCCTTGAGAATTATTTAACTCCATAGTCATATCCTGATGAGGACTCTTGCAAGCTCAAATCACAACACTAGCTATGCCTATAAGATTGGTTTTGTCTGAAATCATTTTATCTTCAAAGGAGACTAACCAAGGAGGAATAATTTCCCTTTGTTCCTCAATGATTTTGATGATATCCACACACAAATTATCATCCAAACCTTTTCCTTTACAATTATAGTTACTTAAATTGATTTCCTCATCAACACAATCTACTTCCAATTTTAGCCTCCATTCTCCTTGAGATATCCCATCATTACAAAGTCTGGAACCATATAACAATCCTGCATTCTTATCAAAATTCTTGTATACCAATAAAAATGATTTGATTTTACCACCTCTTCATAAGAGTGATAAGATCTGAAACAATCCCCTATCTTCTCTAGGGTTTCCTCATCCTTAAACTCCTACGGTAATTTTTTTAGGTTTATCCATACCATCACATCCTTTACCTCTTCTAAATCAAGATTGAAATTGGGGTGCCAATCGCGGATGTATACTCCTTTCCCATCTATCATGTAAGGTCCTCCCTTCAAAATGTCTTCCTATTCTAATTTTTTATATGATATTATAAATAATTAAAAAATAATAAAATCAAAATGAATAAATTAATTGATTAAATTAAATACAAGAGACAATATTGTAGAAATTATGTTAACTTTCTAAATAAATAATAATAAACACAAATAAGTAAGTAAATAAATAATATAACCTAGAATAATATAAATTAGCTAAATCTAAAGAAAAGTCAAGAGATATTTAACAAATAGACATGACTTCTTAAAATTAAGATATAAAAGGTAGGAGAGTTTATTTTAGAGAGGGAGAAAAAGAGGAGGAAAAGATAGGAGTTTTAAAAAAAAAAAATGGAAGAGGAAGTAATATGAAGAAAATAAGGAAGTGACTTTTTGAAAAGGCATCAATGATATTGAAAGGATGTGAACCTTCAAAAAGATCATAATTATGAATAGTTGTGACTCTTCGAAAATGTTGTAATTATAAAGTATTGAGACTTTTCCAAAGGATTTTAGTTATGAAGTGTTGTGACTTTTCAAAAGATTTGTATTATAAAATGTTGTGACTCTTGGAAAAAAAAAAACAAAAAAGTATATTTTATCATTATAATTAGAAAATGAAGAACTTTTGAAAGAAAATATAGAGTTGAGATAATCTAGAAGGACTAATTCATTCAAGGGCTAATTAGTGATAGAGCCACATGGACCAATCAAAGAGGAATGTAAGAAAGGTATGTTTATTGGTTATATTAATTTAATTATGTTTTATATTTATTTATATTAATGAATGATACTTATGGATAATTTATGCATATACATATGCATATGTAAAGATGTAATTCGAAATAGATTAAATGCATGACTTAATGGTTAATGGTTTAAGATGAAAAGAGTCATTTTTTAGGGAAGAGAGTGATATTAGTATGGTTAATAGCTTAAGATCAAGGGAGTCCCCTTCAGAAGGGAGTGATATTAACATGGTTATAAGGCCAAAATATTTCATAGATGTTAACATATGCATTTGTGTCAAGGGCCATGGATAGAGAATGTCTCTTCTAGGAAGGACCTTAAAGGGAGCACTTCATAGAAGACATAGAAGTAATTAGGGATATAAGGATCCTCAAGAGGGTTGTTGATCTTGATGTGAAGACGTCTTTAAGGTTGGGTTAGAATAGAGGGTAGAATAGTGAAATATATTTTATTATTATATAAACTCTAACATTACTTTTGTAGGTGTTATTGTCCTTGCTAGTGGGGACATTACAGTGGTATCAAAGCATGGTCTTGCCATCTTGTAGGGTTAAAGAGGATCTAGTAAAAAAATTTATATGAAAGACTAAAGTAGAAAGTTAACGACTATTAGAAAGGATTCAAACATATCCATGATAGTAATGTAAGAATTCATAGTAAAAGAAATATATATTTCAACTCAAGTGAAGAAATTATCTAATTTCTTGAGGACGAACAATTTGAGGAAGGGTGGACTGTCATATCCCGTATTTAAGATATAATTTAATAATAATTAGGTAATACAATGTTAGTAAATAAAAAATGATAATAAAGTTATATTAAAATTAATACTAAACTATAAAAATAGGAAATAATAATTATTTAATCTATATATCAATGAAATAATAACTAGTATGATACTTTCAATAATTAAAAAATAATAAAATTAAAATGAATAAATAAATAAATAAAATTAAATACAGGAGACAATATTGTAGAAAGTATGTTAACTTTCTAAATAGAATTTAGTAATAAATAATAATAAACATAAATAAGTAAGTAAATAAATAATATGACCTAGAATAATATAAATTAACTAAAACTAATGAAAAGTCAAGAGATATTTAACAAATAGATAGGACTCCTTAAAATTAAGATATAAAAGGAAGGAGAGTTTATTTCAGAGAGGGAGAAAAAGAGGAGGAGATAAGAGTTCAAAAAGGAAAAATGGAAGATGAAAGTAATATGAAGAAAATAAGGAAGTGACTTTTTGAAAGGTATCCATGATATTGAAAGGATGTGAACCTTCAAAAGGGTCATAATTATGAATAGTTGTGACTCTTCAAAAATCTTGTAATTATAATGTATTGAGACTTTTCCAAAGGATTTTAGTTATCAAGTGTTGTGACTTTTCATAAGGATTATAACCATGAAGTGTTGTGACTTCTCAAAGGATTTGTATTATGAAAGGTTGTGACTCTTGGAAAAGAAGAAAACAAAAAATAATATTTTATCATTTCCCTATAATTAGAGAAGGAAGAGCTTTTGAAAGCAGATATAGAGTTGAGATAATCTAGAAGAATAATTCATTGAAGGTTTAACTAGTGATAGAGCCACATGAACCAAGCAAAGAGGAAGGTAAGAAATGTATGTTTATGGGTTATATTAATTTAATATTTTTTATATATTTATTTATATTAATGAATCATACTTGTGGATAATTTATATGTCATGCCCAAATTTCAAGAGCAAAGCACACAATTTTTTTTTTAAATTTTTTTTTTTGATAATAATAAAGTTCACTAAGGTTTAAGAGTTGAATTGCAAAAACAAATTTACTACGTTCATCAAAATTTTATCATCATGAGAAGAAATCCATTTCTATAGTTAAATATTCGTCATTTAATTGGTATCAACTTTTTATTTCGTTATTTCATTAAGATTACAACGATATTTTGAAATTGTTTAGAAAACAAAGTAACTTAAATAAGACTAGGAAATTAAAAAATCAAATATCAAAATCTACTAAGCTAACATTAAATTTACTAAGATTTTAAAATTCTAATACTTACTAACAATATATTAAAAAGAAGAAAAAAAACAAACGTATATATACTTACTCAATAAACACTTATCTACCAATCAATCTTCGACTATAGAACAATTTTAATCATTTAAACATTAATCTTAATCAAATTTAAAAACTTTAGGTAAAAACTAAACTCTCAAAATTTAACTATCATAAGTTCTAACTAATCATAATTTATAACTATCCCTTCAATAAAATATTCAAATCAACTAAACTAAATACTAACTATCCTAACATTAATACTAACCTAAATTAAATCCAACTAAATCTTAAACTAAATTAAATCTAAAACTAACTAACTATGATATAATCTAGCTACATATAATATAAACTAACTACCCTATACCCTACATCCCTATCACATCTCCCTCACAAAAAAACTTACCTCAACCCTCAAGCACTTATTCCATAAACCTATGCACTTCCCAATTGCTTCACCAAGTATGAGACGCTCTGCCCAAGACTCAAATGCGTTGACCCAGACCAGTGAAGTGGCACCAAGGTAAATAGGTGGGAGATTTGTATATGTTTTAAAAAGAAAACCATGACATAATCTTGGCATTAATGCCTACATAAATCCATGCGTAACTCCTCCTTAGAAAACACAGGTACAAGACATAAGAGAACATTGGGGTTTGTGGGAAACATGAAGTGATTGCAAATTTGAAAACAAAAGTCTTGACCATGCTTAGACAAGGAGGGAATGGAAAAAAAAGAGAGCTTGCATTAATAAATTGGATTTGACTTCTAATCTTGCCTTACTCCCAACATCCTGTCACCCACTACCATTGAATGCAATCTAAATTATATATATATATATATATATATATATCTTTTAATAAAGCCTGCGCCAAAGGGGATGGGAGCAAGAGTAATGAAAAAAAGTTTTATGGGTAGAATCTAGGATATTTAGGATATTAAGTTATATAAGTTATTATCTTATGCAATTTCTTGTTATTATATACATATATTATTTTTTTTTTAATTTCTAATTTTAAATTTAAGAATATTCTGAAGAATATTCTCTATTGTAATGTGACATTTAATCCCAAGCCCATACAAAATCTAGAGGGCTTTTGCACTAGGAATGTTTTTTTTTTTTTGTCATATTTTTCTAAGTGTTGAAATTTCAAGAACAAAAGACATAAATATAAATATTTGTCTAAGTATGTGTTGGTGTTCTTTCTGGTAAAGAACATACCAGGTAGATTTAAACCTGATACCAAGAAACAAAGACTAGGGACATGCCTAAGGACGAGCTAAATCCTATATTCAGCAAGGCTAAATCTTAGTTCTGGGCCAATTAATGGAGTCATATCAGGACTCACTTCACTTTAGGCTCTGCAAAGCCAAGGTGGGCAAACTTGAGGGATTTGTCTAATTTATCTTGATACTTCATTACAAGACTGCCCTTTATAGCAGATATGGTCAATATTCTTCTTCAATTTGATGGTAAATCTCCTGATCACAATAGCTAATCATAACCAAGGGAAGTAACCACAAATAAGCCATGACCTACACTTATAGTTCTTCAAAACATAAAAAATGGGAAAATAATATTCATTTTGATTTGGTTTCTCAGTATAATCAGGTATGCAATAGCAAAGAACATGCATCCTTCAAGCTAACCAGTCCCTTATCCATTGGGCACTAATTGAATCTTCACATACAGATGGATACCTAAAATATACTCATATATTCAGGTATATGGTCTATCTACTTGACTTGCAAACAAACATCAATATTCATTAAAACTCTCGTACTTATGATGATATCCTTCTGGTGTAACCTGCAATCCTATCAGTATAAACAAGCATTTACTTAGAGCTTTGTTCCAACAGCAAATCTATTCTGATATACAACCTTAAGGGGATGTAACTAGGTTCAAGCTCTTAGTTCTTAAACATAGAACATTGCAGGTAAAAGAAGCAGGAGATGAGAATAAGAATGAAACTAAGAAAGGTGAAACTCTTGCATTAATTTCCTTGGAAACAATACATCATCTACATATCAAAATTTAGAAAATACACATAGAATGACTGTGTAATACAAATGCCTCAAAAGGAATACAATATGTTGTTCACAACAAGAAGAACACTGAGAAAAATGGTATCACAACTCTGTAAAATTGGAGCCGACCTTGTGGTCTCACAAGTCCTAAAAATTGGAACCCTCCAAATGGAAGAAAGAAAGAATAATATAGCAAGGAGATGAATTCTTGGATTGAAACTGAAGACAAGTGTCCATTTGGAATTCCATCTTGTGCAATTGAAAACCTCTTTCATCTTTTTACCCATCTGATCTGATTTTCCATTTCATCATTACATTGTAACTAATTTGCAAATATCCCCTATTGAATGATGAAAACTTGTTTACCAAAAATATGATTTGCCTTAATGAAATACTGATGAAATTGAGATTCAACTGATTTGAAAATGGTTAAAATCACCTCAAACCTCATTTTCACTACCTTTTAATCGTAGTCAGGTCATTTCCATGCTAGAAATTAATTTTGAACCTTGTCATTTGAATTTAGTTGCAAGATAAGTACCTGACACAAATCCTCATGTAACTTGAAATGATTGCTTCATGTGTAGAAATTGACTCCAAAATTGAAAAGTTTATCTTCTCTCGATTCCAACGATATATAATATCGCCTATCTAGCCTCTCGGGAACTCCCTGAAAATCATTTTGAAAATGACTCCTCCGCTAGAAGTATTCAGGTCTGCACTTTAAATTTTAAAATTTTCAAAAATTTTAAAATATCTAATGTTTAAACTTTATAAAAAATGCCTTGTTTTGCATTTTAAAATCTGAACATGTATACCCACTTTAGAAAAATAAGCAAAATTATTTTTTAACTCTTCAAACTTTTCCTCTATTTTTCAGATCGGGGGTCAACCCAAGTTTGACCGGTGCCACATGGCACTATTTAATTCATTGAGGCCTCTGCATCATCCGACAATCAACGCTACTAGGACTCGTGCCATGTGTCACAATCCCACTTTCTCACATTTTTAAAATCCCTCGCATCTCCATAATGCGAGATTGTGTTGTTCGTCAAATCGTGACACGTGTCATGATCTGGTGCATCTTCTCAAGTTGCTCCTAATCTTTACCAACTCATCGCCTACTAGGACTTGTGGCCACATGGCGACAACTCACTTTCCCACAATATTTAACTTCCTCGCATTGTGATAATGTGGGGAAGCAGGCACTGTCAGATCCAGACACTTGTCATCATCTCATGCGCCCCTTCCACATCATTGTAGTCGCATTTGCATCTAAAATTTTGTTACGTTGGATCCAGCTGTCAATCCACCTCACCTGGGTCGGGTCCACTATGCAAGTGTTGCCTTTAAAAAGGTGTGTCTTTAAGACACAATGAGATACTTGTATAATTGTATTTAAACCACTCAAACTTCTATTACCCACTCAATGTGGGATAAAACAACAATGGAAAGTTTTAAAAATATCACACTGTGGCTGCTCCTTCTATGTCTGTAGCTTGCTTCTTCCTTTTAATTGCTAACTCCCAAAGTCTCTCTGTGTTTCGACTAGCAGATTCCCTGCTTGCATGGCTTTTATGAAAAGATTAAATGCAAATTGCAAATAGTAAAGGTTTAAATGTATAAACTCAAGTCTTATCTGAGTTGACCAATGACTTAAACATTAGTATCTTCCCTCCATGTGAAAATCTACCCCTGCCTCTATAATTTGATGTGTTTCTATTTCTTCACTCCGATTGTTCATAGGTTACCACTGAATATAACCCAGGTTGTAGCTTCTCATCCTTGATATATGGGTAGCTTCTATTTAAAAGGCATGGTCTTTTGATGGTGCAAGCTTCCTTTTAACTAGATTGTTTGTTCCTTCCTCTTGACATGGATTAGTTCCTCTGTGGCTTGTCGCTGATGCTTTGAGTGTGGAAAACTCTGGCCTCTAACAAGTTTGTTCCCACTAAAACCTACCCTTTTGACTGCGCCTGCCATGAAGGATGGGCACGAGTTTTAAAAAAGAAGAAGAAAAACCTCTATTCAAAATAGATTGCTGCAAATGGTTTAAACTAGCGCCTTCATGTATTTGGCACCATGAGAGATGCCTCTTTTTTTTGGACGTGGATTGTCCTCACATATGGCCCTCTCAACAAGCAAAGACGTGGGCCTTGAATGCTACAGTTTAATATTGATGCTGCCTTTTAACATTTTGCTTCCTTTTTGATGTTGCAGGTGCATTTGGCTCCCCTGTGGAGTGCTACGGTTTGTGTCTTTTAAACATACTTGCAGCTTTGAAATGGCATGGCATCTTTTTTATTGCCTTGTGGACATTTTCTTTTAACATGTTTCTAACTCCACATGCTTCAAATTTTGGCATGGTCCTCTTGCTCTTTGACTGTCATGAGTCTTTGACCACTCCCTTTCCGTTGATGTCGATTACTTCCCATAAGCATTCATGGCCTCCTCTTTCACCACACCACACTCCAACTTCAGAATTGCTTCACCTTGTAAAGAAAACTCAACACTTGGTTCTCTCATGAAAACTAAACCCATTCATGGATTTGCATAGAATGATGCCCCCCACGATGGCTCATTGAATCTTGAGGAATCAAACACTCATATATATATGGCTCCTGCTAATTGTAACCAACCATCTTCCGAACAAGCGCACTCCTGCTTGCCTTAAGTTGAGATCTTTTGAAAGGAGCATTGTAATTCATTACAATACCACAACAAAGAAATTTTGTCATAAGTTGTAGTTTTAAGTGAATCCTCGGGCTCCTTATCATTCAGGTGATGAGCAATCACACTTAAATCACATCCCATTGAGGAGCACCCATATCACTGAAGCCTGTACGTCCAGCACCAGGCCAATTTGGAGGTCCATTTTGAAAACTAGAAGCACATCCTAAGTGCCAACCATGGTGTCTTTCATCTGCATATTTAGCTCTTGATCCATTCTTGATCATTGATTAATCTTTAAAACTCATTTTACTAGCATTCTATGAACTATCAAACTAGTGTCAGGAGGCCTGTTGACTGCCCTTAAAAACTGACCCAGACAACTGACGAGGCCTTGAGATTGAACATACTGATTCTCTACTTTGCATACTTTTACCCCATCAAATATCATCTTATGAAAAATTCCCAGTCAAAAGATATTCGTCGTCAAAGTTGACCTTTCATAACTTCCTACAAGAAAACACGTCAGAAAACAACAAATTGGCTTTGGAATCGGCTTGGAAAACTAGGCAAATGAGCACATGGAGAAATGAAAATTGGGGCATCGGTTCTTTGTCATGAGGATAGTATGAATATGCGATTTGGGCTCATGATGAATAATAGGACGTGAATGGCGAGTGGTCAAAATAGGCTACTTGGAATTTTGCAACTAGGAACACTGACTAAAAAGCAATTTTTAGAAATGGAATTGACCTGGAAAAGTGTGCATACGGATTCTTCAAGACTTAAAAAATGACACACTTGAATTATTTTTAGAGGACAACATAGTGGTATAATCCATTCAATCTCACCAATCACAAATTAGGAGTTATAATGCCACGAACAGGGGTACTGACAAATCTGCAAATGCTGACACCAGTAAAACTCTAGAAATTGCGTTTGGAATCGCATTTGAATACTGATCAAATGAATTCATCATAAGCTAAAACTTGAAACATAACAAGTCTCTGACATCTACAATGCAATGCAAAAAGAATTTTAGCATTCGGGTCTACTGGTCAAAAGTTATAACACATCAAATAGGGCTTCCCAAAAATATGAACTAATTGCAAAAGTATGAAAATAGTAAATGACAAACTTTGAGGGATTCAAAACCTAGGCAAAAAGACTTGAAATGACTCAAAATCTGAAATATAGGCTTTCAAGTATGGACACTAGACACTCCCAAAGCATAAAGTCACAAAACATTTCTAAGTGCGAGATATTCGATGACAAACATAGCCTCCTGTCATTGTTTGACACTTGCAGATTTGACAATTTCTCAAAATAGTACTTCAAAAAATGACTCAAAATGATGATTTAACTTCATGGAACAGGTAGACGCACTGAATGGAAGGTGTTAGAAACATTAAACACCTTAGGGGCCTCACAGGTACAACCAAGTACAAATGCACTTATGGGGCTTAATTTTTAGTCCCAACAGTATGAGTACAAATTTTATCCATTATTAAAAGGAGGGTACATATATATATTTTGCTATTGAATTTTTCTACAACATAGTTAAGTCAAAAATTGAATAACTTCTTTAAACAACATTGGAAGATTGATTTTTGTTTTCAATAATCACGAAAATGAATCTACGTTCATAACATAATTTTTATCTCAATGTATATGAAAATTGAATTTTGCCTAATTGAACATCATCATTTCCTCTTATTTTTGATATGCATCCATATAACCAAAAAATTAAAAAATCTTATGAGAAGCAATATCACTCAATCACTATTTTATTGGCAAGCTGATTCAAAGGCTCCACTGGGAAAGAACCAAGAAGAAAACCCAACGTCGTTGCTATTACAACAAAGTTTTTAAATACAATTTACGTAGGATTCCAATCTCAAAATTACAACAATCAAATAAAATTTCTTTCATGACCCTTATCAAGGGATCCATATCATTTTTTGCAATACATTGCTAAGATCGTGGAGGGAACAAAATCTGATCAGGTGACAAACAAGCATAACAAGGAGACAAAATCAAACATTCATATCAATACTAGATTTTGACAATAGGATTCAACATTGAATCAAAACTAGGGAAAGGTGGATTTCCAACAGGAGATGTCAAACATAACAACAAAATAGGTGCCCAATCAGAGCTATAATTCAAGAACTTCCGTTCTTCCATTTTTACATGCCAAAATCCATACGTGGTTTGTGTTGATAGGTAGGGGCCCATTACACCCTACCCTCTCTCTTTGATCTCGTCCTAAGAAGAGACTCTACACTGTTGGAGTCCAACTAAATACCTTTCCTAAAATTGGCCACTTCTGCCCTATCCAAGGGTGAGTAATGCCAAAACACCCATAGAAGAAAACTTCAAAATTTAAACCAAAAACATGGTTTCAAATCCTTCCCAAGCATACCCAACATACATGCAAGCATACCAAAAAGAACAACGTAATAACATAAGCATGAACCAAGCATGAAACATCATGAGCAACATGAACAACAAGAACAAGGAGATGAAGAACTCCTACCTTCACAAAGAAGTTATTCTAAAATGAACAATTTTGAGAAGAGCTTTTCCTTCCTTGCCTTTAATCTTCCCAGACTCATCTCTAAAAGTAGAGATTGGGTAACAACCAAAACTACTCCAAAAAGGGCCTCTAAATATGATCCAAACTCAACCACCAAAAAGGGAAATAAATTCCCCCACTCACCTAAAAATCTAGAAGTTTCTAACTCAACCAAACCTAAGGTTAACCTCTAAGTGGAGTTGAGGTTATGCAACTCATGGTAACCACTTTCAATTTTCGCACAAAGGCAAAAATGGACTTTTTGAGTGACCTCAAAAGTCAAAAAAATGGGCTTAGGGGGTGGAAAATGCCTCCAACCCATACCCATACCCCTTGGGTATAAAGATTTCATGTTTTAAGGCCTTTTGGAATTGATTTGGGACCAAACAAATGCTAGGAATATTTAGGACCATCTAAAAACTCCCAAAAATGTAGATTAAGCACTAATCTAGATTAGGGGTGACTAAACTCGATTAAATTTTTTTAGCAAAAATGACACTAACTTAGTTTGACTTAGTTCCAAAGGTTACACAGATAACCCTAACTAGCATGTTGGAATGCATATGAAATTCACGAGTGTCAAGTGACACTATAAGAACACAGTTACAAAACATTAACATTTACTGATCACAAAAAGATACATTCATACATCTCATAGTACAATAAGATACAAACAACATGGTTTTCATGAATGGCACATAGGGATCAGTTCCATTCCTCCGTCAGGTTTCTTAGCTAAAATATCCTGCACACTTATTACACACATCAGTAGCCCCATAAAATCACATGCACATATGTATATACATATTAGGAAATCACATAAATTAAAACATACATCTTTCAAATAATTCAGGGTTTCTCTCATCTTGCTCATATTCTTAATCATCACAATTTCAAAATCAAAGTGTTAAATCCTGTATTTACTTACTTTACCAACATACATGTTCATAAAGCATTAAATGAAAAACTCAAATATTTGAAAGTAAACATCACACAAAATGAAATAATATAATATGTTCAAAGCATCAGGTAGTGTCTCGACATCTCGAGTCGTGAGTATCAAAAAAATAATGTATCACTATGCTACGATGGGTCGGGGTGAGGCCTCATATTATACATATACATATGTATATGTAAAGATGTAATTTGAAATAGATAACTCACATGACTTAATGGTCAATGGTTTAAGATCAAGAGAGTCCCTTTTTAGTGAAGAGAGTGATCTTAGTATGGTTAATAGCTTAAGATCAAGAGAATCCCTTTGGGAAGAGAGTTATCTTAATGTGGTTAATAGCTTAAGATAAAGAGAGTCCATTTGAGAAGAGATAGAAATATAAGAGGAGTAACTGAGAGGGGAGGGGTGAATCAGTTACCACAAAAATAATTTGAAGCCCCTTGAATGTCATTGTAAACTTCTTACTAGGCCAAGATATTGCACTACTTGGTTAGAACTAGATATATAATATAACTCAATTTAACAAAGCATTCTTGATATATTAATGTATATTAACCTTTAGTAACTTAGTTGCAAAAACATAAAGAAATAATTAAATAACATGAACACATGAGACACCAAGATTTAATGTGGAAATCCAATTTGGTAAAACCACCAATGCAACTTGTTACAACTTTTCACTCTTTTGAAGTGAACCCTATTAGGAACCAACCCTATTAATGGTTACAAAACACATAATAAAGTGTGACCCTATTAAAGGATTTGAATCACCCTACCAGGAGTGGCCTTGTTAGAGATCTTAAGAAACTTCAATCTAGAAATGTCACCTTGTTAGAGGATTTACAAAAATGACTGTTAAGTTAACTTTGTTAAGAGATTTCTTTACTACTACAATTGTTAGAGAGTAACAATGATTGACTTGATTGATGAAGTTACTGATTTGTAGATTCAGACCATTGTTATGGTTTATCCTCTTGATCCTCCTTCATTAGAATATTGTTTGTGGATCTAGCTGAGAATAATTTAGAAGGAACTAAGTTAGGTTGGTCAATGAACGATTCCAGTGTAAATCGAGTCAGGTCAGTTACCAAAGGAGTTTAGTGTAAAGGTAGTCAGGATGGTTACCAAAGGAGCTTAACATTAACCGAGTGTTTTAGTTTAGTATTAATTGACCTTGAGAAAAATAGTTTTTTTAATTAAAATTTTAATTAAAGTCAAGTTAGTGGATGTTAATTATTTGTTTGAAAAGGGTTTTCAAGTTGACTTGGCATAGGATTTCATTAATGTAAAAAGTCATGTTGTGGATTGAAGAATGTAGTTTTGAAAAAGAATACATGATGTCAATTAAGAAGGATATTTGATTAAAGAAAAAGTATCTGGGATATCAGAGTCTTCTTTAGTGCCCAACTGAGCTGAGTTACTACTAGTTGTGCTTGGTTAAATTGTGACATTTGTGTAACATAAATGACAATATATAATTGAATAATTATTTTCAACAATCTCCTTCTTTGGAATTGATGGCAACTCCATTTCATAAGCAAAGAAAACATAGATCAATAGGATTATTTATAGAATTTCATAATATCCTTAGTTTCATTCTCCTTCTATGAGAACTCCCTTTGAGATTCTCCCTCTACCATCAAACTCTACCTGATCAAAATCTCCCTATTACAGATAACTTCCTTTGATTCAAAAAATGATCAATCTCTCCCTCAATTCTTTTCATATGGACATGTTTCAATCTCTCTCTTTGACATCAAATGCAAAAGACTTTATATAATAAATTTGAAATGTACCTGATGTACCAATTCATATGCAATAAGCTCTAAAATTCTTGCATTAAATAGATATTCAATATAGCTTGGTTGATGCATCACTAATCTGTACTCTAGTGAGTAATAGATAGGGGAATGGCCCCTAGCTTACCTTTGAGATACAAAAATGCATCTTTAGGTACTGGCTTGGTGAATATGTAAGAAACTTGCTCCTTTATTTTCACATATTCTAATCTAACCTCTTTATCTTGAACTAACTCTCTTAGAACATGATACTTGATTGTAATGTGTTTTGTCCTAGTGTGGATTACCAAATTCCTGGATATGTTAATTGTGATTGTGTTATCACAATAGATAACCATTGGATCCTTGATTTATTCCTTCATTCCTAACAATAATTTCTTGAACCAAATTATGCTGGAATAATTAACTGGTGTAGCAACATATTCTCTCTATTGTAGACTAAGAGATGTAATTCTTCTTTTTTCTTATCCATGATACTAACCTATTTCCAAAAAAGAATACTCTTCCAGTGGTGTGTTTCCTATCATCAATGCTTCCAACCCCATCAAAACTAGTAAAGGATTTCAAAACATAAGTTTCCACCTTACTTGTACCATGGACCATAGTCTTGAGTGCCTTTTAGATATCTCATAATCCTTTTGACTATCACCATATGATTTTCTCTAGGATTTGCAAAAAAATCTTGCAACTATATCAACTACTAATGCAATATTAGGCCTTGTGTGAACCATATACTAAATTTTTCCAATCATGGATCTATAGGTAGTCTAATTTACCTCTTTTGAATCATCATTATTGGATAGTTTGTGTCTTGTAGACACAGGTGTTCCAACTAGTTTGGAATCTTCCATTCCAAAAGTCTTCAATATCTCTTTAATGTACTTTTATTGAATAATTTAGATGTCATCCTTCATTTGATAAACTTCTAAACCAACAAAGAATTTTTTCTCTCCAAAAATTGACATTTCAAATTCTTTCCCCATTTCTGCAGAGAATGATTTACATAAGTCATCATGACTTGTAAATAAGATATCACCCACAAATATTTCTGCTAAAAATATCTTATTTTGTGGTCCTTCTTTAATATATAGAGTAATATTATCATTTTTTATTTGTAAAGAAATCAATACTAGATATCCATGTAGCCTTTCATGTCATGCTTGGGAGCTTTTTCAAACCATATAAAGCTTTGTGTAATTTGCAGACCATGTGTCTTTTATTTGTATCAAAGAAACCTTCTGGCTGATCAAAGTATACTTCTTCCTTTAGAATTCCATTCAAGAAATCTGATTTTACATCCATTTGATATACTTTGAATCTCCTTTATGTAGAATATTAGTTACTTCACCAATCAAGTCAATCATTATTACTCTCTAACAATTGTAGCAGTGAAGAAATCTCTTAACAGAGTTGACTTAAAAGTCATTTTTGTAAATCCTCTAACAAGGTGGCATTTCTAGATTAAAGTGTTTTAAGACCTCTAATAAGGCCACTCCTAATAGGGTGATTCAAATATTTAACAAGGTCACACTTAACCATCTATTTTGTAACCTTTAATAGGGTTGGCTCCTAATAGGGCTCACTTCAGAAGAGTGAAAAGTTGTAACTAGTTGCATTGGTGATTTTCCCAAATTGAGTTTCCACATTAAATCTTGGTGTCTCATGTTATTTGCTTATTGTTTTATATTTCTAAAACTAAGTTACTAAAGGTTAATACACATTAATATATAAAGAATGCTTTGTTAATCAAGTTATAGTATATTTCTAGTTCTAATTGAGCAGTGCAAGATCTTGGCTTAGTAAGAAGTTTGTAAAGACATTCAAGGTGTTGGAAATATTCAAGACTATGCTAAGTTACCAAGAGGAGAGGGGTGAATTAGTAACTTTTAAAACTTCAACTATTTCAATTCTTAATCCAATAATCCAATTAGCACTTAATTCATCACATTTGATCTAAATGCATGCATGAGAAACTAAAATCATGAAAGCATCCATAACACTTTGACACAAAGATTTGGTGACCCAAAAACCTTCCAAATAGAAAGTAAATCTGGGGTGGGGATGATACCCACAAAATTTAGTACAAAAACATAAAGTTTGCCTATTAAGGCATGCATTGATCACTTCTAATGGTTTTCTTTGCTAGGAGCAATTAGGACTGCTAGGTCCACCTTGTGAGAGGATTTTAAAACATACAATGAAGTATCCACTTAGTAAAGAGATTTATGAAAGACTATTGGGTTTACCTTGTTAAAGGATTTTGACTGGTTCACCTATTAGGATGAAGTAGTAGTAGGTCTCTAATTTGCAACTGGATTTTTTGAAGGATATTTCTTTGTGTACTGATCACCTTTCTGTGACAGATATGTCTCTGCTGCTCCTTATGTTGTTATGGCCTTTACAATTCGCTCTTTTTTTGCTGCATTCATAACTTGAACCTTTGCATAAACATTCACATTTTTCAATAATACATTACATATATATACCAATTTAAATTACATAACTACAAAGTTAGACATGATACAAGTTAACACAAATATTACGAAGCCCACCCACATGAAGACACTTGGGTTTTGAAGACTAACTCACTAAGCTTCTAATACTTGGCATCCACTATCAATGCTCGACATCATCATGCACTTTATAGATGTAGAAGCTCAGTCCATACTGATCACTTTCAAGTAGTCCTAAACTCAGTTTGCACTGGTGACTTGGTAGATATTGTGCAACTCAGAAAACACTGAATCACATGGTTAGCATAGAGTAGCTTGGTTAACACTGGCTTCACATCACATGAACTGTGAACTTAGTAAGTATTAAAATGCTCGATAACCACTGATAAACTTAGCATATACTAAAATGCACAGATTAAATTGCTAGACTTTATATTGATTGAATCAGCTCAATAACCATTGGGATTTGTCCAAGAGGACTTAGTAGCAACTATAGAACTTCGTGAGAATTGAATTACATGGAAAACAATGAGAACTATTCAATAAGCTCGGTAGCTATATACAATATGAATAAGTGTGTTTCACTAATAAAAAACTTGACTAATATGTCAACAATCTCCTCCTTTGGCATTAGTGACAAAAACACTTATTAGCTAAAACTGAATACCTTGTATTCATTACCACGCGATACAAGCTTGGTAGAGTATACTATATTTTTTGAGATTTTTCAAAATTGATTTTGTAAGGTATATATAGTATACTATACATATTTTTCTATATACAACATGTCTTATTGATCGTTTCACACTTGCTACAAGTTCTCCCCCATAGCATATTTCTCCCCCATACTATCTTCTGTCTTTCTCCTTATACTATGTGTCTCTCTCCATTTTTGATAGTAATGCTAAAGATTTATTCTAACTTATTTACATAGAAACAAAAAAATGGGATAAGAATTCATAATGTACTTTGAGAATGATTGCCAAGGTTTTATCCCAACTTTCTTGCAGGACCTTGCATGTATGAAGTGTAAGTTGTACCTCTATTGATAGTTCAATCATATGATTAGAAATAGAGAAGTTATTAACATGGATTAGAGTTTTTGAATATACAATATGTTTTTGCATTGCATCCATGTTTGGAAGGATCATATTTTTGTATGTCAATTAATGTTGATATGATCCTTGCTTCTTCTCTTAGCAATTCAACATGCATGTATGACAAAAATCTAATTTTCTTGAAATGTGCAGAGCTTGAACTAGGGTCAAGTTGCAGTAGATGAGCACTAGCCTTTAGATCTATATCTATTTTTGACAATTTTTCCTTTATTTCCTTTGTAAACTCAGAGACCTCACATAGTTTCCCAAAAAGTGATGACACATTTGAACAGGACACTTCAAGATTGACCAAAATTGTAGAAAGCTCTACTTGATGAATGGCTATTTGATGAGCAATGTGCTCCAAAAATTTATTATTAAATTTCTTTTGAGCCTTTTCCACAAGCTTATCTTGTCCATCGGTGTCCTCATTGAATTTTTGGACTGCTTCTGCTAGCTGATACAAAATAGGTTGAGAAGAATCAATCTCAATTCCTATTGCCTCTATCAAAATGTTATTGGCATCTTTAATTATCTTATATTCTTTATCTCTCCCCTCTCTTAGTCTTTGTTGTTTAGCCTTTTTCTGGAGAAGTTCACCAAATGTTTGCATTTGGTCTAGATTAAGCTTGTAGATATCCCAATTGGGGATTACTATTTCCTTATCTAAATCAATGTCTTCCTCTATCTCTTTTCCTTTCCCCAAAAATGTTGTGCTTGGTTGAAACTTAGGTTCAACTGTCCTTGCACTTATTGATTTTTCATTTCGAATGGAAATAATAGTAGACATACTTGAGTTTGCAATAAAAAATGATACTGTACTAATTGAGGGAATACTTACATAAATACTTGAAGAATCCAAAATTGATGAAGTCAAAATTGTAGTACCCAAAACTAAAGTAGTCAAAGTTGGTGTGCTTACCACTAATGTATTCAAAACTAAAGTAGCCAATGTATCCATAGTTGATGATGTCAACTTGGTTGATGAAGGAGTCTACAACTTGGTAGATGAAGTAGAAGTTACTTCTATCAATGATGTGTTGAGTTGAGTGGGGGAAAGAGTGATTGGAGACTTGATGTATCACTAGTAGTCACAATCAAACTTGTTGAAGCTATCTCCATACTTGATATAGTCAATGATTTTCTTGGGGAGTGAGGAAGAGAGGCAATGACTACTGTAGCTATTTTGACTAGGTTATTCTCCTCATCATCTTGCTTTTGTTTGTCGGTAGCCTCTTGCTCCTTATATTCTTCATAATCAACTATAACAAAATGAGTTCATACTTCATCATCCTCTTCATCCTTATCTTTGGTGTCATCATCATCATCCTTTACTTCAACTAGAAATTCACTTGGTTTAAGAAGATGATAGAAATTTTTCCAAGTTTTGTTGCATTCCTAACAACATGCTCAATGTCCTTGATCAAAACCAGACAAGTATTAAACTTTGGAGTCAATTTTTCTTTAATGACTCTTTCACCTTAGCATTTGATATGCTTGACAATAACTGCCTCAGGGTTTGTGCATATATGTCTTTTATTGTTTGTATAGCAAAATCCCATCTTGGTTTTATCTTTTCTAATAATTCACTAGGGACTTGATAAGCAATCTAATCTGGTGAGTATTTCCACTTACCTATTTTATTCAGTACTAGGTCTTAAACTTTCTTTTTTTTCTTTTGCTCTCCTTCTCCTATTTCAATGATTTAAAATTTTTTATCCCTACTCCTTCTAATTTCTTTAACCTATCCTAGAAGGTGGGTGGAGGTCTACTAAATATAATTTCACCTCCTTCCTTATTAGCTTTCTTTCATGACCTCCTTGTGAAGACTATAGTGGATGACTTTGTTGGCTTGGTGATGATCACCTTACTCTTTTTTCTCAGATTCTTCCTCATCCTCTATTTCCTCCACACCCTCACCTTTTCCCTCAGTTAACAAGAGAGGTGAAATTTCATCTTTTCTATCCTTCTCTTTCCTTTGTTTACTACCTGAGGGAGCCTTATTTCAAGTTCAACCCTTGGCTTCATCATAAGTTCCAAAGTAAGAGGCCTTAGGATCAACTAGTTCATTGATAAGAGCTTCAATGATGCCTTTTGTTTCATCAATATTTACCTCATAGCTAAGAGGTTTTACCCACACAGTTCTAGGATTAACTGCTTGGATATACACCTTGTCACTATCCACCATGAAGCATACATCATCCTTATAGTCTTCAACTAACTTCTTTGGAATCCTGAACCTATTGTTCATTTTCTCCTTGAATACATCAAAGTAGTTATCCATGATGTTGTTGCTGTATTTCTCACCCATCTCAGTAATATACTCATTTATTTGGTAGAGCATAGACACATCCTTTCTCCAAACTATAGTGCCTTTAGAAGGGAAGAACTTTTGTACATAAAAGAATAGGCAGGCTAACAATGAACCAAACTTCCACAAGTTGTTCTTTGATGTTCATATGATTTCCATGTTTTTGTTGAACTGTCTCAACAATAGGTTGGCAAGGTCATATGACAAGTTCTTAACCACCTTGTATGCCAAATCCATGGCTTCACATGACACATTTTTTAGTTGGCCTTAACTATATATCTTGTGTGCAATAACATGAATTCCAAATTTAAATTTTGCATCAGTGATACTGCTGATTTTCATTCCTCTATGATCCCATTCAGTTAGGGTTTTCTTCTCCAACTCTTCCCGACCTAGGGTTTTTGTCATTTTGGCTTTGGCTAGCATAGGGAGGCCAGTGCTTTGAGGAATCATCTTATTTATTATTAGAATTGGTTGTTCTTGTTGGAATTAACAAGTGGGAAGATTTACTTCTAAGAGAGGGGTGAATCAGAACTAACTAACTCTAACCTTTTCAAATCCTTTTAATTGAAACCATTCACATGAATCTAATTCATCTAATAAACATGAAAGTAAAGACAAGCATGAAAATAGATAACACACAAATTTGGTAACCCAAAAATCCTCCAAAATGAGAAGGTAAAACTAGGGTAGGGATGACACCCACAAAATATCACTGCAACAATGTGTAACTATTCAAGGTTACAATGTTTGACCACTTCCAATGTTCTGCCCTGTGAAAGGCTTGTCTTGTTAAAGACTTTACACTTTGTTAAAAGTGACATGGTTAAAGGATTTCACTACCCTATTAAAATTAGGCTTGGTTAAAGGACTTTTGTACATTCACTTGGAATGCTGCCCTGTTAAAGGATTTATAAATAGTTGCTAGGCCAACCTAAGTCCTTAGGATTTCCATATCTAATACAATTGCTAAAGAGTATTAGAAAGTCTTTGACCTGATAGCTTTGCAAACTTCAATTGCTGATTCTAATCCTTGTTTTTCTCTTACTAATATGATCCTTGCTTGATCTGATATGTCACTCAATGAGGTTTTGATACTATGTTCTTCAACAACTAGATTTTTCTATGCTACTCTGTTTTCCACTAAGTCTTTTTACCCTTCTATACTTCACTATAATTAACCCATGCACTTCTATCTTGCATATCCTCTCTCTTGCATAATGGGGCTTTGTTCTCCTTTTAAAGATTTTGAAGGCTTAGGGTTAGGTATGAATCTACAATCAATATTAAATCTTCATTTCCTACTCATTTCTTACACTTTTCTTATTGGTTGCATGTTGACTGCATAGGTAATGCAAAAGATTTGATCTCATCTTCAAGATTCTTCGAGATTCATCCCATGTCAGCTCCAAAAATGATTTACATCTAAGTTTGTAAAGACACAAACTCATATGTTGATTTTGTGTTACTCGACACATACTAATTGCTGATGCTCAACACATAAAGTAAAATTGGCTCACTCGGCTCCTATAGCAATTCTATTTCACTCGGCATCTATAGTGACTCAGCATCTATACTTTGCTTGGCACTTGAACTTTGCTCAGCACCTAAAGATTGCTTGGCACCTAAAGTTCAATTGGCAATTTTTTGGCTCAATATACATAGTAGCTCGGCTTCTGTATTATACTTGGCATCAACTGAAGAATTGGTTAAGTGTGTTGTCACTCAATTGTCAAAACCAATCTAAGACCAAAAATCTCTCCCTTTGACATGAGTGGCAAAAACACTTAACGAGACATTATAAATATGATCTCTATGAGTATGCTACATATTTTGTTCAGCATATGTACAATACTTCAAGAACTTATTCAAAATTTTGTATACCTCAAAATTTTGTAACTCCCCTTGAGCTGATGTGCCTCTTCAATTCCTGTAACCAAAATTCTTGTGCTAAATGTGTCTCAATCTGATGCCTTTTTGCCTTGTCTACACTCTATATCTGTTTATACCCTATTTCTACTCCCTGTACTCTGTATCTATTCCATTTTCACATCTACTTGTAGTTTTGCATCCTTGTGAATTTGAATATCTCCCCCTTTGGATATTCTTTATTGCTTCCATCAAAGAATGTATTATGTAACCATTCTTATTCACATCTTCCCCAAAACATTATATCTCCCCATTCTTATTAGTTGTAATAATGAATTATATCCCCCATAAGTATATTCTCCCCCTTTTTGACACTTATGTCAAAGGGTCCTAAGGATAAATAGAATATTTTGCCAAAAACAATTTATTTACCTCCATAATCATCTTGAGAGAAGCATCCCAATTATCTTAAGTAATCTCCAATGACTTGTGCTAGATGGTTGTCTCTGTTACAAGATGTACAAGGCCTTCTAGTGTAGAAAGATTAGATCTTTCTTTAGAACATTTTCTACATAGGCTTGTTCTTTATGGAGTACTTCTAGATGTGGGGTAATGGAAGATTGAATTTGCATCAATTTGGCCTTAATATTGGCCTCTTCTGTTGTCAATACAACTAATTCTTTTTGTGTGTAAAGCATAGCTACAAAATGCTTCTCACTCTAAGGTAGATCTTTGGGTAGCTGAGTGTTGAAAATCTTTAGATTTTGTTCCAAGTTCAATATCCTTTGGCTAGTTTCCTGTGTAAAATATGAGGAATCACACAACTTGGTGTACAATGAGAATACATTCTCAAGTACTTTCTTCAAAATTTCAATCTTCTTTGCCAATTCAACTTGTGAAAGTGCTATTTCACTTGATATTTTCTCATTTACTTTCATCTGAAACTTCTTTTCTAATCATTCTAATAATTTAACATTAGTTTCTAGGTCCTCATTCTGTACCTAGTCCATAATTTTGGACAATTTCTCCATGATGGGCTAGGTTTCATTAGGTACTTGAAAGCTGAATGCATCAAGAAATATGTCCTTGATTTCCACCAGCACTTGCTTTTGCCTAAACTCATTTTTGAGTATTTCTTGTTTCTTCCTCCTCTTTAGTGCCTCTTGCACTTCATTTATCTATTGTAGATTCATGGTTCTTGAGTCATAACTGGGTATGACTATTTCTTTATCAAGTGCAGGGTATCCATAGTGAAGTACCCTTGCAACCTTGGTAGAGCTCAAGCCTGGTGCTGAAATGTACAATGGTACTACATCAGTACTTAGCTTCTTATTAGGAGTCCCCAAGGTAGGCAATTTCACCAATGTTTGTGTTGCCTCCTACTCTTTAAGGTTTTTCACTTCTTCTTTCTCCTCTTCTCTACTGCCTTGATCAATGATGATAATTTGTGGAGGTGCACCTTTACTTTGCGCAGTAGGAACATCTTTCCCTATTTGTTCCTTTGCTTACTCCTTGGCAATTGTTGTCACTTTTATTGTAGAATCAACCTTAGCAATTTTTTCTTATTGTTCTCGCTCTTTGGGTTGATCTATTGTAGCTATGGGAGGTTGTGTAGATTGTTCTTATGTGCTTTTCTTCTCCCTTGTTATCTTTGCTACAACTCATCAACACTCACCAAAATTGGATTTGTACATAGTTGTGCTTGCAATGTAGATTGGTGAAGGATCTTTTTGAGATCCTCTACAATTAAAGGATTGATGTTTTGACCTGAGGTGTTAGGAACATCCTTTACAATTATTGTTTCTACTTGTGCTATGTGTGGAGGACTTGGTGGTGGCAGTTGGGTGTCTTGGACACTCTGTTTAGTCTGTTGCTCTTCAGTTGTTGCCTTTTCACCATGTGTCTCTTTCATTATCTCTTTCTCTCCTTCATCTTTTTCTTTTTCTCATTCTTCCTCTTTCTCATTCTCTTCTTCTTCATCATTTCTACCCTCAAGTGGGTCTTCTTGCCCTTCTTTCATAGTTGTCAAACCATATATTAGTTTCCACATTTATGTGGACTTTTGGAAAACATCTTCTATTTGGTTCTACAAAATTTTGAAGGCTCTGTATATGGGTGCAAATTTTCTCCCATGCTTCTTACTAGCCTTTTTTATTTGACCTTTAGTAAGGTTTGGCATTACATGAGCCAATATGGACTCCCTTATTTCTTTCTTCATTTTAAGATAGTAATGCCATTTATTCTCAACTAATGAGCTTAGCTCCTTAGGCATTGAATTATCTAGTTCAAGTGGGGTGGTCTTGAACTTAGCCATCATAGTGTAGATGGACTCTTCCATTATGTTTTGTTGATCCTTTGACAACTTATTGAAATCTATGGTCTTTAGACTAGTTAAATCTTCATTATCTCTAATATTATTGCAAATGTTTTCCAATTTAGATGTGGCAGAATGTCTTACCAATCTGAATTGTTCTTCATCAGACTCTATTCTCTCTTCATTTGATTCAGGAGGTGTAGCATACTTTCTTCTCTTGTTCTGCTCTATAGGTCCTCCTTATTCTGTTGCCTTCTATTTTTCCTACTCCTTTTCCCCTTGAGTTGTAGCCCTGGTGTCAGCCCTTGTAGTTGGCTTAGCTAGGCTTGGCTTTGTAGCCTTCTTCTTTCCCTTGGGCTGTGCGGTTGGCTATTTTTGAGTTCTTCTCTTCTTTGGCTCAACCTTTGGTGCTTCCTACTTGACACCTTCCTCTTCATCTATATCCTCCCCCATACCTTGGGTTAAGGAAAATGGCCCTTGATCTTTTTCTTCTTCATCACCCTTGGCATCTTTACCTTCTTCATTTGCTTCTTCTGCAGTGCCTTCCCCAAATTTAGCTTTTAGCTTCTTAACAAGATTGTCCTTCTTTTTCAAAGTGGAGGCAGAATTCAACTCCATATCCACTTTTGATCTCACCACATCATAAGTTCCAAAATGTGGTGCACCCTTGTCAACTTCCTCTACTAATATGCAGTTATTGTTGCTAATGCTTCATCTATATTTATTTCATACCCAAGAGGTCTTAACCATCTCACTCTTGGTATGGCAACTTGTATGTATGTATAGTCTATATCTACAAGAAAGCATACATCATTTAAATGTTTTTCTACCAAGGAAACTAGAATTCTGAGCCTTTGTGTCATTGTCTTCTTAAAGTCCTCAAAATAACTTGTCATCAAGGTCTCAAAATTAGCTCCTATCTGCTCTATGTATTTGTTGACTTAAGCTATGATTGACTTATCAGTTTTCCATGCCACTTTTCCAAAAGAAGGAAATTCATTGTGAACATAAATAAAAATACATATCAAAATGTCATCAAATTTTCATTGGGCTCTATTTGTTCTCCTATTTTCTAATAGATTTTCATTGATCTGTTGTAGTTGCAATTCTGCAAGATCATATGTATGATCCTTCTTCACTAATTTGTATCCTACATCTATTGCAATGCAAGGCACACTCTTGAGTCTACTGGATTGATAGAATTTTTGTACAATGATCCTAAATTCAAAGTCAACTAGAGAGTCTTGGATAGTGTCAATTGTCATCCCTCTCTTATTCCATTTTGCACTTGTGTTTTTCTCGATTGCTTCCTTAGAATCACTTCTAAGGGTCCTCGGCTGATCTAGGGTTGGATACCCTATCAGTCTATGTACAATTATCTTTGTGATTTTTATAGGGCCATCTTCCAACCATAAACTACCATCATGCATTCTACTCAACACTAGTCTAATCCATTATGTCTTGAACACTATAGGGAATTCTAGGGCTCGCATTAAACCCTTCCTCTCAACAATTTTGTACTCTTCTTTCAACACTCCATTTTCACATAATTTCTCATATGCCTCCCTCATTTCCATGTCACATATAGATTCAATTTGGTATTTATAACATTTCCTTATGTCTTGAACCATTACAACCTTAGGGGGTATGATGGATAGGGCTCCAACTGGGTCATTCTTGTATGCAACTTTAGGTATTGGATAGAAATTAGGTTGTCTAACCTCTTTGGACACTAGTTGGACTTCAAATGATTCCTTCTCCTAATTTTTTCTAGAACGAGAAGCCATTTTACACAATCTACAATTTTAACACAAAGAAAACACAAAACTGCAAAGCTCAGCATAGTTTTAAATACCTTGAAATCGATGGAATTGTTCTTGGAATGCTGTTGAGATCTTCTTATACACTAGTTTCTCTACTTTGGATTCTCTCTATGCTCTTTCTCATTTTTTCTCTTTGTTCTTGATGAGGAAAAATAATTGAAAATACAATATTATACCCTATTTTCATCATCTTTTATGCTTAGTCTATTTACAACTATCCACTCATCTTTTGAAGGATTCTACATTACTCGACTTTCACTAGAGTATTACTTTCTCAGCTTCAACTGAGATTTCTTCTTCACTCGACTTCCTCTTCCAACTCAACTTCTACTAATCATTCAACTTGTACTAGATTTTTACTCAGTATCTGAGGGCAACTCGACTATACTTGTGAAATCTTGAATTTTCAACTTTGCATCTTTGTTCATGTTGATCTATTTTTTTAGTATTTTCTTTTCTAGGAACTAATGTATGATGAAACTTTGTAATCAGTCGCTTATGCCTTCTCTTGCTTATTTTGATGAAGTGTGACCACTTGACTTGTTAGGCAAAGTGATCCCTTCATTTGATGTGCTACTCCTATTTTTCTTCTTCCATGTCTTGTTCATCTCTCCTTTGATGTGTTCAACATATATCTCCTCTTTTGCTTTGTCATTCTTTGAATTGGGTGCCTTTGACTTTGTTGGGAAATTCCTACTAATATGACCAGTCTTCAAGCAATTGAAACATGTGGTTTGGCTCAACCATCTACTATAGTTCCCTCTAAAATGTGTCCTTATGCAATTTTTAGGAATGTGTCCATATTCTTGACAGTAATGACATCTATACCTGGTTTTGTAGTCCCAATTGTAGTGATGACCATGGTTACCTTCCCTTGCTACCTGATTTGGTGTCCACATGCATTTCAATCTACACTCAAAAGCTCTATGTCCATACTTCTTGCAATTGTAGCCGTTACCTTCAAATCTTGGTGTTCCTAGTCCTGCAGTTATGTGCTTGATGTCCTTGCTTTTTACACTTATGACAATAACTTGCATTCGTAGGCTTGCCATGCTGATGGGTATTTTTGCTCCTACATACATTAGAGGTATGTTCCTTTATACCACAAAAGTGACAAGTAGGTTAAGTGTTCTTATCTTTGTTACTCCTTTCTTCTACAGTCTTGGATGATTCTCCTTGTTCAGTGCTGATGTAACCTAGTCCTAAAGTGTCATTGCTAGCCCTTTGTGGTTTTAGTAGCTTCTTAAAGTACTTGATGGCCTCATTGGGTTTGTTGAAACTTTCTACAATCTCCTCTCTTTTCAAGTCATTTTTTAGTTGTTCATTTTGTATCTTCAATGTAGAGATCCCAATGTCCTTGACATTTAGTTCATGATGTGCATTCATCATCTGACTCAAGGTGTCCAACTACATGTTTGAGATTCTTGCAAGCTCAATTGACTTTTCTTCCAGTCTTTTGGCAAGGTTTCTCTTGTCTTCTTCTAGCATAACTTTTTCTTCAATGACTCTTTTCTTCTATTCAGTTACCTCACAAAGCATCATGGATTGTAATTCTTATTCAAGCTTGAGTATTCTAATTTCTTCTACTTGAGCTCTTTTCTTCTCCATCAGGTATGCTATTGCTGCATCAAACTCTTTGGAATCTCTATTTGAAAATAGATTTGAGGTGTCAATCTCCTTGTACTGTGTGTCATTCTCAACTATAGCAATCTCTCTTCTTCTTTTTAAGGATTTTCTCAGTTCCTCTCTAGCTTCTTTCAATGCATGTAAAGCAAGTTGAATATCAATTGCCTGATTCTCTATGATGTTCCCAAGTTTGTAGACTTCCATTTCCAAATCTTTTTTCCAAGCTGTAAGGCTCCTTCTTGTGAGAACTAGGCTTTGATACCAATTGTTGGAATTAACAAGTGGGAAGATTTACTTTTGGGGTGAATCAAAAGTAACTAACTCTAACCTTTTCAAATCCTTTTAACTGAAACCATTCACATGCATCTAATTCATCTAATAAACATGAAAGTAAAGACATGCATGAAAATAGATAACACACAAATTTGGTAACACAAAAACCCTCCAAAATGAGAAGTTAAAATTGGAGTGGGGATGACACCCACAAAATATCACTGCAACAATGTGTAACTGTTCAAGGTTACAATATTTGACCATTTCCAATGGTATGCAGTTGTGAAAGGCCTATCTTATTAAAGACTTTACACTCTGTTAAAAGTGACCTGGTTAAAGGATTTCACTACCGTGTTAAAAGTAGGCCTGGTTAAAGGACTTTTGTACATTCACTTGGAATGCCACCATGCTAAAGGATTTACAAATGGCTTCTAGGCCAACCTAAGTCCATAGGATTTCCATATCTAATACAATTGCTAGAGAGTATTAGAAAGTATTTGACCTGATAGCTTTGCAATCTTCAATTACTAATCCCAAATCCTTGTTTTTCTCTTACTAATATGATCCTTGCTTGGTCTAATATGTCACTCTGTGAGGTTTTGATACTTTGTTCTTCAACAATTGGATTCTGCTATGCTGCTCTATTTTCCACTAAGTCTTTTTACCCTTCTATACTTCACTATAATGTATATCCTCTCTCTTGCGTAATGGAGCTTTGTTCTCCTTTTAAAGATTTCAAAGGCTTAGGGTTAGGTATGAATCTACGATCAATATTAAATCTTCATTTCCCACTCATTTCTTGCACTTTTCTTATTGGTTGCATGCCTTCTCCATTTTTCTTATTGGTTGCATGTTGATTGCATAGGTAATGTAAAAGATTCGATCTTATCTTCAAGATTCTTCGAGATTCATCCCATGTCGGCTCCAAAAATGGCTTACATCTAAGTTTTTGAAGGCACAAAATCATATGTTGATTCTGTGTTACTTGGCACATACTAGTTGCTAATGCTTGGCACATAAAGGAAAACTGGCTCACTCAACTCTTATAGCAATTCTATTTCACTCAACATCTATAGTGACTCAACATCTATACTTTGCTCAGCACTTGAACTTTTCTCGACACCTAAAGATTTCTTGGCATCTGAAGTTCACTTGACACCTATTGCATTTTTTGGCTCGGCATACATTGTAGCTCAACTTTTGTATTATACTTGGCATCAACTAAATAATTGGTTAAGTGTGTTTTTACTCAATTGTCAAAACCAATCTGAGACCAATAGTTCTAACCACAGCTACCTGTTATGCACCTAGTAGAGGATAAACCTAATCCATTTGATTTGAAATTCTTGGGGCATATGAAGGATATGTGTCAACCCTTTGGTTTCTAGATGTTGATGCTCAAGTTTTAAGGCTCCATTTACACATAGCTAACCTAGGGCATCATCCATTTCTAGTGTACTAATTTCTTGAATAACACATTTGAAATGATTATGAATGTCATTGATAAGAAGTACCTTAGGAGGGATTTGGGATTGAGCTCCACTTGGATCTAGGGTTTTAACAACCATAGGAGTGAGCTTGAAATCTGGCACCTTCCATTCAACTCCATGAACCAACATGTTGGATCCTCACTTAACCTTGCTACTGCTAGATGCCATTTTCACTCGGTAGATTGAGAGAAATTTGAAAAACATTCGTTGGAAATTTTCTCAAGTTGCTTTGATTACACTAAAAATCACTCTTTACAATAGCATTTAAAAATTCATGGTAAGAAATGAATTCAATTCCATGCCTTTTGATAAAATTTTCCATTAATGCTTGTACAAAGGTATATGTGTTGACAGATTGACATCCACTACATGGGATTGAATACTCGGTGACATCTTTACGATTTAGTAATCATAGGTGTCTTTATTACTCTTGACCTTGCTCGATAGAGTTTATGACCCGACCTTACTCGGTAGAGAAGGTAACTTAGTAATAACTAATACCGCTCTTGCTTAGTAATCCCTTTGTATCTTGTATACAAATTTGGATGTTTGTCACTTTTCAACTAGAATTGATTCAGATGTCTTCTTTGATATCTTGGTTCCAATTCTTCCTTAAGAACTTAATTAGAAATGGCAGTCACCCAATTCTTGAGTAACTTGACCATCATTGCTCAGACCAATATCCTTGGTAGACGTAGAAATCCATTACTGTCTCATTTGCTTTTGGATGCTATCAGCATTTGCCTTCTTTTCATCTTCAATTCTACCAGTATTGTACAAATGAAACATCTTTTGGTAGTATCTCTTTTCCTCATATGATGTTTAACACAATTCATACCAATATGTCCAATTTCTCCACAGTAATGACATCTACACCAGGTATTGTAGTCTCAACCAAATATTGCTTTCACAATTTGCTCTATAGGATTTAATGTCTTGGTTTTTCATTTTGATGCCTTATGTCCATGTTTCTTAAATTTATGACAATTTCCTTCAAATCTTGGTTTCTCTTTGCATTCATTAGCCCTATGACCATGTTGATTGCAATTGTGGCATTTTTCATTGAATTTTGCTTTCCCATTGCTCCAACATTTTTTTGATGTATTTTGGTAGGTCTTTGATTCTTTTGAGAACCTTTTTTGGAGGATTCACCTTCTTCTTTGTATCCAATTCCTACTTTTCCTTTTTGCCTATAGAGGTTTTACTCATTCAATTGTTCATGTCTACTTGAGATTTCATCATTCTCTCATTGGTTTGCTTCTTAGAGTTTAGATCATTCCTCAATCTTTCATTGATTTGTCTTTCAAATTTCAAATCATTTTTCATTCTTTCATTGATTTTCCTTTTAGAATTTAGATCATTCCTCATTCTTTCATTTTCAAATCTTAGGCTCATGATTTCCTCATTTGCATTGGAGAGCTGATCAATAAGGTCTGCTTGCTGAAGGGATTGGTTTTGGATTTCATTGTTCCTTCCATCTATCTCTTCTTTTATCTTGTTTCTCTATTCCAAGAATTCACATAACCTTACTAACTCAATCTCTTGCTTTCTTCTTAGTTTTCTCACTTCTTCTTGTAGTGAATCATTCTTCTCTAGGAGTTCCTTGATTACATCATTTGCTTCATTTGAGTTGCTTGAAGGGTGAAAGTCTTCAATTCTTTCTTCAATGTAGAGATGATAATTCATTTGATTTGCAAGTTCCTTTCTTCTTTTCAAGGATTGGGAAAATTTATCCTTAGCTTTCTTGAGTTGGACAATGGCCATTTCTAGATCCAATTTTTTATTATCAATGGGTTTGTCAAGTCTGAATATCTCCATATCCTTGATCTTTGCTCAAGCTATTAAACTTTCTCTTGAGAACCACAATTCTTTGATAACAATTGTTGGAAATATTCAAGACTATGCTAAGTTACTAAGAGGGGAGGGAGTAACTTCTAAAGCTTTATTAATTTCAATTCTTAATCCAATAATCCAATTAGCACTTAATTCATCACATTTGATCTAATTGCATGCATGAGAAACTAAAAACATGAAAGCATCCATAACACTTTGACACAAAGATTTGGTGACCTAGAAACCTTCCAAATAGAAAGTAAAATTGGGGTGGGGATGATACCCACAAACTTTAGTACTACAACATAAAGTTGGCCTATTAAGGCTTACATTGATCAGTTCTAATGATCTACCCCACTAGGAGAAATTAGGACTGCTAGGTCCACCTTGTGAGGGGATTTACAAACATACAATGAAGTATGCACTCGGTAAAGAGATTTATGAAAATATGTTAGGTCTACCTTGTTAAAGGACTTTGACTGGTTCACCTATTAGGATGAAGCAGTAGTGGATCTCTAATTTGCAACTCGATTAGCTGAAGGAAATTCCTTTGTAAACTGATCACCTTTCTGTAATAGATATGTCTTTGTTGCTCCTTATGCGATTGTGGCCTTTATAATGTGTTCTTTTTATGCTGCATTCATAACTTGATCTTTCACATACACATTCAGATTTTTCAATAATACATTACATATATATATACCAATTCAAATTACATAATTACAAAGTCGTCCATGATACAAGTTAACACAAATATTACAAAGTCGGCCCACATGAAGACACTTGGGTTTTGAAGACTGACTCGATGAGATTTTGATACTCGACATCCAATGTCAATGCTCAGCATCATCATGTACTTTGTAGATGTAAAAGCTTGGTCCATACTAATCACTTTTAAGTAGTCTTGAACTCGGTTTACACTGGTGAATTGATAGATATTGTGCAACTCAACAAAACTGAATCACTTGGTTAGCATAGAGTAGCTTGGTTAACACTAGCTTCGCATCACATGAACTGTGAACTTGGTAAGTATTGCAATGCTCAGTAATTACCAATAAACTCAGCATATACTAAAATCCACGGTTTAAATTGTTGGACTTCACACTGACTAAATCTACTCAGTAGCCATTGGGATTTGTCCAAAGGACTTGGTAGCAACTATAGAACTTGGTGACAACTAAATTATATGGAAAACACTAAGAACTATTCAATAAGGTCGGTAGCTATACACAATTTGAATAAGTGTGTGTCACTAATAAAAAACTTGATTGATATGTCAACACAAGGGACTTGGAATTATTTTTGCAGTAATAGATTCACCCCTCCCCTCTTAGTTACTCCTCTTATATTTCCAACAATTGGTATCAGAGTAATAATGATTGACTTGATTGATGAAGCAACTAATTTGCAAATTTAGATCACTATTTTGTTTTATCCTTTGGATCCTCCTTGATCTAAATATTATTTACAACTCCCTGGATACTCTGTCCTCAATCAAATATCCTTCTTAATTTTAACTCATTTATTCTTCTTCAAAACTACATTCCTTAATCCACAACTTGACCTTTCATATATATGAGATCCCATGTCAATTCAACTTGAAAACCATTTTTAAACAAGAAATTAACATCCAATAAGTTGGATTGAATCAACCTTTTAATAAACAAAAGTGTTTTTTTTAAGGTCGGCTGATACTAAATTGAATCACTCAGTTAACACTAAGTTCCTTCGGTAATCAACTTGACTTGATTTACAATTAACTCCTTTGGTAACCAAATTGACTCAATTTACACTAGAATCCTTTATTGATCAAACTAACTCAGTTCCTTCTAAATTCTACTCAGCTCATACTGGGGTCTTCTTCAGTGCCCAACTAAGCTCGGTTACTACTAGTTGTTCTTAGTTAGAGTGTGATATTTGTGTAACATCAATGAAAATATGCAATTGAATAATTGTTTTGAACAAGAGAAACTACAACATTTGGGGTCAAATTGCGATGACAATTTGCTATGATAGTGTAATTTGTGGGTGATTTGTTTTTGCAATTGTCCTTGATGTCGTCACAATATCAATGTTGGCATTGTAATTGCAATGCCAATATGATTATAAAAAGAAAAAGAAAAAAAGAAAATATGACATCATTCCCATTTATTATGATTGATTGTGAAGCTACATGTGAAAGAGGTGGTCAAATCCAAATGAGGGTTGAGAGCTCTGAATGTTGTCGTGCCCTTGTGATTGGTGCATTTCATTATTGTGCCCTTATGATCTCTGTATTTCATTTCCATGCCCTTGTGATCTTCATGCCCTTGCTCTATAATTTTATTTTTGTGTCATGTCCTTGTGATCTCTGTACCCTTGCTCTACAAGTTTCTTCAAGGGGAGAAGATGTACCTATGTAAATATTCTTTTATTTTCCTTCTTGATGGGGACACAACCCAAGCACAGAATGGACACAACAAGAAAGGGAAAATTTTATTAACTGTGAAAATATGCTAGTACACTTAGTGCAGAGAAATAGACTCCAAAACATGCCCTATGGGCTTACAATAGCATAAATCTAGAGATAAATTCTTCTCCCAGTACCTTCTCTCAGACTCCACTCCTAACTGCCTTTTACAATGCTAGAAATGTTCTTAAATAGACCCCAGAGGGTTAAGGATTAGGAATACATTCTAGAAAGTGCTAGTTGGTATCCACCAACCAAATAGAAGGCTCTAGAAGTCGCATTAGAAGTCGGCACAAAATTAGAAGAATCCAGAAATGGTAATCGAACTTTCGGGAGGCATAACTTTTGAACCGTAGCTTCGATTGACGAACTGTTTACATTTTTGGAAAGCTCTCAAAGTGCTCTATAGCCGTATGGAAAATATTTTCTAATTCCCCATTTTTTGGCCTTATTTGAGGTCATTTAATGCCCCAAACCTGACTTTGAAGCATTCTTAGGAGGTGTCCAAAAACTGAAAAATTGCAATAACTTTCAAACCGTAGGGCTTTTTGACCTGATTCTTTTTTTGGAATGCTCTAAATTAAAATTACATTCATTTGGCCAATTTACACCTTCTAGTTCACCAAAATGATGGATCAATTACATACTCCTATTTTTTTAGTATTTACATGTATCCCAAGGTGATTAAAAACTCTAACCCAGAACATTAATAGTGGAACTGTGAGAGTTGGAACCTTTATTTAACCCAAATGGGTATCGAAAAATGAAAAAACATGAAATAGAAACTAAGTCTAAGTACATTTTTTTTGGATGACACAGGATTGCCCTTATACCTCTGGATGCTCCTGCATCACTTCTAAACATGTATCCTTGAAATCACTGGGGCAACATAATTCAATGATGTTAATCTTTGCTCACATTTTTCTGTGTAGGATGTTGAATTTATAATTGTGTCTTGTCCCATCTGTTCATTGCAAAATGCCAAGTTATTATTGGTTTAGGTTTTTTGTTACAAATTACCACTAAATGATATGGCTGTGATTTAACATAAAATGACACAAACCTTGTGATATAGACCAGATGCAACTAAATAAGCTTAACTTAATGGGCAAGTGAATTTTATTTTTTTATTGTTTTTTCTTACTTATGAACATGGTTAATGGTTCAGTCTTTAGCTGGGGTGAGGGAAAGGGGAATGTGCTAATGTTTTTTTTCTAGAATATTTTGAACTAATTTTGTAGCTCTTAAATTTTTTTTTGCTTCACTTGAGGGAAACTTTGATATATTTTTAGAATTCAAAGATGTGATGTTTGTGTTGCATTACTACTTTCAATTTTTGTAAAATCCTTATGAACAAAATTTTGTATCATTTGCAATGGCATACCACACTATATTTTGCAACAAGTGGCCCTAAGCCCTGGCGCTTTGATAGATATTTTTTGGGTATAAATTATAGTGCTTGAGGGCTAATTTATTTATTGTTCTACACTTTAATCTTGTTTCCTATTTTTGGGGGGTTTTTCCAATAATAAGTACTTCTTTTAATTTTGAGGTAAATAAGAGATAGAAATGGGGCTACTTGAAGAGAGGCACAAGATGACCCTCAAAATGATAAAAGAATTCTCCATTCATGGGGTCATCATGCTAGAATCATATTTAGGGTTATCCCGTGTTGCCGATCTCATTCATCCTCTAGGTGAGTGTCATTCTTACACAAATAGTTTTATGGGTAGATCCATATTAGTTGCTAGTGTGGACTAACTTGGAGAAGGGGAAAGTGGTGAACTTTCAAAGGTGTAATAGAAAATTGGCTATTTAAGTGCATTTTCTTACTATATGGGAAGAGGTAGATTTTTTCATACATATTTAATTTGGAGTACAACTCTAATGTTTATTATCCTTGAAATCACTGAGGAAACATAATTCATTGATGTTAACATGTCCCAATATCTATGTCTCCCTGTCGATCCCTGATATCACATTTCAAGTTGATTTTCTTATTCTCACCAATCATGTGTCATCCTATCTAGGGTTGTACAAGACACATTTAGAGTTTCTATCAAGTAGGATTATATGATTTGGAAACATAATTAAATCCATGCTAGGTTTTAATATTTGGTAGGTAAACAATAGTCTTCATTATGTGTTTTAGTGATGAAGTTTAGAAACTAGTGAAATAAAAAAATATTTAAGAATTTACATCTTCAAGAAGAATTAAGGATAAAGTGACATAAAGGAGGACATTAACAAAGAGCATTGTAAGTAGACAACTTTTCATTGATTATAACATGGGTTTCATTTTGTCCATCCTCATATCTATCATGAGCTTGCTAAATATGGTTTATTTTGAGATATTTTCTAATAACATGGAGGTAGTGCTCTTAATGATGATGGCTATGAACAAATGTAGTTAGGGTCAAGAATCTTTTTAAACATTATAAGCAATGACAAAGTTGAATATTATGCATAATAGATAACATCTTATCTAGTGTAGTACAAGATTGAGTAATTGTACCTATAAATTTATCTTCTGTAAGGTACAACATTGACCAGTTGTTCATATAATGTCCCTAAGCTAGACAATAATTTCCCTAAGCTATGGTACATTGATCCTAATAGCATCCCTAAGTTTATGTCTATACATAAAATTATATACAAGGATAAATGTTGTCCTATGTTTAGCTATCTCATTTGTTCTACCAAATTGAACCTTCTATAGAGTTTTCATCCAAATCTAAAATTGAACCGTGTGCTTGGATGACAAATTGTATTAACTTTCCAAATTCCAATAATGCTTCTTTTCTCTTGAGTCTTTAAAGATTGATTCATACCAAAATGATACAACATAAAATATTACATCTAGTTTTCGTACAATATATGCATTGATTATAAATTTAATCTATTCAAGGATATGATTGTGTTGTCAATTAGACTTGTTATTAATAACCTCTAGAGAAACAAAAAAAAAAAAGTGCATGAACCAAAATTGGAGAAAAGTTGTTCTCGACAATGGACAATGTACTTGATTAGAATCATTGATGGTCCAAAAATCAACTCTAGTAGCTAAATGATGGATTAACATATAATTAGTGGGGACAATCACTCATCCTTTGGTTTAGATGATTCATACAATAAGTTGGTCCCACTTCCTTTTGTCATACTTGCATTGTATTATGGAAGCAATTCCAAACATTTGAGATGATTTGAAAATCTTCTTACTAGAAAGTTACCATATGAACTCCAGAAATAAATTTGACATACCTTGATCTTCTACTTCCTAGCCACACAACTCCTTCTTTCTTGCACATCTACATGTTATATTTTCTTTTCTAGTACCAAACAAGATATTAGTATTACATGTAATTCTAGAGCTTAATCTTCACACCCTCTTTATAAGACAATGTACCATATCAATAGACCTATCATTTTCTACATCAACTTTGCTACATAATTCCTCCTCTATCTGGAGGTTAACTAATCACTTTTTAACATATAGTGTGATAATAGTTGTGGTGATCACAACCACAAACAAGCCCACAATTTCCAATGTAATTTGTGTTGGTGTTCAAAGACATTTTTCATATTTTGCTTCTATTAATTGTTGCAATAGTCTACCACTATAATACCAAAAATGAAATGTTGTTATGTAGCCAAATCAACATTTGATATTTTTTCTTAATTTGGTAATTGGCATTAATTTGCACATTTCTACAACTCAAAATATCAAAAGGAACACATTTTCAGATTCTTTAGTTAAAAGTCCAAATGAACAATTGATATTTAAAATGGCATTAATTCTCATACGCTTACAATTCAAAGTATCTTTTTAAGAATAAAATCATCTTTCTAGATATTAAATCAGCCAATCCAAAAAGATAACTATAGTAGATAATTGAAACATTTTGAAAATGCAAACAAACTGTGGAATAACATTTGAAATTTTCACAAACACAATCACACTCCTTTATCCACTACAAAGTACACTATTCTTTGTTGACTAGGTCATAATTTTACTAGCACATTAGTTACTATGTTACTACAAGATAGTGGTAATGCAAAACTTCTATGTAGGTGATGGTTCAGCTATTTCAGAAGGTCATACTACATAGAAAAACTAGGTTCAATGAGCTTTATAGTCTGTTGACATCAGATGTTAGGATCAATGTACCTAAGCTTAGGGACATTATTATCTTCTCATTTTTTTCTTCATATGGTACATATTACCTTCTCATTATGTCCCTAAGCCAAACAATAATGTCTATCAGTTCTCATCAACAACTAAGATAGTTAGTTCTCTGCCACTATCAAAACTTATCAATGGGAGAAAGATAGTCCAAATAAGTAATCAATATGAAATGGGACTTGTGTTGATATGATACATGGAGATAAAAATGGAGAACATTTATAAGGGTGAGATGGTTCGATCATTGGGTGAGAAATGTGATGAATAGGGATGAAATGAAAAGGTGTGATGTTGAAAAGGAATAATAGTGAATTTGAGTGAGGTGACCAATCTTTTCTTTCAAAACCATATGTGCAGATATAACATTAATTACAACATGTCCAATATTTTTGTAGATACAACATGTCCAATATTTTTGTAGATATACACATTAATTACACCAAATTTTTCTTTCAAAACCATATGTACAGATATAAACATTTAGTACAACATGTCCAATATTTTTGGAAATATACACATTAATTACACCAAATTTTTCTTTCAAAACCATATGTGCAAATATAGACATTAAGTACAACATGTCCAATAGTTTTGTAGATATACACATTAACTACATCAAATTTTTCTTTCAAAACTATATGTGCAGATATAAAAATTAAATACAACCAACTCAATAAAGGCACAAGAATAATTTATTCCCTTGAAGAAGGATCATGTCAGATAATCCAAGGGAATTTGATCTAAATAGGGAGATGATTTCTAGATTGTTGTCTAAATTTCAAAGAGAAGGAGATGATAAATACTTTTTTCCTTACAAGAGTTGTAACAACTTGATGACAAGAAGAATTAAAATCAAAACAACTAAGAGACATTATAGAGAGAATGGTCACAGTGAAGGGAGAATGGTCACATTGAAGGGGGGTTTGATTATCATCCATTGGTAGGTTGTTTGTTAAAAAAATTTTGCAATTAATATACATATGAACCATGGAATGGATGTTTAATTACCATCAGTTTTATATAGCTTGATCTCGCTAGTGTAGTATGTGATATGGACCACCACATCTTAGAGGAACATGGAGGTATGAATATGGAGGAAAATGGAGATGTGCGTAGTGATGTAGAAGATCATGATCCCATGGAAGATGAAAATCATGCACCAAAAAACACATTTGAAGATGATGGTATGAATGCATTGATCCATGACACATTTGGTACTAATGTTGTTGTTGTTGTTGATGATGATGATGATTATGTTGAGGATGACATTGAGGCCATCCATGATATACCTCTATTTGAGAAGCAAAAAAACCCTTTATGAAGGATCCCAATCAACTCTTCTCTTTTGTTCATTGTTGTCGGTGAATTTGAAGGTTATGAATGATTTACCCAATATAAAAATGTCATGTATGCTAAGGTTTGTCATATACATTATTAGAGTCTATAAAAGGTGAAATATGTACCACTAAGATTTTTTATACTAACGACTAACATTTTTTGCTATAGTTTGATAGGTGACTATTTGTTACCACCATCAAATGTTCTCCCTCGCTTATACCAAGAATTATGTGTCATTATGAAACATATTGGGATGGATTATTAAGAAAAAGATGCTTCTCCTGAAGATCATGTGATTTATCATGAAGAGCATAGAAATGCAATAGAATGCCCCAAATTTCATACGAGAAAATATCAAGATGACCAAGTGATAAAAAAGGTGCCTCACAAGGTTCTTCATTACATCCCTATTTGTACATGTCCTAAATGATTATTTAGGTGCAATAGCTTGGAAAAAATTATGGATTACCATGCATGCAATAGAAGTCAAGATGACATTATTCAAATTCCTACCGATGGCTCAACATTTATGGACATAGAGGAAAAGTAGCCATACTTTAAAGAAGAACCTCAAAATCTCAGGCTTTCTTTGGCAACTATTGATGTCAATCCATTTGGAGAGATGAGATTTGTTTACTCGTTGTGGCCTATTTTTTGCTATCAACAATAACCTTCATCCATGGATGTGAATAAAGAGTGAACCATAGATGTGATGGTAGTTCCTATTAGTAAGTAGATTATGTTGGAAATATATATGATAGGCTAAGTTACTAAGAGGGGAGGGGTGAATTAGTAACCAATAAAACTTAATCCTTATTTACCAATTTATCCTTCATGTATATTTTGATCTAATTGCATGTATGAAAAACTAAAACCATTAAAACATTCATAACACTTTGACACACAATATGGTGACCCAAAAACCTTCCAAATAGAAAGTAAAACTAGGGTGGGGATGATACCCACAAGCTTTAGTACTATAGTATAAAGTTGGTCTGTTAAGAGTTACAGTGATCACTTCTATTGATCTACCCTATTAGGAGCAATAAGGACTGCTAGGTCCACCTTGCAAAAGGATTTACAAACATACAATAAGGTATGCACTCGATAAAGAGATTTACAAAAGACTATTAAGTCTATCTTATGAAAGGATTTAACTGATCCACCCGTTAGGATGAAAAAGTGGGTGATCTCTGATTTGCAACTTGGTTTTTTGAATGATATTCCTTTAAGTGTAATGATCACCTTTCTATGATAGATAAATCTTTGTTGCTCCTTATACTATTGTAGCCCTTGTACTTCACACTTCTACTCTTCTCTACTTGTTACATTATTTTTTTGGATGTGTTACAATACATTACATATATACCATTCCAAATTATAATCCAACAAAGTTAGCTTCAATACAAGTTTATAAAAAATACACAAAGTAAACCCAACTACAAGAACTCAAGTTTTGAAGACTAACTTGGTGAGGTTTGTGATACTTGGCAACCACTATCAATGCTTGAAATCATCATGCACTTGGTAGACCTAGAAGCTTAGTCCATACTAATCACTTCCAATTAGTCTAAACTAAATCTACACTAGTGACTCAGTGAATACTATGAAACTCAACATATAAATTGAATCACTTGATTCATATTGCATAGCTTAGTCAATGATATCACTATGAGCTTGGTATAAACTGAATCATTTGGTTAACAATGAGTGGCTCGGTCAACACTAGATTCATATTACTATAACTGTGAACTCGGTAAACATTACACAACTCAATTTGCATTGTGGAACTCAGTAAATATTATGATACTCAGTTTATACTGTGGATCACCTTTATGGTAGAAATTGCTCAACACAAACTAGATATTGTTCCTTGAACTCAGTAGCAGTTGTAGAACTTGGTAAAGCTTGAAATTCTTGTGTCTAATCAATATAACACCTTTTTAGTTACAAGATTGGACATCCCTTACTACCAAAGTAGTATGTTGATCTTCATTAAATGTCAATCTGTGAGCATGAACTTGAGATGATGTCTGCAAAGTATATGCTCTAGTTTTCACTAAAAGTCACTACTACTTTGAATGCAATAACCATTTAAGGAAATCTAGTTTATCCAAAGGAAAGACAACTATCAAATACTTGGAAGGGAATTCTAATTATTTAACCATACATCTATGCACCTACTACAAAAATAGTAACTAGTTCTATTTCTAGTGGCTGTAGGAACAACAGTTCTAATCTTAACTTAGAAAATTGAGTCTAACTCCTACTTACTAAAGTAAACTCCACCTTCCACATGGGCCCCCATGAAAGAATGAAGAAAAAGATCAACTCAGACAAAAGTATAGAAACTCAGCAAAGTCATGCATTCATTCAAATATGTAGTATTACAATAACTTGGGAAAAACAACAAGATGTCTATTAACTCTATCTGTCTACTCACTACTTAACCTCATAGATATAGATGAAGTCTTATTTAAAAGGAATAAAAACAAAAAACTCCTATAATTAGGACTTCCTCATGAAGGAAAGTCAGTTACAACTTAAGCATGCAATTGTAAAGACATTAGTTATCCCTTAAATTCCTCACAAATATAGATCATAGCAAGTGCTAGATCTACTCTTTTATCTGACTTTAAACAACTTCCATGAATCTAGGTATCGTGCCTTGCATGTGTAACCAATCACTTTGATGCTTGCTTCCTTGATCGACCACTTTATTAGGTCCCTCTTTGTTATTCATTAAAATAGGTCCCTTCCAACTTTTGCACCAAGTCTCTAGCTACAACGGCATCATAATGCTTCTCATTAATACCATCAATGCCTTAGCGCTATTCCTTCACAATTTGTTTTTGATTAACTCCAACTCAGCTTGTATTCCTATGATCAACATTTAATGCACACAAAACTTCCTGCAAACATTTATTTGCATTTATTAGTTTACAAAGAAAAGGCATTAATTATTCAACTAACTATTTTTGCAATCTCTTTGGTTGCAGGAAGATCTACCCATATCAAGCATTCATGAAGAAAGATTTTTACCACAAAATGAACCCCCTTTTAGATATAATTATGATTATCATTTTTATGCTCTATGTCCATACTTTATACATCAAAAGTTCAAAACACTTATACTAAAAGATGCTAAAGTTTAGTATGTTATAGACAAATGTTCACAAAAAGGGCCAAAAAGACTTCTATTTCTTCATGTCATCAACTTGGTTAACATTGTTAACTATACAATAAGCTTAGTAGATACTTTCTGTTTGAATAAGCGTGTATCACTAATAACAAACTTGAATGTAGTGTTAAAAACATCCCCCTTTGGCATTAGTGACAAAAACACTTATCAAACAAAATTGAATTCTTAGAAAGTTCAAAACACCTTTTATTCTCCAACTTGGTAGAGTACTTTGTTTTTGAGATTTTTCAAAAATTTCTTTTGTAAGAGATGTTTCTCTAAGTATCTATACATTTTTATAATATGATGTTGCTCCCCCATACATATATATTCAATGTTATATACATCTTCTCATCTTTTCCCCTTTACAGTATGCTTTATATGTTATACATTTTCTTCCCCTTTTTTTGTATACTACATCTTATATTATATCTTCTCCCCCTTTTTGACATTAATGCAAAATGTGTATGCTATATACTATATTGTAAGCCAAAATGTGACAAGAAATTTGAATGTACCTTTAGAATTAGTGCCAATGTCTTGTCCCAATTTTCTTGCAACACCTTTCATGTGTGTAATGCAACTTGAACTTTTCATGAAAGTTCTATCATGTGATTTGCAATAAAAGAAGTTGTTATCATGGATGAGGATTTTAGCATGTACAATATATTTCTGCAATACATCCATGTTTGGGAGAATCGTGCCATGTGTGTCTATCAATGTAGGTCTTATCCTGGCTTCTTCTCTTAATAATTTTGCCTACATATCAATTAAGAATCTGATCTTTGTGTAGTGGGCAGAGTTGTAACTTAGGTCAAGTTGCAACTATTGTGCACTTACCCTTAGATCTTCACTAATCTTTGAAAGTTTATCTTTATTTTCTTTGGTAAAATTTGAAGTATCACAAAGTTTACCAAATAATAAAATCACATTGTTGCAAGAGGTCTCTAATGAGCTTAGAATAGTAGATAAGTCTACTTGATGAATTGAAATATTTTGTGCAATTAGCTCCAATATCTTATTCTCAAATTTATTCTCTACTCTTTGCAACAATTTTTCCTATTCATTCAAATCTTTGTCAAATTTTTGGACTACCTCTACTAGTTGAGCCAAAATTAGTTGAGAAGTGTCACACTCTGTGCCGAGTGCCTCTACAAGAATGTTCTTTACATCTTCAAGCACTTGAAATTCTTTATTCCTTTCTTCTATAAGACTCTATTGCTTAGCTTTCTTCTGAAGTAGTTCTCTGAATATATTCATTTGATCAGGATTAAGAGTGGAGATGTTCCAATTTGGGATAACTATCTCCTCATCAACATTAATTTCTTCTTCCTTCTCTTTTCCTTTACTCAAAAAATTTGTAATCAATTGAGGCTTGGTATCAACTATCATTGTACTTATTAATTGCATGCTCAAAATGGAAATAATGGTAGAAATAGTAGGAGTGGTAGAAAAAGTAGATACTGCACTTATTGAAGAAATACCTTGTAGAACCAAAAATGATGGATGAAATATGTCAATGAAATACTAAGTTGAGCAGGTGCAAAAATTGATTGAGTGCTTGTACTTTTAGTGTTTGACACAATTAATTCTATCGTATCTTTCTCTAAGCTTGGTGTTTTCAATGCTTTGCTCAAAGAATGAGGAAGTGAGGCTATGAAAATTTTTGCAATCTTCTTCTCCGTGTTGATCTCCTCAATGTTCTAAACTTTAGTTACCTCTTCATCATTAATTTTCTCTTCTTTTTCATGTTCACCATCATCTTCATCCTTGTCACTGATGTGAACCACAAAATCACTCTATTTGTGAAGGTTGAAAATGTTCTTCCATGTGGTGGTGGCATTCCTTACCACATTTTCAATGTCATTTATCAATATTAGACAAGTGTTGAATCTCAACGTAATTTTTTCTTCATTATTCTTAATGGATTCTTTCACCTCCTTATCATTCAAGCTCGGCATGAGTTGCCTTAGAGTCTGCTCATAAATATCTTTGGCAATTTTCATAGTACGCTCCTATCTTGGCTTGATTTTCTCCATTAAATCATTCAAAATCTATTGAGCAAGTTGGTCTGGAGAATATTTCCATTTACCCATCTTAGACATTATCATGTCTTCTACTTGCTTTTGCTCCTGTACAGTTATTATCTCATACCTTAGTAATCTGAAGTTTGTTATGTTGGCTCCTAAATCTATTTCTTTCAACCTTTCCTAAAAGGTGGGTGGAGGTTCTTTAAAGAGCACATCTCCTCCTTCTTTATCAAGTTTCTTCTTGGATGCCCTCCTTGTGAACATTGCAATAATTTTTTTTCAAGTTTGATTATAATAACCTTACCTTTCTTCTATATTGGCTCTTCTTCCTCTAACTTCTCTACATCTTCTACTTCATCTTCATCAATGTCATCACCTTTTCCTTCAATTAACATAAGAGTGGAGCTAGATTGTTTCAATTTTTCTATCCTCTTCTTCCCTTTGTTGACTGCCTGAGGGAGTTTTATTTCAAGTTATATTCTTGCTTTTGCTTTATAATATGTGTCAAATGTTGATATGTGATTGAAAAGATCATTTGAATAAAAAAATTGTTGAAAGAATATTGTGTGTTTTCAATCATTGTTTTATCACTAATGTCAAACCTTCTATATGTTGGTAAGACAATTTCTTATATGTTTCAAGCACTATCATTTAGTTGATTGATGAGGAGAATTTAATCAACAAGATGTAACAAAAGTAACTAGAGGAAAGGTTGAGTTATAATTATGTATTGAAGTGTAAGAATCAATTAAGACAGTGATAACATAATGTATTAATGATCTACTTGAGGTTAAAAAATGATTGGCTACACTTAGAAATTTTAAAAGAATAAGGTTGAACAAAGTTTATTTGACAAGCTTGAACAAGTTGATAGAAGGTGCCAAGCAAAGTTAGTCCAAGTTGAGAAAAAAGTCAGTTGGAGCTGAGTGAAAGAAAATTCTAGTGGATGTCGAGCAAGTTAGTAGGTGTCGTGCAAGATAGTTGAAGTCGAGTGATTTTTAGTTGATGCCAAGCACTAGTAAAATCCAAGTTGATGCCAAGTAATTTTACAATGGATGTTGAGTAACACAGTATGTGCCAAGCATCAATAAATTGATAATGTCAAGCTACTGCATTATGAAAAAAATCAAAGATTTGCCAATTAAAAGCTGACAAGTTTGTTTTCTTGGAACTTGTGAATTAGGAGGAAGATAAGATTGATGAGATGAAGGAATAGAACTTATGTAAACCATTTTGGAGGAAAATTCAAATGGATTCTAGGAGAAGTTTCTAGAGAAGACAAGATATGGGGTAGATACATTATATCCTACCTAATCCATCGAAAACCCTAATTTTTGTGATGGATAATGAGCGGGAAAAGAGTTATAATTTCCTATATGTAGGGGTATCTGGTCATGAAGAAAAGAGGTTAGAGAATTTTGAATGCAAAAATTTGACAAGGAGAAGGAAGAGAGTTTTCTTGATCAAGTGACCTAGGAGAAGAAGTCTACAATGGTGAACTAAGAAAGAAGGCTTAAAGAGGATGAATGCTTAAAGGGTGAACAACCTATCAGAGCTGCAAAGATTGGAAGCCAAGAAGTGTTGAGAACTAAATAGTGATCTATAATCTACAAGTAAGGTTGTAAGTTTTATTAATTCAAAGCTCTACTATTACTTTCTAACAGTTGTATCAGATTAGGGTAAATCTTTTGGAGAAAGGTTGACTTGATAGTCATTGGAAAATCCTTTAACAGGGTGGCATTCCAAGTGAATGACCTATAGTCCTCTAACAAGGCTCACTTTTAACATGGTGATTAAAATCCCTTAACCAGGTCACATTTAATAGTGTGTGTTGTAACCTTTATCAAGGTTGGCCTTTAACAGGGCATCACTTCAAAATAGTGAAAAAGGAGTAGCATGTGACTGGTGGTTTTTTCCAAATTGGTTTTCCACATTAAATCATTGTGTCAAGAGTGTTGATGGATGTGTTGTGTTTTATGCTTTACATTTATGCATGTTAATTTTACAATACCATATCAGTTTTGGTTAACACACAATGAATGCATGCATGCTTAAGAATGTTATATGGGTTCACTGAATTGTGAAAATTATATTTGTACATCTAGACCTTGAATAACTGATTTACCCCCCTGCCTCTCAATTATTCTAAAATAATTCCAACACCAAAATATGCAGCTTTTGGATCCACAAGCTCATTTATTAGTGCTTCAATAATGTCCTTAGTTTCACCAATATTAACCTCATAACCTAGAGGCTTAACCCATACAATTCTTGGTCTTATGTTTGTATATATACTTTATCACAATCAACCATGAAACAAATATCATCTTTGCAGTCATCAAAAAGTTTCTTGGGTATCCTGAATCTATTATTCATCTTGTCCTTAAATACATCAAAGTAGTTATCCACAATACTAACATAGTTTTCTACCATTTCTGATATATTCATTAATTTGGTAAAGAATAGGTACATCCTTCCTCCATATGACTATACCTTTTGATGGGAAAAACTTTTGTACATAAAAAATAGACAAGTTAAGAGTGAACTAAACTTCCAAGGATTTTTCTTTCAAGTTCTTATGCTCTCCATGTTCTTGTTGAACTGATTCAACATCAACTCGGCAAGGTCAAGTGACATATTATTCTTGACCACTTTGTATGCGAGATCCATAGCTTCACATGATACATTATTGAGTCTTCTCAAGCTATATATTTTATGTGCAATTCTATGTATCATGAACTTCAATTCCATATTCATAACACAATTGATTTTCATTCCCCTTCCACCCCATTTGACTAGGGTTTTCTTTTCTAGCTCAACCTGACTTAGGGTTTTGGTCATCTTTGCCTTGGTTAGCATTGGGAGACCTATGATCCTATGAATAATTTTCTTCATTATCACAATAGGTTTATCCAACCACAATTGAGAATAAATCTTATCCATTTAATTTGAAAGTCTCGTGGCATGGGAGGAATGTGAATTAAACCCTTCACTTCAAGGTGTTAATGTTTAGGTTTTAATACGCCATCAAGATAAAATTTCCCCAATGACTCATCTATTTCCAAAGTTCCAATATCTTGAATAACAGATAGAAAATGTGAATGAATATCATTAATTAATAGTACCTTGGATGGAATTTGAGATTGTGCTCTTCTTGGATCTAGGATTTTTGTGACAGCTGAACACAGCTTGAAGTCTAGTGCCTTCCATTCCATGCCTCGAACTAACATCTCTGACCCTTTCTTAGTCTTGTTGTTGGATGATGCTATTTGATCCATAGGGTTTGTAAAGATACAAAAATATTCAAAAACAATTCACTTGGATGCCCTAAAAATCACTCTGCACAGATAGCTCTTAAAAATTTGTGGTGACAAATAAATTCAATTTTATCAAATTTCATCTTTTAATTGCCATAAATGCCTAGTATTATTGTTCACTCAAATGGCAGACTGTCTTCCACTCGACCTACATTAAATTCTCAATAGGAACATCCATGACTCAATTTCCACACAACAATGAGTTACTCCCAACCTTGCTACTAATCTCAAATTGGTTTTGACAAGTGAGTGTCAAAAAACTTAATTTATTTACTTAGTTCATGCCAAACTAGTAGTACATGCCAAGCACAACATGTAATTATTAGACCATGTTGAATCATAGTGAGTGTCAAACCACTCATGTGCCAAGTCACTCAAGTGCTGAGCAAATAGATAATGATGATTGATTTAGGAGCCGAGTAGATAGTATATTTCATGCAATGTAGGTGTCGAGTCATAATAGAGAAATTAGTGCATGTCAAGCATCAAAGACTTCAGATGTCGAGTGACACAATTTTGACATATTTGTTTGTAATGGAACAAACAACTATGTAAACCATTTTTGAGCCGACTTAAAAGTAAATTATGATATTTTGGAGATAAGGACAAATATTTAGATTGGATTCCCTATGCAATTACATGCAACCAATCAAAAAATGGGAAGGATTAAGCAACAAAATGGATGAATCTCAACCATAGATTCATATCTAACCCTACGCCACCAAATTCTTATTAAGGAGGACAAAACCCTAAACTATCAATGAGAGTTGAAGGAGCAAAGAGGATAGTTTTGCATGAGAAAATAGAGCATTCAAGGTGACGTAGAAGTTATGAAGAGAGAGTGAATTAAAAAATTAGTTAGAGTAGGATAGAGGATAGAGAAGAGTATACAACATTGAGACATTTGATCAATAAAGATCAAGAAGACAGTGTATAGAGGTGATCTATCATTAGGAAAGAAAGTGCCAACTGCAAGATCTATGCTAAGACATTCTAATAGGTGATTTCAGTTAAATCTCTTGACAGAGTGGTCTTAACAGGCTATAGTATGAAATCCTTTAATAGGGTTCTTACTTAGTTGTAAGTTAAAGTCCTCTAACTAGGCACACTTCTAACAGTGTGTTGAAATCCTGTAACAAGGTAATACCTAACAGTCTTTGTAAGCCTTTACCACGGTAGACCTTTCACAAGGTAGACCATGTTTCATGGTTAAAACATTGTAACCTTCATTAGATACACTTTATTGCTATAGTAGTGAAGATTTGTGGGTGTCATACCCACCCCAATTTTACCTTCTCACTTGGAGGGTTTCTAGGTAATCATATCTAGTGTTATGCGTGTGAAGGCTTACATGTTTACATGATTTAGATGTATATGCTTTACATGTTATTTCAATTTACTCATTGAATGCATGAAATTGATGTGTGGTGAAAGTTTTATGGCTCCAAGTTTAAACTATTGATTCACCCCCCCCCAAGAAGTTTACCTTTTCTATTGTATTTCCAACAATATGTGTTAAAGCCTAGTTCTCTAAAAAAGAGAAGCTTTATAACTTTGAGGAAAGATCTTGAAATGGAAGTCTACAAGTTGGGAAAGACTATTGAGAATTAGGAGATTGAGATACATCTCATACTACATCAACTGAATGAAGCAAGAAAGGAACTAAAGAAATCCTTGAAGAGAAGGAAATAAATTTCTATTGTGGAGAATGACACACTATACAAAGAGGTAGACACTACTAAGCTATTTGCAGATGGAGACTCCAATGAATTTGATGTAGTAGTTGTAGATCTAACGAAAAAGAATAGAGTCCAAGCTGAGAAAATTAGAAATCTCAAATTAGAGCAAGAATCACAAGCCATAATGCTATGTGAAGTGGTTGAAAAAAAAAAGAAAGCTATGGAAGAAAAAGCCATGATTGAAGAAGACAAAAAAATTCTGGCCAAAAGACTAGAAGAAAAGTCAATAGAGCTAACCAAGATTTTCAACATGTAATCAGATACTCTAAGTCAAATGATGAATGCCAACTATGAGTTAAATTTCAAGGACGTTGAGATAACTACATTGAAGTTGCAGAATGAACAATTGTAGAGTGACCTGCAGAGAGAAAAGAAATTTATTGAAAGTTTCAAAAAACCAAATGAAGTCATCAAATACTTTGAGTAATTATTGAGATCCCCTAGATCTAATAATGATACATCTAGACTAGGACGAACAAGCACTAAAGGAGAATCATCCAAAAATGTAGAAGAAAGGATCAACAAATGTAATAACTTTAAACCTACTTGTCATAATTGTGGTATGAAAGGACATACTACTAATGTGTGCAGGAGCAAGACTGAAAATCAAAATGTCAAGCGTAAGAACATGGTTCACTACCATAAGTACAAAAAATAAGGTCATCAGGCACATGAAAGTAGAACTAGGACCATGCATAAACAAAGATTTGAAAGTTATTACTACAACTATTAGAAGTATGGACACAAAGATTTTGAATGTAGATCCAAACCCACACGGTCATCAAACAAGAAAACAAAGGTAAGGAACAATGGCAACTCTTATAACTGAGATTATAATACAAGATATAGCTATCATTGTTATCAAGAATATGGATATATTCTTGAGAATTGTATTAGGACACACTTCAAAGGAATTTACCAAAGGTGGTTGAGTCAAACCACATGTTTTAGTTGTTTGAAGATTGGTCACATCAGTAGGTATTTCCCAACAAAGTCAAAGGCACCAAGTTGTGAATTTGATAAAGGCAAATGCAAGGTAGATTTTGAACACATTAGAGATGATATTAATAAGACATGGAAAAAGAAAGTTGATTGCAGCGCATCAAATGTAGAAGGGATCACTTCACCAAATGGGCTAGGTTATCACACCTCATTAAACTAGGAATCAAAAGGTATGTGGGACTGATGTTTAAAAGATATATCATATATCAGTTCCAAAAAGGAGATAGTACTAAGAAGATTGCAATAGCCTAAACAAAGATGCAAAATGTTGATAGGAATTCAAAATAAATATTTAATTTCATGTTATTGTTGAGCATGAAATATTTCCTATGTGCATATAGTGGAACTCTAAAAGATGTTGAGCTAGCAATCTGGCTAGTTGATGCCAAACTCATAGTGGTTGTCAAGTGGTAGAAATTTCAATAGATTCCAACTGAGCCTAAAATTAGTTGATGTTGAGCTTATAGTTGTGTAAGCACTCAACATTAAATGCAAGGGTTTTAAAGGTTACTTGATCAAGTTTTTTTCTCATTTTTCATCATTTCAAATTCAAAAAAGAGTGAGTAGAGTAGACGATGATTTGAAAATTCATCCAAGCATTTGCAAAATATTCTAGTAGTGATCTCACACCAATTTGTTAGATTTTCAAAGGTATTTATCAAGAGTTGAGCTATGTAGTTTAATTCTCATAAACCCAAGCTTTGTACAATGGCATAGAGTTCAAAGAATGTTGAAGGGAGGGAAATTTTGAATGTTCAATTAGTGAGTAATCAAATTAAACAACATGGTTTCAAAGCCATTCCTGACATTGCATATAAGCAAGACCCGTCTAGTGTATTATCAATGATTCTGTTAAATGTAATAATGGTTCAAGATGTGAGAAAATGCTATAATTGCAAGATTGGTAGCATTGGTGACATGGATATTAGGAAGGCATATAAAAAGTTGTGTGATAATGGTGTTTTGGAAGAAGAATTCAAAATTATTGAAAGAAAGGGATTAACATGAGCCCTAGATTTTCCAAATGTATTTAAGACAGAGTGGATACTATTGGATACAATTGTTCAATTGTGTGTTGTCTTTTATGTCACACAAATGTCATATCTGTATATGAGCAATGTTAGTATGCTAATAGAAACCAAACTTAAATAAAGCTTCTACAAACCAAACAAAATTCATAAACTTCAAGATAGACTAAGATGAGCTCTCAATTGAAAATATGAGCCATTAATGGGCTCTCTCAATAAGAAGCTCTCTTGTTGAGTGGCTTTGTCTAAATAGATAGGATGTATGCTCAAGCTTATGCTTCAAAAAGGGCTTCAAATGGAGTTGAAATTTGGGTGTTAGTGTATGGTTTTGATGTAAAATGGCTTCCTAAAATGGCATTATGACTTTACTTCATGGATTGTGTTGTTTTGCAAAGGGGAAGCATCTAATTTATAGGCAAGAGGCTTGAGGGATTGAGGGCTAAGATGCAAGGATGGGGAAAAGCTCATGGAGGGCTCAGATTGCATGAGAGGAGAGCACATGGATTGTGCTTCCTTATAACCAATCAGGGAGTGACACATGTCACAGGGTGAGAGGATGGAGGAAAGGGGAAGGATGAGTCAAAAAAGGAGGCTCAAGAGATGAAATCTTCATAAAGACCCTCATAATGGCTTGTAAGAGCAATGAAAGGGCTTGGAAGAGTCATTTATGGCCTAGTGGGCTTCATAAAGTTTTATGGTTGGGATATTTTGAGGGAGATGAGAGGAATTTTGACTTGGGTTTGATTAGGAAGGTTTTAAGCTTGCTTAAGATTGTGCAAATTATTAGAGGATGGCTTAGGATGGTTTAGAATTAGCTTAGGGATAGGCAAGTGGATGGCATTTAATGAGGGTGGGTGAAGGAGGAGATATTTGTTAACTTTGGCTTGGGTTAGTAAGTCTTAACCCATGTTTAGGGAATGTGACAAGGTTAGGAGGGGATTAGGATTAGGTTTAAAGACATCTTTTACAAGAGTCTAGACTTTGGATGAGGATAAAGACTTTCTAGAATAGTCTAGAACTTCCTAGGATGAGGATGAAGACTTTCTAAAAGAGTCTACAACTTCTTAAGATGAGGATAAATTAGATTTTAGGAAATAAATAAAGTTTTATTTATTTCAAGGGTTTGGGTTGAGGAGATATTTATTAAAACTTTTTTAATAAACATGAGGATTAATATTTAATCTTAATTAAATATTTTGAGTTGGGATTAGGGGTAAGAAATGATGGGATTATCCTTTAATCAAAATTAAAGAAGGATTAGAAGATTTTGGAAGAGGTTAGTGGTCTTAAGGAAATTGGCCAAGTTTTGGGCAAAAAATAAATTTTTTATTTATTTTGGGTTTTTTGGTCAATTTATTAATTAAATAATTAATAAATAAGGAAATAATGTTTAAATAAAATTTAAACATTTTTGGGAGTGATTCCTTAATTAAATATTTTTAATTAAGATAAAGGGATTTAATGGCATAAAAATAAATAAATAAATGATGATGTCATCAAAAAAAATTTCAGAAAATAAAAATACTTTATTTTCTAAAAGATTTAGGTGTCTACAATATTAGTCATCAGATAGCATCTACTGAGCTTAGAAGGTCAGCAAGGTAGAAGGTCAGCAAGGCAATAGACAGTGTCTACATAGCCCAAAAGGTTAGTAAAGATAGCTTGCAGTGTCTACCGAGTAGACAGCTGGTTACTGAGCCTTCAAGGTAATCAAAGAAATTTAGTTCTTACCGATCTCACTCGGTAATCAAGAAAACATGACAAAAGCAGTTCTTACTGAGATCACTCAGTAATCAAAGAAAATATGATAGAAATAGTTCTTACCAAGTTCACTCAGTCATCAAAGGTAATTTGGTAAAAGTAATTCTTACAAAGTAAACTTGGCAGTCAAAGGATTTTAAGATATTGTAATGTTAACCGAGTCAAGAAGGTTAACTCTATAAATCTCTAGAAGCAGTATTTACCGAGCAGGGTTGGCCAATAAAGGACTTTTTTTTTTAAGAATAATATTTGTAGCTGACTGAAGAATGGTTTATTGGTAAATGTAACATGTAAATGAGTCAACTTGACAATCTAAATGGTATAAGTAAGAAGTCAAGTTGCGAATTCAAAGTTTTAGTATGTGGAGATATGAGAAGTTAATGTGATATGAAGACTGATTATTGTGGAAGCAAATTTGAAGAATGATCAGAGATCATTAAGAAGCAACAGAGCCATATTTGATCAAGGAGGATCTAATGACGCTAAACAGAGACCTATATCCAAAAAATTTAGTTGCATCTTGTTCAGGTCGATTCATTGTTGCTGTTTAACCATTGTAACAGTGATTTCAAATCTCTTAACAGAGTTGGTTTAACAACCATTTTGTAAATTCTCTAACAAGGTGACAGTTTAGTTGAATTTTTCTAAAGACCTCTAGCAAGGCCACTCCTAACAGGGTGATTAATTCCTCTAACAAGGTCACACCTAACAGTGTGTATTGTAACCTTTAACAGGGTTGGCTCCTAACAGGGCTCACGTCAGAAGAGTGAAAAATTGGTGACTAGTTACCTGGTGGTTTTTCCCATATTGGGTTTCCACGTTAAATCTGGTGTCTCTTGTGTTCACTTTATTTTCACTTACATGCATGAATGCTTGAAAAGAAAGTAATAGTTTAATTTACCGAGTTACAACAGTTATCTATTGAGTAAAAGTAGTAACTAGATCATTAAGACATCTAAGGGATTTGTGGATTAATTTTTGTGAGTAACTGATTCACCCCCCCTTAGTTACTTTATCTTTAATTCCAACAATTGGTATCAGAGCTTTTGGTGCTTACAGGAAAATATTTCAAGGATCTAAGATAAAGATCAAGATGTCTTACAAAAGGGAAATTCCAAGACTTAATAGAGACAACTTCTCAACATGGCAAGGATTGATGAGGCTTCATCTGGCTTCCATTGGTGATATAGGACTACAATACCTTGATGAAAAATATGAAGAACCTTCTGGTACATTATATGTCAATGATTTTGCTGAAAAGGAGACTCACAATAACATGATGATAGATATAGCATCTGCTCTGAGTTATGAAGAATTTGATGACATCAAAGATTGCAAAACTACCTTTGAAATGTGGAACAAGCTAAAAGAAATCTATGGAGGAGATGATAATGTAAGAAGAGACAAAGCAGAAAGTTTGAGAGGACAATTTGATCAAATGAGGATGAGAGAGGATGAAAACATTGCAAAGTATGTTGAAAGAGTTAAAGCATGTGTTAGTGCAATCAAAGCATCTAGAGGAGATATCAGTGAGGAGATAGTTATAAGTAAAGTTCTTAGAACTCTACTTCCTATTTATGCAATCAGAGTTTCTGCAATTCAAGAAAGGAGATGTGAGGCAAATCATCAAATAAATTTAGAGGCCATAGTTGGAAGATTGACTACATTTGAGCTAGACAACTATGAAAACTATGTTCCAGCTGCCAAGAATGTTGAATCAGCATTTGAAGCCAAGCTTTCACTCAAAGAAAAAGGGGAAAAGATGAAGGAACCACAATCAGAAAGTGATGAATAATCAGAAAAAATTTTAGACAGTGATCTTGAAGTGGTTGAAGCTCTACTAGCAAGAAAATATTCAAGAGGGAAAGGAAAATACAAAGGTAAAGTTCCTCTAATCTATTTCTCTTGTGAAGAAATTGGACATATTATTGCTAGGTGCCCAAATAAGAAGAACAAAGATGAGAAGAAAGGTCACAAGTACAATGGCAAGAAAGACTTCAAATCATTCAAGGATAAAGGTAAGAAAACTTTTTTATGGCAAAAGACTCTAATGATTATGATAATGAAGAAGAAGATGAAATTGTCTACATTTCTGTAAAAGATGAATCTGATAATGATGAAGAAATGGCACTAATTTCTCATATGAGGAAAAATGATACATGGATCATAGATAGTGGTTTTTCTCATCACATGACTGATGATAAGACTAAGTTTGAATACTTTGAAGACTATGATGGTGGCAGTGTAAGATTTGGTAACAATGAACCTTGTTGTATAAAAGGAAAAGCAAGAATCTCACTAACCAAGGAACTTGTATGTGATAATGCATATTGGGTAGAAGGACTAAAGCACAATTTGTTGAGTGTGGCACAACTACTCAATAATGGATTCAAAGTAGAATTCATGCATGGAAAAACAAGATTGCTAGATGGCAAAGGAAAGCTGATTGGATCTGGCACTCAAAAAAAAGGTAACTTATTTTATCTTAAACTTGGTGAATGTTCATATTTCATTTCTCAAATTGAAGAAATTTGGTTATGGCATAGGAAGTTGTGTCATTTAAAATTTGACAACTTAATAAAGATCAGTAAATTCAAAAAAGTAAGGGGTATTCCTAACATAAAAAAACCTAAGGTTGGTCTATGCAACAATTGTCAAATTGGTAAAATGGGAAAGACTAGTTTTAAAAGCAAGAACTATTAGACTAAAGAAGTTCTAGAAATTGTGCATATTGATTTGTGTGGGCCTATTGGCACTAAAAGTTATATTGGTGAAAAATTCTTCATTCTATTTGTTGATGATTATTCAAGAATGATGATTGTCATGTACCTTAGAGAGAAATCAGAAGCATTGGAAAAGTTCAAATGGTATTTGGCTTGAGTAGAAAAGGAAATAGGAAAAAGATTGAAATGCTTAAGGTCTGACAGAGGTGGTGAATTCATTTCACATGAGTTCAATAAATTTTTCATTGAAAGAGGAATCAAAATATAGCTTTCAACACCTAGAACTCTAGAACAAAATGGAATAACAGAAAGAAGGAACAGATCTATAATGGATTGTGCAAGAACCTTATTGATTGAGAAAGGCATTGCTATCAAATACTAGAAGGAAGCTATCAAAATTGCAGTTCATACCTTGAACCAAGTACAACTGAAAAAGGACTCATTCAAAACACCCTATGAATTATGGTATGGCTACAAACCCAATGTAACTTATCTAAAGGTATTTGGAAGCAAATGTTACATTTTGAAAGAATCTAGAAAAGGTAAATTTGATGTAAAAAGTGATGAGGGAATGTTTTTGGGATACTCTTGCAAAAGGAAAGCATATAGATGTTTGAACTTATCTACTCACAAAGTCATAAAAAGTGCACATGTGAAAGTTGATGAGTTTGCAGAAAGAACAAAAGAAGAAAGCAAGAAGGAACCTGAAGACTACATAAGATTTGTTTACATTGAACCTGATACAATACCAAGTATACCTATCAATCATGAATCCTCAACTCCAGAGTCTTCATTAACTAAGTCACAAGAAGTTTAAACTGAGTCAACATCTACCAAGTTGCAAGAACCTGAGTTGCAAATAAAAGTTACCGAGTTAGCATCTACCGAGCTTGAGCAACTAGAATCAGAACCAGAAGTTGAGATACAAAAGGATAACAATGCAAGTCATTCAAAAGAAAAGGAGCCTGTGTTAGCCAAGTATGTTAGAAAGAATCATGCACCAGATCAAATCATTGGTGATAAATCAGAAGGAACAATGAGAAGAAGTAAGTTGAAAGGCACTTGTTTACTTGCTGATTTTGAACTTAGAAATGTCAAAGATGCACTAGACAATTAAAGTTGGATTGAAGCTATGAATGAAGAGATAGAACAGATAGAGAAAAAAAAAACATGGACTCTTGTACCTAGACCCAAAGACAAGAATGTGATTGGAACAAAGTGGGTATTCAAAAATAAACTAAATGAAGATGGTAAGGTATCAAGAAACAAAGCTAGACTAGTATGCAAAGGATACTCTCAAGAAGAAGGTGTAGACTATGGAGAAATTTTTGCTTCTATTGCAAGATTAGAAGGTGTTAGAACTTTACTTGCATATGTTGCATACAAAGGATACAAAGTTTATCAGATGGATATCAAGTTAGCATTTCTCAATGGCATATTGGAGGAAGAGGTTTACATTGAGTAGCCTGAAGGTTTTGTTGATCTAGACAAGAAGGACATGGTTTGCAAATTGCATAAAGCATTATATGGTCTGAAACAAGCCCTTAGAGCATGGTATGAAAGATTGCATAACTATCTTATTCAGATTGGTTTTCAAAGAACTAATGACAATAGTAGTTTGTACATTAAGGAAGGACCAGATAATAAGATTGTTTTGGCAGAAATATTTGTAGATGATACTTTGTTCACAGGAAATGATGATCTTTGCAAATAATTTTCAGAACAAATGAATAAGGAATTTGAAATGTCAATTTTTGATGAGATCAAATTCTTTGTTGGTCTTCAAATTCAATAGAATAAGAATGGAATCTACACCACTCAATCTAAATACATCAAGGAGATACTGAAAAAGTTTGGTATGGAAGATTGCAAATCAGTTGGGACTCCTATGTGTACTAGATCAAAACTCACCAAGGATGATGAATCAAAGGAAGTGGATCAGACATTGTATAGATCTATGATTGGAAAGTTACAATATGTAGTGCACACAAGACCAAACATTGCCATTGTAGTAGGAATTGTAGCAAGATTCTCAACAAAAACAAAAGAAAATCACATGATGGCAATCAAAAGGATTATGAGATACTTGAAAGGAACTGAAGAATATGGATTATGGTATAAACTTGGAGGAAAATTTGATTTAAAGGTGTTTATTGATGCAAATTGTGTAGGAAATATTGATGACAGAAAGAGCACAAGTGGAGGAGCTTTCTTTCTCGAAAAAAAGTTGGTTTCTTGGACAAGCAAAAAGTAGAATTGTACATCTCAATCCACAGAAGAAGCTGAATATGTTGCAGAGCAAATTGCTCAAACATTTTGTGGTTTAAACAATTATTGAAAGGCATGAAGCAAGAAATCATAGAACCAGTTGTTATGTTTTGTGATAACACCAATGCAATTAACATCTCCAAGAATCTAGTGATGCATTCAAAAACCAAACATATTGGGATAAAGTATCACTTTGTCAGAGAATTGGTGCAAGAAAAGGAAATAAGATTGGAATATGTGCATACAAAGGAACAAATTGCTGACATATTCACAAAGCCTTTACCTAAGGATGTATTCTTGTATCTAAGAGGTAAGTTAGGGGTCATTCTCCTATCTGAAGCTCACTAAAATATAGTTTTAGTGATACATCAACAAGAACAGTATTGAAGATCTATCAGTTGATGCAGCAAACCAATGAAGTAATTGCACATGAATCAGTACATTAGGTAGAATTCTATTTAGTTGTTTTGAGTTATCTTTTGGATGTGTTGTCAAAGAGGGAGAATATATATTGTCATATCTTTCTAAAATTTGCAAATAATATGAGTTTGTGTAAGAGGGACAGATTATATGTAAGAGGGAGTTTTGTCATTAAAAGACTTGTTTTCAAATTTCATTCTGCTATGACATGTTGTGTTGCCATCAATTCCAAAGAGGGAGAAAGTTGGATACATTTGTTCAATTGTGTGTTGTCTTTGATGTCACACAAATGTCATATCAGTCATCAGACAATGTCTACTGAGCTCAAAAGGTCAGCAAGGCAATAGATATTGTCTACCGAGCCCAAAAGGTTAGTAAAGATAGCTTGTAGTGTCTATCGAGTAGATAGATGGTTACTGAGCCTTCAAGGTAATCAAAGAAATTTAGTTCTTACCGAGTTCACTAGGTAATCAAAGAAAACATGACAAAAGTAGTTCTTACCGAGATCACTCGGTAATCAAAGAAAATATGATAGAAATAGTTCTTACTGAGTTCACTCGGTCATCAAAGGTAATTTGGTAAAAGCAATTCTTATCGAGTAAACTTGACAACCAAAAGATTTTAAGATATTGTAATGTTAACCAAGTCAAGAAGGTTAACTCTAGAAATCTCTAGAAGCAGTATTTACTGAGCAGGATCAACCAGTAAAGGACATTTATTTGTTTAAAAATAATATCTATAGCAGACTGATGAATGGTTTATTGGTAAATGTAACATGTAAATGAGCCGACTTGACAATCTAAATGGTATAAGTAAGAAGTCAATTTGCGAAGACAAAGTTGTAGTATGTGGAGATATGAGAAGTTAATGTGATATGAAGACTAATTATTGTGGAAGCGAAGTTGAAGAATGATCAGAGATCATTAAGAAGCAGCATAGCCATATTTGATCAAGGAGGATCTAATGATGCTAAATAGAGACCAGTATCCAGCAAATTCAGTTGCATCTTGTTCAGGTCAATTCATTGTTGCTTTTTAACCATTATAACAGTGATTTCAAATCTCTTAACAGAGTTGGTTTAACAGCCATTTTGTAAATCCTCTAACAAGGTGACAGTTCAGTTGAATTGTTCTAAAGACCTCTAGCAAGGCCACTCCTAACAGGGTGATTAAATCCTCTAACAAGGTCACACCTAACAGTGTGTATTGTAACCTTTAACAAGGTTGGCTCCTAACAAGGCTCACTTTAGAAGAGTGAAAAATTAGTGACTAGTTACTTGGTGGTTTTTCCCATATTGGGTTTCCACATTAAATCTGGTGTCTCTTTTGTTCACTTTATTTTCAGTTACATGCATGAATGCTTGAAAAGAAAATAATAGTTTAATTTACCGAATTATAGCAATTATCTACTGAGTAAAAGTAGTAACTAGATCATTAAGACATCTAAGGGATTTGTGGATTAATTTTTTTTGAGTAATTGATTCACCCCCCCTTTCAGTTACTTTATCTTTAATTCCAATAGATACAAATAGTGCTTAGCCAAATACATTATGGTTCCTTATGGCTAGAGAGTGGACCTATAAAAATTACCAAGAGAATAATCCATAGGGTTACTGGCTACCCAACCCTAGATCGACCTAAGACACTAAGAAGTGATTATGAGGAAGTTATTGAAAAGAATATTGGAGATATCTTGAACAAAAGAAGTATGACAATAGACACAATCATTGATCCTCTAATAAACTTTGTTGTAAGGGTTATATCACACAAGTTCTATCAATCTAGAAGATTGAATAGTGTACCCTATATAGTTGTGGATGTTGGATACAAGATTGTCAAGGAAGATCATACATATGATCTAGCAGAACTACAATTGTAACAATTGATGGAGAACCTTGGAGAAATTAGGAAAACTAAGAGTGGAAAATGCAAATTTGGCTCTATATTAATTTTTGTATATTCTTTTATTTACAAAACACATTCCCCTTATTTGGTACCATGGGATGGAAGACCAACAGATCAATTGTAGTACATACTAGTGAGTACATTGAGCAGCTAGCAGAGAATTTTGAATCCTTAGTGACTAGTTACTTTGAAGATTTCAAAAATTCAATGAAGGAGAGACTAAGAATACTAGTATCTTTAGTTGAAAAACATTGTAATGATGTATATTTTCTTGTGGATGTTGATTATACATTTGTACAAGCTACCACACCAAGGGTAAGATGGTTGAGACCCTTAGGCTATGAGATAAATGTGAATGAAGCCTCAATAGCTATAACAACTCTACTAGTAGAAGAGGTAGACAAAAATGTAAAAAAAATTGGAAACTATGAGATGGTAAAGTCCAAGATTACCATGGAATTGAAGATTGCCTCTACCATGAAGAAAAAGGAAAATCTAGTAAAGAAGTTGAAAGCCAAATTTGGAGAGGGTGTGGAGGAGGAAAAGGAAGAAGAAGAAGAGGATAAAGAGGAAGAAGGAACTCAAGCACAAGAACCTCTAGCATCGAAATAGGGCATGGGAAAAGATAAAGAAGAGGAGGAGACTAAAGGTGTTGAGGGAGAAGAAGTTGAGGAAGCACCTACTCTTGTCAAGCAAAAGAAAAAGAAGGTCAAGGCACAACCAGTGACAAAGACTAAGAAGATTGTCAAACCAAGTTAGACAAAGCCCACTGCACCTACAACAAGAGCCAATGCACGAGATACTATAGAAATGGTCAAGGAAAAGACAAAGCAAATAGAACAAGGAGGTCAAGAGAAAAAGAGACCAAGAAGGAAGTATGTTGCATAGCTAGATTTTGAAGAGGAGAAAATAGAGTTAGATGAAAAAATCCAATTTAAGGTGGTGAGTCACAACCCTCTTTCAAATCTTGAAAATTTTGTGAAAATGTTAAGAATAATGCACCTTTATTAGGATTTAGTCATGTTGATTTTGATAAATTGGGTAAAGAAGAGGAAAACCAAGTGGAAGAGGCCCTATATGCCATGATGTCAAAATTCAAGACAACACCTCTTGAATTTGTCAACTCTATACCTAAGAGTCTATATGACATAGTTGAGAAAAAGTGGCATCATTGTCTAAATGTGGAAAGACAAAATAGGGATACCACACTAGCCCAAGTGATACTTGAATTAACAAAGGCACAAATTTCTAAGGCTATAAAGAAGTATGCAATTAGGTATACACGTAAATATAGAGCCTTTAGCATTTTACAAAATAATATTGAAGATATTGTCAAGTAGTTAACACAAATATGGAAACTCATTTATGGGTTAGCCACAGTGAAGAAAGGAGAACCTAAACCTTCAAAGGTCAAAGATGATGTTGAAGAAGATAATGACAAAGATAATACTATTGGAGGAGGAAAAAAAATGAAAGAAGATGACAAGACAACAATTGAGCTTGAACAGCAAGAAGAACAGAGTGTACAAGACACAAAATTTCTAAATGTCAGTCCTCCACATGAAACAACTGAAATATTAACTATTAAGGATGTCTCTAATCTATTAGGTTAGAAAATCAATCCTCTTACTAAAGAATATTTGAAGAAGATATTAGACCAGTCTACATTGCAGGCCAAACTTTGTGGCAATCTTGTTTTACTAAGTGTAGATAAACTAAAAAAGTTTGTGACTGATGTTGCAAGGGAAAAGGTGAATCCACAATAACCACCTTCCATCATCTCTTTAGCCACTAATGTACAAACTTTGGTCAAAGTACTAGAAGCTACATCTACCAAGGTTGATACAATTTCCAAGACTAATATTTTTAAGAAAGAAATAGCAGAAGAACAAGTCACCACTATAGGATAGTAGGAAACATGCTAGATGGACTTATCTGTACCTATAGCACAAGGACAAAGTGCAAATCAAGTCATAGTGGTAGAACAAGGCAAGCCTAAAGAGAGTGATAAAATACCTAAGGTGAAGGAACAAGTTTCCATTTAAGCTCCGGTAGCTTTACCAACATCTAACACTCCTTCCACACAAACTCTTCAGAAGTTGAGCACAAAACCTATTCCATTGTAAATCTCAATGTCAAGCCCAAGTTCATCAAAGGTTGAAAAGGTAATTCATTATGGAGATATAAACCTTGATGAAGAAATTTGTATACCCAAATATGACTATGATATTATGACATTAAAACAAATAGGCATATTACAACAAGCCCTTGAAAGGAAAAAGCATCAAGAAATGCTTAGGAGAGAACATAGGTAGAAATAGGAACTTCAAGACATTAAGGACATCTTTTTAGATGCATTTAGTCTACCAAATCTTGAAGAGAACAAGCCACTAATGGAAAAATTGATGGATATAGTGGAAAAGGTCAATAATGAAGACCTTGATACTAATGCCAAATTATTAGAATGGTCAGAAAAGAAGTTCCAAAACAAGGTGAATGAGAAAATATCTGGTGAGATAGCACTAACACAAGTTGCATTAGAAACTAAGGTTGAGGATGTGAAGAAGGTACTTGAGAATATATTCTCATTATACACTAAATTATGTAATCCAAAACTCTTTACCCAAGAGACCAGAAGTCACATTTTGAGTTTGGAAAGTCAAATTTCTACATCAAGTGCAAGACTACCAACAAATCTTGCTCGGAGTGAGAAGCATTTTAGAACATTGCTTCAAACACAAAGTCAATTAGCTATATTGAAAGTGGATGAGGCTAACATTAGAGCCAAACTAACTAGCATACAAGCAACCCTCACCCCACATATGAAATTATTGCACAAGGAGCTAAGCTATGCTAAAAATCTACTAAAGAAAGACCCCAATCTTTCTACTTTAGATGGTCTAGTCCACCTTAACTAGGATGCATCCCTCAAGATCATATTGGATGTCCATAAATCTTTTTTGGACAAACCAATAATAAGTGTATAGCCCATTTGACATAAGTGTCAAAAATGGGGAGAATAAGAAAGGGGGGGAATAAGAACAAAGGGGAGATACATCATTGGGAGAGATATATATTTTCAGGGGAGAAATAAAGTAGAGAAAGAGAAAAATGGGGAGATATCAGCTAAGGAAGAGGAGGTATACAAAATGTATCAGAAGAATAGTTGAAAGAGTATCAATAACATAGCACATTTAAGTCAAAGTGTATCAGCAGAGACACATTTACTTAGATAGAGCATAGAATTTTGGTTATAGAATAGATATATCAACTTAGGGGGAGTTATCAAATTTTGAGGTATACAAGTTATTGCAACTTTTTTTGAAATTTTGAAGTTTTGTATATAACTCGAGTCATGGATATGTTATGCTCGATAAATCAAGGATATTAATTTATATTTAAGTGTTTTTGACACTCATGTCAAAGGGGGAGATTTTTTATCTCCGATTGGTTTTGACAAGTGAGTGTTAACACACTTAAGTTTTTTACTTAGTTCATGTTGAACTAGTAGTACATGTCGAGCACAACATGTAAATATTAGACCATGTTGAGTCATAGTGAGTGTCGAGCCATTCATGTGTCAAGTCACTCAAGTGCCAAGTAGGTAGACCCTACTAAGTGATTAAAGAGCTGACTACATAGTGGATACAAAGCAATGCAGGTGCCAAGTCACAATAGATAAATTAGTGCATGCCGAGCATCAGAGACTTTAGATGTTTTTGATTAGGTAAAATAGGTTTTACAGGGATCTTGAAACCAAAAGTTTTATAGGAAAAAGAGTGAGAAAAAATAGTCTAAACAAACAGAAAAATTGCCTCAAAAGGCTGGAAACAAAAGAAGGCTTGAAACCAAACAAAGGCCAGAGACAAAGCCAGGCGAACAGGCTAGTGGCCATCCATGTCCATGGCCTACAAGGTTTCTGCAGCATCATTGTCCTTCTGACTGGTTGCTTCTTCCTAAATCTTGGTAGGAGTGTTCATCTAGTTCTCCTGATTCACCTGGTTACTAGCCTCTTTTTAAAATTCATCCTAGTTGAATCCTTGCTCTATGTTCTACTCCACTTCCCTTTTAAGGCTAGTTGTAGTCAGATAGTGACCCAAATTGACAATATTCTCATTCAAGATGTGAAGGTTCTCTACTATCTGTTTGGTGATTATCTAGTGGATAGAATCCAGCCTTTGGACCTTCTACTCTAGCTGGGTGAGTCTGTCATCCTGATGGTCTCTGGAGACCTAGCCTCTATCTTTCTCCTTGCTACCCACCTAGTCCTTTCTCCCTCTAGGTTGCTAGTCCTTGTCAGTATCCTATTTTTTGGGCTAGTTTCTTCTGTCCTTTAGAGCCTCAGTTTCCTGAAAAAGCCACTTGATGGAATGAAAGTTTTCAATCAAACTATTCTTTGCATTATTGAGGAAGTTGAAACTATTTTCCTGCACATTGTCAGAGATAACCAGAAGAGTCAGGTGAAGGAGCTCGTCGTAGTGGGTGCTTTTGTCAAGGTCCTCCAGCACCTAGATTTTAGCAGGTTCTCTAACAATACCCAAACTGACCTTGTCCCCATAGAAGTTCCTCCAGGCCCTCCTCTTGTTCTTTCTGATGACCTCCCCCCCTTTTTCAACCATGATTTCAATCATCTCCTTCAGGGGTGAAATGGGAACCTCCTAAGGCGAATTGGGTAGGGTGGGGTTGGGGGGCACTTCAACAAGGTCACTGGGATGTTCCTGGGGTAGGGCCTAGTTTACTTTTCTTTTCTTGGGGTTAACCTTGGGGTCCATAAGGGTCACCATCTCCTTGTCATTATCTCTCCCCTTAACTTCTTCCATCTCACTTTCCTTCCCCTTCTCTGAGTCCTCCTCCTCAGACTCTATATCAGACTCCACATCATCATCACTAACCTCTTTCACCTCCTTAGGATGAGGCGAGGGGGTGATAGGGGGAAGACATTTGGGGCTTTTTCTGCTAGGGATGTGGGGGTCACAAGTAACAAGGATAACTTTGCTTGGGGTGTCAATTTTCTCTGATTTCACTACAAGCTCATCCCCGGAATCAGAATTGGCAGTGCCCTCCAAGGCACTACCCAAATCCCCAATGGTTTTACCTCTAGTTTGGGTTTTCAAGGACTCATAAATTAGAAGCAGGAGACCCTCATGGAGGGCAGGATTTTTGACAGGGCATTTCTTGAACCCCTCTATATTCTTGGCCATGGAGGTGAAAATGAAAAATGGAAAAGAAATTTTCACCTTGTGTCTAAAATGGTTTAATAGAATAAAATGATGAGTCCTAATTCTATCAAACCTAGGGTCAAGAGTGACATATTCAATGATGATCCTGAGAACATACCTCCAGAACTTTTTGATGGAATCAATATTGTAGTAGGTGTCAATCTTAACGAAATTGTTTTTCTCCTTATCATCCTTAACAAATTCATTGATAGCGTTGGCAGACATCTTCTTGTCCCTATAGAAGTTTAGGCCATCTTGAGAAAATCCAGTCACCTCCGCAATGAGACCCTCATAGATTTGGTGGGAAACACCATCAATTTTGACCCTGCCATTTTCCTGAGAATCAACCATAGCTTTAGTAACCCCCGTATCAAATCCATGAAGCTTCTCTATGAATTTGGTGATGCCTCCCTTCTGGAGCTTTCTCCAGACCTTCCTCTTCTCTTTCCATCTCTCTGCTTCGCCCCATGGCTCTCTTCTGATCCTTTCTCCCACCATTGCAATTTTTGGCTCAACAAACCCTAACCCACTAGCAGTATTGCCTAGTTCAGAGTAGCAAAATTTGTTGAGAGCAAAAATAAATTTGTGCGTGTTTATGGAATTTTTTTGGCTTCCTTCAGCTTGTGTCTTTCATACATGTGATTATGGATCAGAGGGGGTTCCACATAACTCCTAATAAATCCCTTTTTGAAGTACAATTTTACATATCCTGTCATAATTAAAAAGACATTATGTTGGTGTCGTGGATTTTCTCCTTTTGGATTAGCTTAATCACCACTGCTGGAAAATCATTATTGCTTCCCCATGTCATCACTAAATTGCTAGCAACCGCTTCGTTGGCGAACCAGTCAGCGATTGTGTTAGCTTTACGATAAACATGGCTGACGTGGTAGTTTTTAAATTTCCTTAAGTCTGATTTAAGGTCCTTAATAATGCTTTCAATGGTCTAGGAGGGTTTAGTGACTCCTAAGATGCAACTTATTATATTTAAGGAGTCACCTTCAAGCCACAGCTACTCAATCCCTGAGGCCAGAGCCAACTTAATAGTGAACCTAGTAGCACTGGCTTTAGCTAGATGGTTGGTTTGGTGGTTAATAGGGGAAGAGATAGCAGCAATACCACCTCCCAAACTATTTCTTATGATACCTCCGCATTCAGATGGACTTGGATTCCCCTTAGCTGCCCCATTGAAATTGGCTTTGTGCTAGTTCTCAGGGGGGAAAGACCAAATAGCCTCCTGTCTTCTTTTGATCTTGTCATCTTTCCTAGCTTTATTGTTCCCTCCTACCTTTATGTCTCATTCTCTAGTTATGGCATAGTTCTCTGTCATGAGGCTTTCATTTTTCTCAGCAATTATAACCTAAGGGGCTTCTCTATCTCTAAATATCCTGTTGTTGTGCTCCTTCCAGATTCTCCAACAGAAGTGTGAGAGGATCTAGGAGCTCAATAATTGAGAATTCAAACCTTGGTGGTGGCTTCTCCACTGACTAAAGAAATCTTGGATACTAGCTAGAGGGCACCAATTTAAGTCCAGGTTAGTTGTCAGATGGCTCCACACCCTAGAGGAGAAGGGGTAGTGGATCAACATATGATTAGCCATTTCCAGGTCTTTCTTGCAGAGGTAGCATCTATTAGGTAAAATTTGGCCTCTCTTCACTAAATTATCCTAGGTGAGGATTTTATCTTGAAGGAGGAGCCAAAAGAAAATGTTTATCTTAGGCATAAGCCCAGGGATCCAGGCTTTGGCCCAGATAGGTTTCTCTCTTTTCTCACAAGGGATAGATAACCAATGGCCACAGAGAGTAAAAGCCCCCTGAAGAATCTCCCCAAACTAAAGAGTCACCATTATGGTTGATGAAGATGACATTCAGAGAAGACATTAAAGGCTTGAGGTCTTGCAAAAGTTTAACTAGATTGTGCCATTCATTACCATTTCTGTAGTTCCTTACCATCAAACCATATCTGACAATACATTGATCAGCCCACCTACCATATATGGGGTGATTAATGAGGGGTTCCTGACACAGCTAGGTATCCTACCAAAAAAGGATTTTGTCTCCCATTCCAACTTTCCATTTTGCCCTGGATTTAGCAAGGGAGAGGGCCTTCAAGATTCCATTCCAAATATGGGACCTCGTCAGCAGCTCAGCCCCTTGAAATATGCAGTTAAGAGATAGTCTACCCAAATATTTCTTAGCCATAATATCCCTCCAAACACCTATGCTTTGGAAGATGTTCCAAGGATGTTTAGCTAAAAGGGATTGATTGAGGTGATAAATTTTTCTAATACCAAAATCACCCTGGCTTTTGGGCTGGCAGACTAAGTCCCAGGCAACCAGATGGTATCTCTTGTGGTCATTAGCCCCTATCCAGAGAAAATCTCTCTAAATTCTCTCCAATCTTTCTACAAACTTAACTAGAATCCTAAAAAGACTAAGGGCATAGGTAGGGAGGTTTTGGAGAATAGAGTTAACCAGGGAGCATTTGCCAGCTTGACTGAGGGTGGCCCCTTTCCAACCTGCAAGTTTCCTATTAAAATTTTCTACAATGTTGATCCAAAAGGAATCTGGAAGTTTCATTCCAAGAGGAAGCCCAAGATAAGTCGTTGGAAGGGACTCGATGCCGCATCCTAGGATCTGAGCAATTTTCCTCTGCCTCTCCAAAGGGGTATTGAGGAATAAAATTAAACTCTTATCCAGATTGATAGCTTGTCCTGAGCCCTTGGTGTAGGAGTTCAGAATGCTTTTGAAAGTCTTGGCCTCCCAGACAGAGGCTTTTCCCCCCAAGCTAGTGTCATCCACAAATTGTTGGTGGGTGAAAGTAGAGGGCCCCAAAGAAGGCCTAAGACCTTTCAAAACCCTGTCCTGGATCTTCTTCTGGATGATTCTACCCAGGCATTCTGCCAAGATGATAAAAAGGATAGGAGAAATGGGGTCACCCTACCTTAAACCCCTTGAGGGGTAGAAGAAGGGAGTGGGGTGACCATTAACCAGAATAAACAAAGAGGGAGAAGACAATAGCTGAGAGATGAGCTTGCAAACCTAAGCATTCAGACCAAAGGCCCGAAGGATAGCAAAGAGGAAATTCTAGTCGACCCTATCGTAAGCTTTAGACAAGTACAGTTTGAGAAGGAAACTTTCCTTGGTGCCCACCTCAAGAGAGTGAACGACTTCAGATGTTGAGTGACACAGTTTTGACATATTTGTTTATAATGACACAAAAAAATATGTAAACCATTTTTGAGATGACTTAAAGATAAAATATGATATTTTGGAGATAAGGATGAATCCTTAGATTGGATTCCCTATGTAATTACATGCAGTCAAATAGAAAATGGAGAGATTAAGCAGCAAAATGGGTAAATCTCAACTATAGATTCATACCTAACCCTAAGCCACCAAAGTCTTCTTAAGGAGGACAAAACCCTAAACTATCAATGAGAGTTGAAGGAGCAAAGAGGATAGTTTTCATGAGAAAACAAAGCATTCAAGGTGACTTATAGGTTATGAAGAGAGTGTGAATTGTAGAATCAGTTAGAGTAGAATAGAGGATAGAGAAGAGTATACAACATTGAGACATCTAATCAAGGAGGATTGAGAAGACATTGTATAGAGGCAACCTATCATCAAGCAAGAAAGTGACAACTGCAAGATCTATGCCAAGACATTCTAATAGGTTATTTTAGTCAAATCTCTTAACAAAGTAGTCTTAATAGGTTGTATGAAATCATTTAATAGGGTACTTACTTATAAGTTAAAGTCCTATAATCAGACACACTTCTAACATGGTGTTGAAATCCTCTAACAAGGTAAGACCTAACAATCTTTGTAAGCCTTTAACAGGGTAGACCTTTGACAGGGTAGATCATGTTTCATGGTCAAAACATTGTAACCTTCATTAGATACACTTTATTGCTATAGTAGTAAAGATTTGTGGGTGTCTTCTCCATCCCAATTTTACCTTCTCACTTGGAGGGTTTCTGGATAATCATATCTAGTGTTATGTTTGTGAATGCTTACATGTTTACATGATTTAGATGTATATTCTTTACATGTTATTTCAGTTTACTCATTGAATGCATGAAATAGATTTGTGGCAAAAAATTTATGGGTCCAAGTTTAAACTACTGATTCACACCCGCCCCCCTCTCCCCCCCCCCCCCTTAGAAGTTTACTTTTCCTATTGTATTTCCAACACTTGCTTAGTAAGGTCTACAACCCAACCTCAGTTGGTAATGAATGACATCTTTTTGAATGCTTGGTGATCCCTTTGCATCTTGAATACTAATATGGATCTTTTCATTCTACTGACTGAAACTTATTTAAGATGTTTTCTTTAGAATCTTAGTTCTTTTTCTCCTTGTGGGAGATCAAGTGGAAATGATTGAGTCCCCAAATTCTCGAGTGACAATTACTTCATTGCTTGGACTTGCATTCTCAGAAGAGTTTGGAATCCAATGTTGTCTCATATACTTTCTAATGTTATCATTCTTGGCTTTCTTTTCATCTTCAATTCTTTTAGTAGTCATACAATTCTTGGCAAGATGACAAATTTTTGTACAAATAAAACATCTTCTAGCGGTGTCTCTTGTTCTCATGTGATATTTTACACAATTCATTCCAATGTGTCCAAATTCTCCATAGTAATGACATCTACACCAAGTTTTCTAGTCCCAACCAAATATATCTTTTACAATCTATTTTTTTGGGTTCAATATCTTAGTTTTACATTCAAAAGATTTGTACCCATGCTTAATGCATTTGTGACAGTTGCCTTCTAATTTAGGTTTCTCTTTGCATTCATTAGCACTATGACCATGTTGATTACAATTGTAGCATTTTCAATTGAATTTTACTTTCCTATTGCTCCAACATTTGTTTGATGTATGACCTATCTTACCACAATGGCTATAAGTAGGTATTTGATTTTTTTGAGCTCCTTGCTTTGATGATTCACCTTCTCTTGTATATCCAATTCCTACTTTTCCTTTTTGTCTATATTGGATTTTCTCATTTTTTTGATTCATGGTTTCTTGAGATTTCATTATCCTCTCATTGATTTTACTTTCATGGGTTAGATCATTCTGCAATCTTTCATTCTTTGATCTTAGATTCATGATTTCTTCATTTACATTGGTGAGTTGATCAATGAAGTCTTTCTATTGAATAAATAGGTGTTGAATTTCATTATTACTTCCCTCTATCTCTTCTTTTATCTTATTTTTCTCTTCCATGACTTCACACAATCTTACTGACTATATTTCTTGCTCTCTTCTTAGATTTATTACTTCCTCTTGAAGTGTACCATTCTTTTCTAATAATTCTTTGATTGCCTCATTTGCTTTATCTGAATTACTTTCTGAATGGATGTCTACAATTCTTTCTTTAATGTATAGTTTTTCATTCATCTATTTTGCAAGATCTTTTCCTCTTTTCAATGATTGAGAGAGTTTCTCCTTTTCTTTCTTGAGTTGCCCAATAGCCAATTCCAAATCGAGCTTTTCATTGTCAATAGCCTTGTCAAGTCTGAATACTTCCATAGTATCTAATCATTGCTCAAGTTGTTAAACTTCTTTCTTGAGAACCACAAAGCTCTGATACCAATTGTTGGAAATATATATAATAGGCTAAGTCACTAAGAGGGAAGGGGTGAATCAGTAACCAATAAAATGTAGTCTTTATTTACCAATCAATCATTCATGTGTATTCTGACCAAATTGCATATATGAAAAATTGAAACCATTAAAATATTCATAAAACTTTGACACACAATATGGTGACTTAGAAACCTTCCAAATAGAAAGTAAAACTAGGGTGGGGATGATACCCACAAGCTTTAGTATTGCAGTATAAAGTTGGCCTATTAAGGCTTACAATGATCACTTTTAATAATTTTCCCTATTAGGATCAATAAGGACCACTAGGTCCACCTTGTAAAATGATTTACAAACATACAATAAAGTATGCACTTGGTAAAGAGATTTGCAAAAGACTATTAAGTCTACCTTGTGAAAGGATTTAATTGATCCACCTATTAGGATGAAATAGTGGGTGATCTCTGATCTACAACTTGATTTGTTGAATGAGATTCCTTTGAGTGTAATGATCACCTTGCTATGACAAATAAATCTTTGTTGCTCCTTATACTATTTTAGCCTTTGTACTTTTCACTTTTTCTCTTCTCTACTTGTTACATTACTTGTTTATTATATTTTTTTAGATGTGTTACAATACATTACATATATTTTGATCCAAATTACAATTCAACAAAGTTGGCTACAATACAAGTTTACACAAAATACAAAAAGTCAACCTAACTGTAGGAATGCAGGTTCTAAAGGCTAACTCAGTGAGGCTATGATACTTGGCATCCACTATCAATGCTCGATATCATCATGCACTTAGTAGATGTAGAAGTCTGGTCCATACTAATCACTTCCAATTATTTTGCACTTGATCTACACTGGTGACTCAATAAATACTATGAAACTTGGCATATAAATGGAATCACTTGATTCACACTGCATAGGTTGGTCAATGCTATTACTATGAGCTTGGTATAAACTGAATCACTCAGTTAACACTAAGTGGCTCAGTCAGCACTAGATTCATATTACTATAACTAAAAACTTGGCAAGCATTGCAAAAGTCAGTTTGCAGTAAGAAACTCGGTAAATCTTATGACACTTGGTTTACACTACTGATCACAATTATGGTAGAAACTGCTTGACACAAACTAGATACTATTCCTTGAATTTGGTAGCAATTGTAGAACTTGGTAAAGCCTAAAATGTTTGGTTAACATAGTTAACTATACAATAAGATTGGTAGATACTATCTATCTAAATAAGTATGTGTCACTAATAACAAACTTGACTGTAATGTCAACAGATTCCTCTTTTTCTCTCCTTTTTCATGTGTTTATTTCACTTGAACTATTATTTCTTAGGATAATTTTGTAATATTGGATTCATTTTATGTAGGAGGCGATGAGGACATTCCTAGGTGTGCCCATGTTATATGTACCAAAACACTAAATAATTATGATCAATTGCTTGTAACAAATGAAGGTGGTCTTCCCCTGAGAGTAGCCCAACTTCTAGGTATTTTAAAGATTGATCCTTTCTTTTACTATACAATCTTATACTTGTTAGAGAAAAAGGTAAATTTTATTTTATTAATTAAATTACCTTTTCTTCCTTCTTAAGATTTCACTTTATGCACCTTTTGCATTCATATTTAATAATTAATTTATTATTAAATAGGATTTACCTTTTAGGTTACCCTTTTCAAGTTTTGATCTCCTTCTATAAGGATAGATCATTTTTAATTATCTTATATCTTTTTCATTTTTTGAGAATACAATTAGGCATATTTTCAGAGCAAACCCTCATCTCTTCTTGTCTTTTTCTTTTCTATGACAAGTTTTTACATGCAACTATTTGAGGGCTTTTTGGATTTGTATTGCGTATTGCTCAAATCCTTCATAGTATTAGAGCCAGATCTATTGTAACTTGTTTTGTATTTGGAGAAAAATGAGAACAAGGGTTTGATAGAATAGATTTGATTTTTTTGGGCATTTTTCTTTGATTTTTAGAGGTGTGACGCTGATGATTCAGAAAAAAAAATTAGAGAGGTGATTTTCAGATAGCGATATCTCCCTCATATGGAATCCTTTTTCTGAACTCTTTTTTTTTTTTTTTTTGGGGGGTAGAATTTGGTGATCTACACATTGGTGCAGGTTGTTTGTGGTCTCTATTTCAGAATTTGTTTGAAAATCACAAATCCTAATTTTTACAACTTCAAAGGCTTCGTTTGAGCTCATATGAACAAATATTTAGGTGTTCTTTTTTTAAAAGTGAATGATTTGTTGTTTACTTTCTAGATCTAGTATTAGTTTGGAGTAATATTAAGTGCGCATAGTACTTTCAAAGTTTGGCCATTTATTGGCCTATAAAAAGTAGGTATTTGTGGTTCATTTCTGGATCTTTTTTTCTCTTCTCTCATTCATGCATTACTTCTAGCAATTGGAGTTTAGTTTTTTTCATTGTGGGGGGGTGTTCTATCATATTGTTTCTATCATTTACTTATGTAAACTAGAATTACATTAAAAAATAATTCAACACCTTCTAAAACAATGGCTAAAACCTCTTCTTGTTTAGAACTTTTGATCCCTCATAATTATCACACATGGAAGACCTTGATGACATGGTTTCTCTGGTCAAAAGGATTATGGTCTTCTTTAAATGAAGTGTAGATAGCTTTATAGAGACCTTTTGAGGTCATGTAGAATAGGAACAAGATGGATGAGGAAATAGGATTGATTGCCTTATAGGTCTCCAATAGTCTATAGTTTCATTTGGATGGGTGCAATACCCCTCTACCTATGTGGACCAAGCTTGAAGACTTGTTTGGTTTAGTGAATGAGTTCAAGGCACTTCAGATTGAGGTAGAGCTTACCTCTCTTGTACCAGATTATTTTTCTTTCATTGAAGACTTATTGATGAATTTTAATCAACAAAGATATTTATTGCAAGGTTGTGGAAAGATGAAGGCTGACACTAAGTGTATATACCTGATTCTTTCTAAGCTTTATGGAAACTTTTAGATTTTTTCTTCTACCTTCTATTCTACCAAAGATGCTTTAGGTAATAGATTTTCCATGACATCCTTTGAGGTTTTTTGTGATAATTTGACTTGAAAGCAAGCTAAGCTCTCTTAGTTGGATTCTTTCACAAGCTCACATACTCATGTATTCGTAGCTCGACCATCTTTAGGGATGAAGGAGAAGACTCAAAAATCTTATTCTACAAAGTTTCAAATTGATTCTAGCACTCACAAATCATCAAGGCGACCTCTTCCTAAGGGGGTAAATTCAAGATAGAAAGACAAAAATGTGCTTATTGAAATAAGCCTAATAATGATGAGTCACAATGCTATGAGAAGAAGTTAGATGGCTATGCCAAATAGGTTTCAGAGTTGATAGCTCTCCTTCAAAAGAGCAACATTGATATTCCTTCTACTTCTTATAAACCTTCATCATCATCATCATTTTAGTCAAATGGTAAAGATACAAGAAAGGTTCATGCACTATTCCTCATTCTTCTAGATGGTTACTAGATTCAGGTGCTTCACACCATATGGCATCTTCTCAAGATTTGTTCTCTTCTTTTGAAGTTTCTCCTACTCCACACATTCTAATGGGGAACAACACTATTATGAATATATGTAGGAAAGGTTCTATTGACATTGATGATGGTATATTTCATGATGTACTTTGTGTTCCATCTTTGTCTTCTAACCTTCACTTTATTTATCAGATTACACATAGTGCGAAGAGGAAGATAGTTGAGTTTGCACAGGATTTAGTACACATCAAAGATAGTAAGACAGACAATATTATTGCTATAGGAATTGTTGATCATGCTTCCTACCTATATTCTTTCTCAAATTTTGGTCCACCATCTCCACTATCAAAGACTCACTCTTTTTTTCATGAGAGTCTACTAAGGTGAAGTTAGGTCACTTGAACTTATGTGTTGTTCCTGAGACCAGTGTTGTGACTTCTACACCTCCACCTCCTATTCAGATTCCATCTCTTATATAGGATTCTCTTCAGCATTTCCTACTATTATAGCTCTAGTCATCGAGCTACCTACTATAGTTATTTAGGATGTAGTAGAGGATACTCATCTCCTCTCAGATGACAGATTCAACATGTTTGTTATTCCACCTCTATTAGAGATTCCATTTTAGTGTTCTCATGTTTTCTCCTTTGAGCATTAGTTAGTACTTCTAGCTACACCTTAACTACATGTTTTTTAACATCCTTTTCCACTTCCTTTTTTTCCTTTAGATTGGAACCACATTGGTATGTTCATCAACATAGGAGTTCTACCATTCTGGGGGGCTATGGAGTCTCAAGCTTCTAGCATGGAGGCTTTCATTATACTTATGATATTGAGATGTTTCATTTGTGCATCCTTTTTCTATCTCTTTTTGGAATAGATTTTTTCCCATTGGGTTTTCTCCATTTCTTCATTTTATAGAGATCTGATTGTGATTGGGTACCTCATCAGGCCTTGTTATCGGGACCCAAGTTTTCTTTCAACATTGCATTGTTTGTAGCTACATTGTTCCTCATATTAAGTGGGGAAGGGGGTGTTAGAGAAAAAGGTTTATTTTATTTTATTAATTAAATTACCTTTTCTCCCTTCTTAATATTTCAATTTATGTACCTTTTGCATTCATATTTAATACTTAATTAATTATTAAATAGTATTTACCTTTTAGGTTACCCTTTTGGGTTTTGATCTCCTTCTATAAGAATAGATCATTTATAATTATCTTGCATCTTTTTTATTTTCTAGGAATACAATTTTTCATATTTTCAAAGAAAACCCTATCTCTTCTTGTCTTTTTCTTCTTTATGATAGGTTTTCACATGCGGGTATTCGAGGGATTTGTGGATTTGTAATGTGTATTTCTCAAATCCATCAGTACTCATAATCAAATGCACTAACCTCCCATGTAGTCCCTTGGAATAACTACTAATCTCATTATTATTTTTCAAGGAATAATCTATTTTATGAAAAACTTAATGATGAATGATTGTGTATATTTGGGTTGACCATACACATAGGTATCATATTTTGATTTCATTGCTAGATCATGTTTCTTTTGATCAATTTCTTCAAGTAAATTATAAGGTAGTTGTTGGAGTTCTTTAGAATAATTGATAGTGGGGTGAATTAATTGTCCAAGGTCTAGATGTACAATTAAAACTTTTTACAGCTCAGTAAACCTATATCCATAAAACATATTCATGCATGTATCTATTAGATCATACAATCACTTAAAATTGTAGATTATTTTCCTAGGTCAAAACAACTTTGCAAAAATGTAAACATGAAACATAACAAATTCAATAACACATTTGACATAAGAATTTTATGTGGAAACCCAATTTGGAAAAAACCACCAGTAACATGCTACTCATTGTCACTCTTTTGAAGTGATGCCCTGTAAAAGGATAGCCCTATTAAAGGCTACAATACACACTATTAAATGTGACCTAGTTAGAGGATTTCAATCACCCTATTAGGAGTGAGCCTTATTAGAGGACTTTAGCTAACTCACTTGGAATGCCACCAAGTTAAAGGATTTACAAATGACTATTAGGTCAACCTTAATCCAAAGGATTTACCCTAGAGTGGTGCAATGATTAGAAAGTAATAGTAAGGTTTGATCTGATAAAAAATTACAACTCACCTATAGATTATAGATCTATTCTTCACTCCTCCATTCTACTTGACATTCATACACTTCAGCTCTAATAGCTTGTTCACCCTTCAAGAATTCATACTCTTAAGCTTTCTTTATTTTCTTGCCAATAATAGTCTTCTTCTATTCATTCACTAAATGAAGCAATACCTTAGACTTCTTGTCTAACTTAGGTTCTCAAACATTGACCAACCTTGCTTCTAACCAGCCATCTCTATAAATAGAAAATTAAGATATTTTACTGTTCATCCTCTATCATCCATTTTAGGGTTAGGTAGGATTCAACGAATCTACCCATATTTTCATTTGAGTCCCTTCTAGAGATTTCTTCTTTATTCATGGTATACCATGAAATCTATGCCACCAACTAGTTATCTTCCACACACTTCACAAAATTCAAGAAAACAAAATAGTTCTCTTTCTATCATCAATATTTCTATCCCAATCAACATCAGTGTAGGCACTCAACTCAAATTTCTCATTTCTCTTGTAGTGTAGAACATAGTCTTTTGTTCTTTTCACATATCTCATTATTCTCTTAATGACCATCAAATGATTCTCCCTAGGATTAGCAAAGAATCTTCAACTATCCCAAAATATAATGAAATATCAGGTCTTCTACACACTACATATTGCAATTTTCCAATTATAGACCTATACAATGTTTGATTCACCTCAATTAAATCATCATTCTTTGACAATTTATGTCATGTCACCATAGGTGTGCTTAGTATCTTAGAATCTTCCAATCCAAAAGTTTTCAGTATCTCCTTTACATATTTAGACTGATTGATGTATTTGTAGATGCTAAAAAATGGTTCACATCTACAATTTCATCACTTCTTCATACTAATTCATCCCATTTTCTTAATCTACTAATTCTAATATTTTGGCCAACTTGATCATATCTCAACAATGTCTGTCACCATTTGTGTACTCTTTTCCATCAATTTCATATCATTTCAAAATCATTTTATATCAACTCAAAACCATTTCAAATCACTCATAATTAGTCTTAATCAACCCAAAACAGGTCAAACATCCCAAATCTATCATCATTTGTCTAATCCTAGGAATTTTTGTGGCTTTCAGTGCCTTGGAAACCTATCAATCTATCAAATCTTATCAATCAGACCTTAATACTATCATGTCTCTCAGTGCTAGGTCAAACTATCATTCATGTCATCCAATATTTGACATTTTCAAGTCTCTCAATGTCAGATCATAGTATTTTCAACCATTTAATAACATTAATAGTAGTCGTTGATGTTATTATGATCAACCTTATCAATCAATCTCGATCCTGTAGCATTTACAATGTCAGTTAAATGTTACATATCTTTAATTCATGTCATGTATCCTTGGCATGTTATCAATTTCAATCAATCAATCAATTTGACCATGGATTTGGTCTATCCATCATCATCCTAGTCAATCTCCATTATCATCACATTTCATCAAACGATACTATCGCACTTATCAAATCAAACTAGCCAATCATCTACTAATTTTCTCTATAGGATTAAATAACCCATAATTTAATCCTATGTCATTTCACTAATTATTCTTCTTAACTAACCTTCTTGATTAATTGATATTTTATTAATTAATTGGTTCATCATCCACAAACCATGGAAATTCTTAATTTCCTAAGTCATATTTTCCTTCATTTATTCCATTTTCACTAATTTCTATTTGTGTAGAATAATGGATTTTTAATTCAAATATTCCACAAAATATTGACATCATCATGATGCATGGGTGTGACACCTTGTGGATTCTCCTTTGACACTTGGCTAAGATATGTCATAATCCAATATTCTTATTCTCTTATGCACATCCATATTTGGCTTCCATTGTCATAGATTATTAGCTTTAAGTGGGTTTGAGGTGTCATATGATGCGTCATAGATTCTCTTCCCTCTTTAGCCAAGTTTTACTTCCAAGAATCATACAATCCTACACTTGGCATCTTGTGTCATATGCATCATGGATTCTCCAAGGAATCTCTTGCCATGTCACATATCCAAGGTGAAAATTCCAATGCTCTCATCTTCCATGTTGATTATAAAATGAGCATTCTTTCTCTCATTTCTAGTCCTTACTTTTCTTAGTTTTTGCTCCATCTCTCATGCTAAAATCACATCTTCAAGTATTCTCATAGCACCATCATTATTCTATTCTTTTGCTTTCAAATTGTGTGCACTATAGGCAATTTGGAGCTACATCATATGGAGAAGAAAGAAGGACATGGGAGCTACAAGTGAAAGAGGGAGTTTCAAATTTGTTTTCTTCTTTTGATTCATTTGGCTTTCATGGTAGACTAGAGGGTGTTAATATATGATTATTGAGTTTTTTATTTTCTCATAGTATGCTAGACATTAGCCCATTTTTTGGTCCTACAATTGGTAAACCTAACATGAACATGCTTATCTAACTTGGGTTTTCTTGTTTTATGCTTGTAGGTGCATGGAAGGAGCTCACTTGGAAGTGTATAACAACTATTTGTGCTTCCTTATCACACCTAGATTAATTATAGGGTCCATTATTATGGTTATATGCTTTCATTATAAACATTTTTTCACCTTTCTATCCTAGGGTGCACTCTGCTCTGTCAGGGCTCACTTGGGACCCCTAGAAGGCAGTTTTAGGGGCCTAGGAGCCACCATAATCCCTTTTTGTTGTTCCCAAGTCACCAACTACACTTAGAACTTACCAATTGCATCCTTATAGACCCCAACTACACCATGGGCATATTTTTCACTGTCTAGGCACACTTGGGAGTATAGGTTTCAAAATTTTCAATTTTTGGGTCTTATTATAGGCACCATTTCCCCACAACTTACCACTGACCTCCTAATTGCACCCAAAAACTACCAACTACACCCTTCATGGCCCCAAGTTCACCATGGGCATAGTTAGAACTATTTGAGTGCACTTGGGGGCATTCTGGGTCATTTTGGCCTCTTGGGGCACAATTTTCTCTGTTAGACTGCACTTGGTTCACATAAAGCACATGTTTCAATCAAAATTTGCATCTAGATTTTTTGTTTGTTTCTAGGACCTAGGGTAGATTTTTTTGTGTTATTGATGGTGTATTTGTAGCATGTGGTGATTTTTGGGTGAAGACATGATCATAAAAAACTACTAATGCTTGTTTGTAAGACATTGGTAAAGACCTTATGTGTTTGTCAAAACCATGTGTGTGGATTTTTTTGAGTAAATAACACTTTGTTTGGTGCTTAAAATGATTTTTTTCTTTTTTGCTTGGTGTTTCTACAATTTTTAAATCCATAGAAGTTGCATGGATGTATCCTCTCCCCTTGCCATTCGTGACTCTTGGGTGTAAGAGAAATCTGTGTAACTTCTACAGAGAAGCTTTCCTTGGACCAAGATATCCGATATTGGGTATGCCAAGGGACAATTTCAGAGTGGTAACATGCCAAAGCTAGGTTAACATTCTAGCTACTATATAAAACTAGATTACGGTGAAAGTTATGTCGATAATATTACTACATGATAGCTCTCCACTAGTACCCTTATGGTCTTACTAAAAACCTTGTTTTAGTGGCAAAAAACCTTTCTATTCACTAGCTCAAGGGGTCACCCATTCCCATGAAGATATCCTAAATTCTCATTGTCCTTTGTAAAGACAATATTCCCTTAGGAATTCATGCCCCTTGGGAAGTGGATCTTGGTAGCCTTGATAAGTGAGTGTGTTGTAAGGGGGAGCTTGTGGTGCCAACGTCCTAAGTTTTCCACTCTAGATAAGCATGGTTGAACTTTGGTTCAAGTAGAAATTTAATGGATACAATCCTAAAGCCTAGATTGTGGTGTGACTATTCACTTTTAACAACAACTCTTCTTGTCTTAACGTGTCTTGCATGTGTCTAAAACATTAATCAAGATAAAATCCAACATTCAAATTTACACCTTGTCAAAACACAAAACACTATCAAAATGTTACAACTTTGGTCAAAACTTTTCAAACTTGGGTCCAATACATTCAAGGCTTAGAAAACATGGCAACTTGTGATCTTAAATGTGATGGCATAACATAGGTTTCATCCTTTCATAGAACCCTAGTTTAAGCCTCATACTTGCATCATATAGGCTTCATCTTGCATCTTCTAGTCCTCACTTAGTATCCCTCATTTTTTATATTGCATTCATTAGGGTTTAGTTTGCATCCCTTAGTTTTTTTACATTTACACCTTAAAATCTACACTTTTCATACCCAACCTTCATATTGCACACTTTAACCATCATTCTAGGTATCATACACATCATTTTGAACCTTCATTCTAGTCTTAGCATTGTCCTCTAGACTATCTAGCTCACTATGACATCAATCTAGAAAACATAGCACATAAAATTTCCTTAGTTTCAGGACAATTTTCCAACTACACTTTGAAATTACCAACTGCACCCAAACTAGCCCCAACTACACCATAAGTGTAGTTGGTACTATTCGAGCACACTTGGTAGTCTGAGAATCGAGTTTGGGCTTCTAGATAGCATTTTGAGGCTTTAGAGGTGTTCACAAGTACCTAGATAGGTCCCATTTCATTAGCATGCCATGATATACATTTTGCACCCCATAATATTCTTTGTCTTCACTTAGGACACTATTCCCTACATTTTAACCTTCATTCTACATCTCCTAACCCATCATAACATCAACCCCAACATCCTAGCTTCCTGGCATAGCAACTTGACAACCACCTCCCTCAGAATCAGCAACCCTTCAACCTAGCCTCCCAACTATGCCATGAAACTACCAACTATTCCCAAACTATCCCCAACTACACCATAGGCATATTTGGTAAAATTGGAGCGTACTTGGTGTTGTTAGAGTGTAGTTGGGCACCTGTATGACCATTTTAGGACCCTAAAACTGCATGTAGATGCCACTGTAGGTCCTCATTCTGCATCTGATCCAAAATGATATCTTGCACCCAAAACCTCTTTTTACATCTTAGTACATGTACATATTGCATATTTGATCAGCATAACCATCATTTTGAGACCCCCTAAACATCATTTTGAACCCAAAATCTTTGAATTTAGTAAAAAATCTAAACAAAGTATGAGTCCTAGAGTATCTCCTAGTGTTGATGGATGATGGATCTTGAATAGTATTTTTATATTTTCTTATCATTTTCTTTGGTCAAAATCTCTTTATGTATTGATATATTTGACCTTTTTGTCTTATCAATTTTATCTTTTTTGACTTTTATCACTTTTTGATCAAGATCCAAAGTCCATTATCACAAGGTTAAACTCCTAGACAAAATACTTTCTAAAGATTTCACCTAAGTTCAAAACCTTGCATATACCTTTATCATTAGCATAATCATATTCCTGATATCCCTAAATTTCATTTTGACTTACCCTAGTGGTATATCCCCCCATCTTGCATTGTTCAAAACCTTAGCATCATTTCCACTATCAAACCCTATCAACTTGTCTATCAACCAAATTATCTTCTTGATCACTTATCCTCATTTTTCATATCCCAAAATTCATTATTAACCATAGAACACCATCCCTTTCATAGTTTACCTTGCATACACCAACCTCTAGCACCATTACCAAGTCCAAAATGCAACCCTAACCTTCATTTTTCATACTACAGGGTCATTTTCATCTCCTCTACTCAAACGTCCAAAATGTCACTTTGCATTTGCATTTACATAGTTTCCCTAGGATATTTTAACCTTTCATATCAAAACCCTAGTTTATTTGGCAATTTCCTAGGTTACATAATATCCATAAACACCTAAAAATTCAAAAAACACTCACATCTTGCATACCCACATCCTAATTATCAAGTTTTGACTGTTTTACCAACTGCACCCCTATTTTACCAACTGCACACTTAAATGCACAATTGGTAGTTTTAGAGTGCACTTGGTAATTAGGGGTTTTATTCTAGGTTCTAGAACCCTAATTTGCACTTCCATAGCCTTCATATCATCTCAAAACCTTGCAAAACACTCAAATCATTCACATTTTGCATTTTAGGCACCCTAACACCTCTATTTACCTATTACATACATCCTACTTACCAACTGCTTACCTTTAGGGCTAATTGGTAGTTTAGGTGTGCACTTGGGAGGTAGGGAGTCCATTTAGGTTTTCCTCCACTTCATGTGCATCCTTAGGTATCATGTCAGCACTCACTAGGACACAATCAACTCAGAGACCTGAAGAATTTTATCAACCTTTGTTTTCTGAGGCACTAACACAACCAAAGTCTCATCCAAAACAAAATAAGAGCAAGAAAACCCAACAAACCTTTGATGAAGACCAAATTGAGGCATCACAACCATTACTTTTGGACCCCTTAAACATGTATCCACATGATCACCAAAATCAAGAGATGATCCAACACACCCTAAGAAATGCACCTACCATGTGGTTTCCTTCAAATACTTCCCCTACACATAGGATGGTTCAATGGAGTCCTAAATTTGAACCTATATTTTTGTTGATACCACCTAGAGGTGGCAGTGTACCAGCCACACTCGAGGATGGGCAAACATATTCCTTTGAATTTAGCAGACCCGACACAAGTACCTTCAACCCTAACACATCAAACACATAATTATGTATTGTACACCTAAGTGATGACTCTGACACTGATTATGGAATCACTAATGAAGAAATGGCTAGGGCATGTCAAGACAAAAATTTCTACAAGAACTTCAAACTTTTGGCAGCCTAAGAAATTGTCAAATTCAACCCAAACATTGAGGGACCTAAGTCCAAACATCAAACCAACACAACAATTGAAAACATACAACCCATGATCAATTTTGACTTAGATAAGGGAAAATAACCTTTGAATTTTTCAAATACAATAATGGCACCTATAAGGTCCCATCAAGAATCAACCATTGAAATCCTCCAAAGTAAATTTGAACACATCAACATTAATCCCTTGTTCAATGAACCACAACCAATAAAGGGAAACAAGACTCTTCCTAAGTATCCCAAAAGGAATCTAAGACTTGATCTCAATCATATGTTCCAAAAAAAAGACATGTCTAAAGGACTTGTGCTCTAGGGATGCCAAACATACCTCCTTTGGAGGAAAATCAACAAAGTACACCCTTGCTCCTAACTCTACCAAGTATTATGACGTGAAATGTTATGGAGCCTCTCAAAAGTACACCATGTGAAACATAAACTACAACAACCCCTATTGATGCACAAAGGAAAAGTCTTATTGACATTACACCCATCCCCAAAATAATTGCACCTCATTTTCAAGTCAATATGATGTCCCAAGGAGAAACCTTTAACACACAAAGGTACCAAAGACCCAATACCAACATGGTGATCAATTCTCAAGGACATAACCAACTACCCTGACAATATCAACCTACAATAGTCCAAAGACGTAATGTTTCCAACACACGTGACATATCAACAACAAAATCAACCACAACAACAACCTCAAGTGGTGCAAGGATCCAAAGTCTCTAACATGCACTCCAATGCAAACCCACTTGAATTCCATCCAATGTATCAACAACAAATCCAACAACAACAAGCCATGTTTTTTTAAACAACAAGAACAACTCAAACAACAATTGGAATATCAAAGACACCTTGAGCAAGAAATTGCATACTAGTAACATTTGTTACAACAACATCATGTTCCACAACAATATCAATATATACCTCTACAACAATAATCACATACATGGTCTCACACACAACCAATAGAGGTATCTCAACAACAACCACAAAAAATGGCACAATAATAACCCATGGACCATTAATCATAGTCAATACTACAACAAGTACCCCAACTTGTTCGAGGTGCTAACATACCTCCACCACCTAGTGACACATCACCAAACTCATCAGACACAAAAATTTTAGAACTGGGTAGACATAGTTCTCACCATAGTGAATGGTCTACTCATAGGTAAAAAAGACTTGAAGAGAAGGCTATCATGAAAAACCCCAATGAGGATTTATTAAAATAATTCAAACAACTTTGCAAACAATTCAAGGCATTGGGAGTCCAAAAGAAATAGGCTCTATATACAGAAAGGTACCTATGCCCTAAGCCATATGATAAAAGTTTGTGCTCAACTAAACAAAGAACAGTAGAACCATTCATCACATTCTTACTACACTAGAGAATCTTAATCAGTCAATGCTCACTAGAAATTCCTAAAGAACAACAAGTCAACCTATGCATTGAAAACTTAGACCTCGACTAAATTTATGAACTTAAAATCAAGAGTCCAAGCACCATTTCTAAACTGATGAAAAAAGGGGTTAGCATTGAAGATGCTCTTATCCATAAGGAAATCCTCAAGATGAACAAGGAAAACACAAACACCAATTCATCTAATGACAAGGCAAAGTTTTTCTCCAAAAACAAGAATGTGACTAATGATGGCATTGTGGATGCATGTATGATTAGCATGACACAAGCTCAACTGACTTTGAAAGGTTCAAACCCTACAAATTCAAAAACTACCAATCAAACATCATCTCCACAACAGAAAACTAAGACTTCCACGCAGGATGGAGCTTGAAGACATCCTAATAAAAGATAGAAAATTCACACTATCGAGGATACCTCTTGAAACTACACTTCAAAAATTACTCAATAATAACTTCCTGCAACTATCCCCAATCAAAGATGAGCCACTGACTAAAGCTTCTTGGTGGGATGACAAAAAACTCTATGATTACCAGTGCACTAAAGGACATTAAACCTCATCATGTTTCCAACTAAAGCATGCAATACAAGACCTTATTGATGATGGTGTAATTACAGTCGATCCATCACTACTGGCATCTAACTCTGATCACACTATCTTCAAAGATCCTTTGGGTAATCATGACAAAGAGAAACCCTCCAGTTCAAACTCAAACTCACAAGGTAATGTGAATTACACATGCACTAGATATGACTACACCATCAATTGTTTCAATGAGTCCAATTCCTACATATCCACATTCACCTTAAAGGCTAAAGACCATCATTGCATTATCACCATACATTGTACCAAGATCACTCTTCCTGGAGCCCCATCAAGACCTACTGCTTCTAATAGACCTACACCCCCTAGTAGACCTATTGCTCCTACTTCATCTTATTATAGCCTTGTTGAATAGCTCGGCAAGACCCCTATGAAAATATCCATCTTGGACCTACTACGTGCATCCCCCCAACATTAAAAGATCTTGGATCAAGCCCTTAAAGAGTCAGTAATCCAAAATAACATCGATGTTTCCCAATTCCAAGCCATGGTGGAGAACCTATCTGCATCACAACATATCACCTTTTACCCTCAGGATATTCCTAAAGATAGAGTAAACCACAATGATCCCCTTTATCTTGAAGTCTTTGTCCACAATGTTAAAGTTAGATGTGTCTTAATAGATGGAGGAACAAGGGTGAATATTTATACACTTAAAGTAGTCAAAAGTTTAGGTTATTCTAAAAATGATGTGGATCCCTCTCAAAGGATCACAATCAAAGCCTATGATGATGGTGAACACTTCTCTACGAGGGTCATCATCTTACCTATCAAAGTTGGTCTCGCTACTAAGAACACCTTATTCCAAGTCCTAGATATAGAAATGAACTGCAACATGATACTAGGCCACCCATGGATCCATGCTATGAAAGAAATGCCTTCTACATACCACCAGTGCTTGAAATTCTTTTATAATAATGTAGAGGTCACCATTCCAGGTGATCCAAATCCCTTCCAATTCTATGCCAATCTTAGAGGAACCACTGCATACCAGGTCCTAACAAACCATGCAGAAAATCCACTCCAATCCTCCAAGTATGTTGATCCTTCCACACTCACACTGACATTCAAAGGAAAGCTCAAAATCCAAGACCAAGGTTGCGGTGAGTACTCCATGTCATATGCCTTTCACATTGGGAAACTTTCCTTATCTCCCAATTTATATGGTAAACCTCAGCTTATATAGAACAAGCCTATGTTTGCATTTAAAAAGAAACCTTCTGTGGCTTTCACTCATGGAGGTAGACTAAATGAAGAACATGTCTATATAAATACCTCTACATGGGTTGAAAAGGCTAAAGCAGAACAAGAACTTACTCTTATATCCCCCGACAAGTATGGGCTTGGATTCAACATCATGGAGAAAAAGGGATATGATGGATATAGTGGCCTAAAACCTCAAAAGCAAAGCATTATTCAACCCATCACTGCATCAAGATGACCTCGAAGCTTGGGAGTTGGATTCAAACCATTTGTTTGAGGTCTTCCTAATATTGAGTCATCCTTATCTAAGGATGTGAATGCTTCAAATGATAACAAGGCATTTGAGTACACCCAACCTGAACCCACCCAATCTGTATCCAACATTGATGATCTTGATACCTCCCTCAATCTTGATCATATGTTTTCTGACCCAAATAGCCTACCTATGGAAGATGAACATGTAAATCCATCTATTTCTCAAACCCATTCTTCACCTTGGATTGAAACATTTTGGGATCCAAGACCTCCTGCCTTTAAACATGATCCTGATGATATCACTAAAGAGGATATCCATACATATGCCTTTGACCAAAGCTTATTCAACACCAATGATGGAATTTCCCTAGTTTTCCTAAAACTTATTGATTGGGACCAACAAGGACCACCAATGTTTGATGAATTTGAAAATGATGATGCCATTGCAAAATTCTTTGAGCTCAATGAAGATTTACCACAAGATTAAAAGTCTAAATTTTTTATTGATCTAAACCACATGGCATATTTTAGGGATTCAACTCCATCTTCCAATCACAAAATTGAGAAAATAACAAAAAAAGACACAAGTAGGTATCTTGATGAAAATCGAAAGGCACCATTAGACCATAAAAAACTAAAAATAAATGATATATTTGAGGGTGAAAACCTCTTTGAGGCACCTAAGGATGGAAGATTGGACACCCCTATTGAAGGAAAGATTAGCATTACTTGTGGAAATGACAAAAGAGATTAATCTAGGAACTCCTAACAACCCCAAGGTCATACACTTTGCAACCTCATTATCACCCGAGGAAAAGGATGAATTTGTTGGATTATTTCTAGAGAGGTAGGTCTACTTTGCATGACCTTATGTGGATGTGGCTAGATTAGATCCTGAGCTAATCCTTCATCACTTGCCACTAAAACTAGGAGTGCAACTAGTAAAGAAAAAGTTGAGAAAAATGCATCCTCAAGTTGCCCTCCTTTTCAAAGCTGAATTGAAGAAATTATTGGATGTTGGCTTCATAAGACCCATTGATTATATAGAGTGGATATCTAATCTAGTAACAATAAGAAAACACTCTAGGGGCATTTGGATATGCACTAACTTCTATGATCTTAACAAGGCATGTCCCAAGGATGATTTTCCTTTACCAAATATAGATATCATTATAGACATGACAGTTGGGTATGAGATGTTATCACTAATGGATGGCTTTTTCAACTAAAATCAAATAAGAATAGCCCATGAAGATCAACACAAAATAGCTTTTAGATGCCCTTGGGGGACATGCTACTAGAATGTTATGCCATTTGGTTATAAAAATGTTGGGGCAACATACCAAAGAGCAATGACTACCATCTTCCATGATTTCATGCACATCCTAATGGAAGACTATGTTGATGACTTACTTTTCAAATACTATAAAAGAAAATATCATTGGGTATCCTAGATTAGATATTCAACATAATGGAAAGCTATAAGCTCCATCTAGATCCAAAAAAGTGTGTATTCAGGGTTGTTTCTGGAAAACTCCTAGGATACATTTTTTCTCAACGAGGCATTAAAGTGGATCCTAAGAGAGTGAAAGTAATACTTGACATGCCTCCTCCAAAAAATCTAAAACCTTGAGAGGACTAAAAGGGAAAATTATAGTCTATCCACAGATTCATTTCACAACTGGTAGATATGTGTCACTCCTTTCAACACCTCTTATGTAAGGGAGTATCCTTTCAATGGAACAAGTAGTGCCAAGAATCTTTCCAATAGCTCAAGGATTATCTTCTACATCTACCTATTTTAATGGCTCCTATTCCAGGAAAGCCATTCATCCTATACATATCTACTACACATACAACATTAGGAGCTCTCTTAGCATAAAATGATGAAAAAGGAAGAGAGTGAGCCATATATTACATCAATAGAACACTTGTGGGCTATGAATTAAATTATTCACTCATTGAATGATCTTGCCTTGTTGTTGTCCTTGCAACCCAAAATCTAAGACATTACATGCTCCATCAAAAAACAACTCTCATCTCTAAGATTGACCCACTGAAGTATCTCCTAAGTAGGGCTACTCTCACAAGACGCTTAGCCAAATGGGTCATGATCCTTAGTGAATTTTACATAGAATATGTAGAAAGAAAGGCAATCAAAGGGAAAGTGATAGTAGATTAGTTAGCAAAAGAACCTATGCCAAATGATCATCCCATGTTGATAAACTTTCTAGATGAAGCCATATTTAACATGGATATACCTAATGAATGGAAGCTTTATTTTGATGGATCACATACACAAAATGGTTCAAGAGCTAGCATTATGTTTATCACTCCCCAAGGAGACATAATCCCCAATCATATAGGATAGCATTTCATTGTATGAACAACATAGCAGAATATGAGGCACTGATCACAAGACTCAAGATAGCTATCCAATGGAAATTTCAACATTTACAAGTATAAGTTAATGCCTTACAAGTAGATGGCAGACTTCCTTAAGTCTAAATTTGTCACTATCTCTTTTCATTAGCTACCAAGAATACACAACAAGCAAGCTAATGTTATGGCTACCATCGCTTCTATGATTGATATGCCTCAAAATGTGGAATGTTGTGAGTTCCTTGTTGAGCAACTCTTGATTCTAGCATTCAAACTTCCTTAATAAAAGTTGGTTCATGAACTTGTTGGTCCTAATTCTCCCTGGTATCAAGACATTTATGATTACCTACATGCCCGAATCCTACCACCCAACTTATCCAAAAATGATCATTGAGCCTTTATCTGTCAAGTTGCTAGATATGTTTGTAATGAACCTGGATTAATATGTTCTCTTCTTATCAAGAAATATTATGTATTAAAAGTAATATATATTCAATGTACTTATGTGATGGCATTACTTTGAATTGTTTTAATCAAATAGCATATAAGTTTTCATAAATGTTATTAATATTAAAATTCCATATAAACATTCACATTATAAATATATTATTACATATTAACTTCCATTATACTAATCCTATTATTACAAATATTATCTATGTTCAACAAATATAATTTGATTACTATAAACATTCTTTGAAAGGAAAACCTAATCAATTGATTATTATTGATACTTTCATATGACTACACCTACTACATAAATATAAATATGATAACACTTATTAAATAATGTAATACCGACATTGAAATATACAAATGAAAGTTAAAATTATTAAAAATTCATGACTTTACGTACATGACTATCCAAAGATATATATACCCATTATTAGGGTTAGGTTACAAAAGGAAGAAAGGGCGAAATACAATATATGCAACCAAGCAATAAAGTCAGAAACATAATAATACCGACCTACGTTGTTCTTTTCTTAGCACACGAAATATCTTTCTGACCCACTATGCCACACAGTGTGAATCCATGCTATACCGTGGATTGATAGCCAACCAACTCTCTTACCAGGTACGATATCACACCATGATAACCTGTTACAAAGATTGTGAATAAATAACGATAATGGACTTGGTTATGAATCATTGTGACTGTCACACGTATTGCAATTGGTAATATACGTAACACATAATTTAATATTAAAGCTTTCCTTCATTCATCAACCCGAATTGATAAAGATAATTCAGGATTCTATAGAGAATGAAATCAAATCCATATAAATATCTAAACATATAATACTATATATATATATATAGGTACACAAGGATAAATATCTTAAATAATGATAATGTGTAAATAATCATGATAAATAAGAAATATTGTTACATTATAATTAACAATAATCTTAAAGATTACCATTGAAATGTATTTCAAACTATAGCTCAGGAAACCTTGTTCTCTTCTGAACTATCAAGTCTTCATATAGGGAGTGGGTGGAGGGAGAGGCAGAGTAAATTTGAGCACTTGATGGTATCCTCCAAGGAGCCACTTGGAGCTTGTTTCACGCGCCCTTTGCACCGTCAATCTACCATCTCCAGATAGTCATAGCCGAAGAGAGCAGTTTGCCTAGTGCTATAGAGTGAAACTTTATAAATCAATTAAATTAATTAATTATATTGCTCAATCCCTCTATTTTGAATAATAATAAGGATCTAAGGCATGTTAACTGGAATGACTTCCTAAAATTATACTAAATGTTGAAATACAGGTCAAAGAACTAAAAGGGGTCATTACAATTGGTATTAGAGCCTGATCCTGCCATCCTAAAAAAAATAGTAAATGACAAGAAGAGAAAAGATGAGTGAGAAATTGTCAAATGAAATTAGAAATGTCATGGAACAGAAAAACCAAACCTTAGCAGAACAAATAGAAAGATCAAATCAAGCACTTCTTCAAGCCTTGCAAAATATGGGAAATTCCATAAACAATCTCAAAACTCATAATTCTGGTGGAAGAGATGTAAGCTCAAAACATACGGAAAATAATGGAGCTACACCATCTCAAGTACCCAAACCTCCTTTCTTACCCAGGGAAGGCCCCTCAATGGAAGAGGAAGGTCAAGTAACCAATACTACTATTGAAAATGCTAGAGCTTATGCCAATCTTGAACCAAAAATCAGGGAGTTAGTAACATTCAGGGAATTTTGTGAAGCCAACATGCAAGAAAGTCATAGGAAAGAAAAAAGACATCAGAATCAAGATTTTAGAAGTAAAGTAAATAAAGTGACACTTCCAAATTTTGATGGATTAGAAAAACTTACGACACGCGCATTGCTACAAAAATTGAACACCTATCTCACCCTAAGTCCAATGACAAAGCAAGATGCGCTTCAATTTGCAATCCTTCACTTAGAAGGCATAGCTCATGATTGGTGGCATCATGGCCTTGTCACCCAAGGTCACCAAAATATTACTTCCTATGAAGAATTTTCTCAAAAACTCATTAAGAGATTTGATAAGAAGCATCCTCAAGAAAACTTTAAGAAATTAACTCAATTAAGGCAGCAAGGAATAGTAGAAGATTATATTAAGGAATTCCAAAGGATCTCTATCCAAGTCACAGGAGTAGATGATGAATGCTCTACTTACTTTTTCATAGAAGGATTGAGAGATTCACTAAAAGGTCTAGTAAGTGCCTTGAAACCTTCATCTCTAGATGATGCCTTTGAAATAGCACTCAAATTGGAAGTTTCAAATACAAATAACAAATCATGGAATAAGCCCACTATTAAAAATCACAAAAAAGATAAATCCTACAAAAATTTCATTCCATCTAAGGAACAAGATGAATTAAAGAAAAAGATTTTATGCTTTAAATGCCAAGAACCATGGGCGCTAGGCCATAGCTGCAAAAAGAACACTTGTAGAAATTGTGGAATAGACTGGGTGCCTGGACACAGATGTGGGAAGAAAGGCCACATCCAAAGAATGGAAGAGGATGATGAGGAAGAAAGGGTGAGAAAAAAGGAAAAATGTGACAAATACAATGATGAAGAAACAGAGGGAGAAGAATATAGAGTAATAGCCATTATGACTCAACCCTCCAAAAATAAGGTCTTAAGAATTAGATGCACCCTTAATGGACAGAAAGTCATTGCACTAGTGGATAGTGGAGCATCCCATAACTAAATTAATGAAAGACTGGTCAATAGAATGAAATTAAAAACTGAGAATTTCAAAGGCTTTACTACTATTAAAGCCACAGGATCACTGGTACATTGCACAAAGGTAATTCCACAACAAGAAGTCACTTCAGGAAGAAAGCACGCCATCAGAGAAGACCTACATGTGTTCCCACTAGAGTTAGATATAATTTTGGGCAGTCCATGGATATTTTCTTTGGGATGTTTTAGGTTTGACCTTCCAAACCTAAAAATCCATTTTGAGCACAATGGGGAAGAAATAACATTGGAAGGAATACCAGATGATTCTACGAAACTAGTTTCTTGCAAAAGAATAGAAAGAATACTATGACATGATCAGGGAGAATGGATTGTAGAATTTTTAGTATTAAATAAATCAACTCCATAGGAATCCGTCATCCATATTGGCATTGAACCTATCATTAAGAAACATCAAAGAGTATTTGAAGAGATTCGCCCAGGATTACCTCCCAAAAGAGGATTTGAACACATTATAGAATTAGAAAAGGATGCCAAACCAGTGATCACCACCCCTTATTGACATCCTCAAAAGTATAAGGATGAAATTGAAAAGGCCATTCAAGAACTCTTAGCAATGGGACACATTCAACCTAGCTCTAGTCCCTTTGTGTCACTAGTCGTACTTGTGAAAAAGAAAGATGGGACAATGATGATGTGTATAGATTATCAATCTCTAAATAAGAAGACTATAGAAAATTGCTATCCCATTCCTAGGGTGGATGAACTCATAGATGAACTTCATGGAGCAGTATATTTCTCTAAAATTGATTTATGTTTAGGATACCATCAAATCAGAATGAAGAAAGAGGATGTTCCCAAGATGGCATTTAGAAGTCATTACAGGCATTTTGAGTTTCTAGTGCTACCCTTTGGCCTAACTAATGCTCCAGCCACCTTCCAATCATGTATGAATCATATATTTTGAAAAAAACTTAGGAAATTCCTTCTTATTTTCTTTGATGAACTCCTTATCTATAGCAAAACATGGGCAGAACATCTTCAACACATTGATGAAGTCCTGAGTATATTAGAATCAAAATCCCTATTTGCAAAAGCATCAAAGTGCAAATTTGGATTAGAAGAAATTCTATATCTCGATCATAAAATCAGTGCCAAAGGTGTAAGTGTGGATGAGGAGAAGATTAAAGCAATAAGAGAATGGCCAAAACCCAAAACTCTAACTCAACTCAGAGGTTTCTTGGGCCTATGCAGCTACTATAGATGGTTTGTGAAAAAAATTTCAAAATTATCATTTCCTTTGACAGACCTAACCAAGAAAGGAAATTTTAGATGGAATGAAGTGGCACAAGAAGCTTTTGAAGAATTAAAAGAAAGATGAGTTCGTGCCCAGTCTTAGTTGTCCTATATTTTACACAACCTTTTGAATTATAATGTGATGCTTCTGGTGAAGGAATTAGGGTTGTGCTTATGCAAAACAAACACCCTATTGCTTTCAAAAGTCAACAAATTTCTAAGACAGAAAGACAGTTCTCAATTTATGATAAGGATATGTTAGCTATCATGCACACACTGGCAAAATTTAGGCAACATCTAGTGTGTGGAAGGTTCAATATTAAAATAGATCACAATAGCCTAAGATTCTTCATGAGTCAAAAAGATCTTAATGAGCGTCAGCAAAAATGGATAAGTAAAATCCAAGCTTATAAGTTTGATATGAGTATGTCAAAGGAACCCATAACATGGTAGTTGATGCTTTATCCAAGCAAGGACAACTGAATACTATTACTAGTATCACAAATAATTGGAAAAATGAAATTATTGCAGAGTGTGCTAAAGATTCTAGAACCAATGAGATCATGGAAGGAAACATAACCAATGATGAAATCAAAATTGTAGAGGAGCTCATACTATATAGAGGAAGAATATTGCTAGCAACAAATTACAAAGTTAAAAGAAAGATCATGAAGGAGTATCATGACAACCCCCTATCTGGTCACACTAGATTTTACAAAACTTACAGAAAGGTAAGAGAAAGGTACTCCTAGAAAGGTATGAAGAAGGACATCATAAAGCATGTCCATGAATGTATAACATGTCAGAAAAATAAACCTGAACAGCATTACCCGGCTGGTTTATTACAACCATTACCTATTTCCAATCAAAAGTGGGAGAGCATTTCTATAGATTTCATCACAGGCTTACCTAAAGTACAAGAAAAAGATTCCATTCGGGTAGTGGTGGATAGGCTAACAAAATTTGCACATTTCTTTCCCATATCCATACATTATAAAGCACCACAGATAGTAGAATTATTCTTTAAAGAGATTTTCAGGCTTCACGAATTGCCAAGAAATATCATAAGTGATAGGGATAGCAAATTCCTCAGCCTATTTTGGAAAGAACTCTTTAGGTTAGCAGGAAAGGAATTAACCCCCAGCACTAGTTATCATCCCCAAACAGATGGACAAACCAAAATTGTCAATAAGTGGATAGAAGTTTATCTCAGAGATTATGTGACAAGACAACAAAATACATGGGTCAAATGGTTGTACTTGGAAGAATATTTTTATAATAATACCCATCACATGTCAATTGGGATGAGTCCATTTAAGACATTATATGGATATGAAGCCACTACATTTGGAGATTTAATCAGCCAAGAAAGCAAGATACCAAGAGCCAATGACTTCATTCAACAAAGCACTGATATTATGGAAGTCCTCAAAGATAATCTTCACCATGCTCAAAACCAAAAAAAGATTTATGCTGATTAGAGATGAGTAGAAAGGTCATTCCAAGTTGGAGATCTAGTATTCCTAAGATTGCAACCCTACAAACAAACCTCACTCAAGATCAGTGGAGTAGAGAAATTAAAACCCCATTTCTATGGGCCATACCGTATCCTAAGAAGGATATGAGAAGTGGCATATGAGATAGAGCTACTTAAAAATAGTAAAATCCACAACATATTCCATGTATCCAGGCTGAAAAAGGTCCTTGGAAAGAATATAAACCACTATGTTGATCTTCCACCACTAGACAATGAAGGAAAGCTTGTTCTCGAACCTGAGACTATTCTTGAAAGGCGGGATAGAAGATTAAGGAATAGAACTATTCCAGAATACTTAGTAAAATGGAAAAATCTTCCCAAGGAAGATGCTACCTAGGTTGGAGAAGAAGTCCTTTCTCATTTAGCATTGCTTGGGGACAAGAAAAATCAGGAAGGGGGGACTGTAATGAACCTGGATTAATATGTTCTCTTTTTATCAAGAAATATTATGTACTAAAAGTAATATATATTCAATGTACTTATGTGATGGCATTACTTTGAATTATTTTAATCAAATAGCATATAAGTTGTCATAAATGTTATTAATATTAAAATTCCATATAAACATTCACATTATAAATATATTATTACATATTAACTTCCATTATACTAATCCTATTATTACAAATATTATCTATGTTCAACAAATATAATTTGATTACTATAAACATTCTTTGAAAAGAAAACCTAATCAATTGATTATTATTGATACTTTCATATGACTACGCCTACTACATAAATATAAATATAATAATGCTTTTTAAATAAACGTAATACCAGCATTGAAATATACAAATGAAAGTTAAAATTATTAAAAATTTAGGACTTTACGTACGTGACTATCCAAAGATATATATATATACTCATTATTAGGGTTAGGTTACAGAAGGAAGAAAGGGTGAAATACAATATATGCAACCAAGCAATAAAGTCTAAAACATAATAATACTAACCTACATTGTTCTTTGCTCAACGCATGGAATATCTTTTTGACCCACTGTGCCACATAGTGTGAATCCACGTTGTACCATGGACTGACAACCAACCAACTCTCTTACCAGGTACGATATTGCACCATGATAACTTGTTACAAAGATTGTGAATAAATAACGATAATGGACTTGGTTATGAATCATTATGACTGTCACACGTATTGCAATTGGTAATATACGTAACACATAAATTTAATATTAAAGCTTTCCTTCATTCATCAACCTAAATTGATAAAGATAATTTAGGATTCTATAGAGAATGAAATAAAATCCATTTAAATATCTAAACATATATATATATATATATATATATATATATATATATATATATAGGTACACAAGGATAAATATCTTAAATAATGATAATGTGTAAATAATCATGATAAATAAGAAATATTGTTACATTATAATTAACAATAATCTTAAAGATTACCTTTGAAATGTATTTCAAACTATAGCCGAAGAAACCTTGTTCTCTTCTGAACTATGACATCTTTAGATAGGGAGTGGGTGGAGGGAGAGGTGGAGTAAATTTGAGCATTTGACAGTTTCACGCGCCCTTTGCACCGTCAATCTACCATCTCCAGATAGTCATAGCCGAAGAGAGCAGTTTGCCTAGTGTTATAGAGTGAAACTTTATAAATCAATTAAATTAATTAATTATATTGCTCAATCCCTCTATTTTGAATAATAATAAGGATCTAAGGCATGTTAACTGGAATGATTTCCTAAAATTATACTAAATGTTGAAATACAGGTCAAAGAACTAAAAGGGGTCATTACAATGTCAGCATCAGTGACACCCTTTACAACAGATCCTTTGACCAAACCCTTCTCAAATGCCTTGACTCACAAGAAGTTAAAACTACCTTACATGAGGTTCACAAAGGTATATGTGGAAGTCATTTCAATGGTCTGAGTATAGTTAAGAAACTTGTCAAAGTTGGATACTATTGGCCAACCATGGAACAAGATGCCCATGATTTTACCAAAACATGTCATAAGTGTCAGATATATAGCAACCTGATCCATGCACCAGCACAAGAATTTTAGCCAATCATATCGCCATGGCCCTTTTCACAATGGGCATTTGATCTTATTGGAGCTATTTCTCCTTCATCCTCTGATGGTCATAAGTTCATTATCACAGTAACAAAATATTTTACCAAGTGGGTTGAAGTTATCCCTTTGACCTTCACCACTGCCATGCAGATTTCAAGGTTTATTCTAAACTACATCATATGTCGGTATGGAGTCCCCTTAGCTATTATTATTGACCATGGTTGTTCATTTCAAAACAAAGATGTAGACAACCTCTATGAGAAGTACAACATATACCATAGATATTCTAGTATTTATCATCCACAGGGCAATGGCCAAGAAGAAGCATCTAATAAGACCATTGTTAATATTCTCCAAAAGACTATCAATGATTTTGGTCAAGACTAGCACCTACAACTAAATCTAGCTCTTTGGGCCTATAGAACAAGTGTGCATGCTCCTACTAGTGCAACACCATACTCTCCTGTCTATGGCACTGAGGCCATGCTTCCCATTGAAGTTGAAATTCCATCATTGAGAGTGTCCCTACAAGATGTTGTTGATGATGAAAACTACTGAATATCTAGACTCCATGAGCTGGAAATGCTTGATGAACAGAGATGAGCTACCTTGACACATTTGCAAGCTTACCAAAACCAACTCAAATGGAGCTATAATAAAAATGTCTAAGGTCATCATTTTGAGATTGGTGATCTAGTCCTAAAGATGAACTACAAGACTCAGTAGCATAGAGAAAAATAAGGCAAATTTGAACCAAATTGGGAAGGACCTTATATAGTTACTACATCATTTAAATCTAGATTATATCAGCTTGCGACTCCAGAGGATGAACCATTGCCCATGTCCATCAATAGCATGTATCTTCGCAAGTATTACACTTGATTCTATCTTAAAGTCCTGAAAAAATATCAAAAAAATGGAAAAAAAGTCCTTAAAAAATATTTTTTTTAAAGGCAAAAAGTCCTTAAAAAAAAACAAAACAAAAAAAGTGAAAAAACTCATGAAAAAATTGACACCTTGATGAAATCCTGGAAAACAGGCATATTGGCACAAAAATTTGAGTCAAGAGGAAAACTTTGTCCAAAAGTGAAAATCTGGCAAATAGGCACTTTGGGCAAGTACCATGGTGAAAACCTAGAAAATAGGTGCCATGTGTTATCAATTGTTGCTTCTCCATATATCGAGATTCCATTTGGCTTTTTCCCTATTTTTTCATTTCCTGATCATATCCTTTGTATTGCAAGACATCCCTACTCCCTGATCATGGTCCACAAATTGGTTAATGTCCATTGTTATCTTACCTAAAGTATCACCAATCTATACATACTCTGTCATTGGCCTTTGTACATAGTTTGCATCTTGTTCAAGGACATATTACCTACATGGTGCATGAGTTTGAACTTGAACTAGGGGCATATCCCTAAGTACTTGTTATCCATTGGACTTATCGCACAACAGATTGGAGCTAACACTTGTATAGTCAAATACGATCCTTAAAAAATCCTAAAAACTCAAATATGATCCTAAAAGAATCCTAAAAATTCAAATATGATCCTAAAAAAAATCCTTAACATTCAAATATGATCCTAAAAAAAATCACTAAAAATCAAAAAATGTCCTAAGGAAATCACTAAAAAAATCATAAAATGTCCTAAAATAAATCTTAAAAATCATAAAATGTCCTGAAGAAATTAGTAACACAAAAAAATCAAATATCCTCAAAAACCCTAAAAGTCACAAGACCCATCAAAAATTTGCAATAAACCTTGTACATAACCATCCCTTTTGCATAAACATTCACACTTTTGTAGATTGAAATTCAAAACACTACACTTCCAAGACAATCACACTATCTGAGCAATGTGACCTAACAATCAATTTATTGTGTTACTATGAGCTTATCAACTAAATGAACAACTAGAACTATCACATGATCAACCTATCAAACGCTATTTGAAGACCTCAAACACTAAAAAGAAAGTAATTGATGGGGAGGATCTTGAACAAGGTTCTAGCCTCAACTACTAGAACTCACTTTAGGCTTTCTCCTAGCCTCTTAGGGTATTTATCCTATACCCTACTCCAAGGGAATCTTCTCTCTATTCCCTTATTACACTAATCCTCACCAATCAACTCAAAACTCTATTTCACCATGGGGTCTCCCTAGTGCTCTCATTGCACCGTTCTTGACAACTGGCTTCCAGGAGTGCATTCTTGGCTATATTGAATTCCAAGGCTTGTATTAGGTCTCATTCAATAGTTTTTAGGATCACTAAGTGAATTGGAGTATTGGGTTTCCAATCGATTTGAAGATTGCATAGTTAAGAGGGCTACCAAGACTAATAACAAAATTAGGCCTCCAAAACTGATTTTTGGCTTATATCTCCTCAAACCCTTAAGAAGTACTCAAAAAAATTTATGATTTGGATACCCTTTTGGCTCCCCTTGATGATTTTTCAGGTCTGCAACACCCAGGTCATCCGTACAAGGGATTTCCAAAAATATGTCTATTTACAAGGGTTTCTTGTTTGTATGAACAGGAATATAGAGAGTTCTTCCTTCCACCACTCAAATGGACTCTAAATGACTGAACTCCTAGAATTAACTTCCTTCACTCACCACTCTTTCCTTCCATGAATTTGTATTGCACCCAACACCCCATTCTATGCCCCTTTCAAACACTTATTTGCTGATTTCATTGCCTAGCCGGGTATGCAAACTCGCCTAGGGCCTCTTGGAAAAAACAACAAACCTCTGCAAAACAAGACAAAAATACATATTTACATTGTTTATACAGTCTAGTACTTGATTCCAAAATTCCATCATGGTTCCACCATTGGAATTCAAGTTATAGAGATTTCTTTGCTGATTGCTGTGTACAGACCAGCGAACTGGCAACTTTAAAAAGATTTTTCAAAGTAGTAATGAAACTGATCAAAAAAACTCCTAATCTTTACCAAAGCATCTAAATTCCATACACTATAAAATCACATAAAAACAGCAACCCTATCAATCCATTAATGGTGTGGATGAAGGGTGAAATCAGAAAACTGTCATCAAAATGCTCAGTTTGCTCTTCATTCCAATGCCAAAATTCGTACAAAAGCATATGCCAACCCTCAAACTAACTTGGATTGGTCTTAAATACCTCTTACCCACGTGAATCAACAGATCCCATAGGTTTCCAACTGATTCTTGAAGCCCTTATAAAGTTTTAGCACTTTTTGTCAATGTTGTCAAGCAACTTTGCAAAGTTGCAAAGTTGCCAAGTGCAACTTTTGCACTATTGTGCATTTAATGGCTCCATGACCTCAAACATGGTTAAATGAACCTATTTTCATGTAATTACAACTTTTAACATATTTTCCATGTTTCCCATCCTCCTGGGGTCTTGGTCAGTGTTTGACCATTCTAGGCTCTAACAAGCAATTTAAGCAATTTTGCCAACATAGAAGCAACTTGGAAACTCAAACACAACAAAAACCTATTTACAAACACAACTCACACACTTGGGGCTTTATCCCATAGCCCTTATTCCTGTGGTCTAGCCAAGACCACTACAAGCCAAAAATGATTTAGGAAACTTGGCATATTTTCTAGGTGCTCCTGCACCAGTAATAATGGACAAGAATAGTTGTTGGCTCATGCTATTTAGTGAGTAATTTATTTTTTGCTTTGTTTTTCTTCGATCATGATCCTATGCTACTCAATAATATAAACTGATCTATGAACGTGGCCATTATGGTTCATGGTCATATTTTATTTTTTGTCTGTTAACATGTACCTTTGAGAGTCTAGGGCATGTATATATGCCTTAGGAAGGAAGAGGCCATTTTCTGTCTGCATCGTGCTTGTTTATGCAAAAGGTTTATATTTTGCACTCTAGCCCTTCATGCCATGATGTGTTGCATTCCATTTTCCATATCAAAATAAAGCTCCATTTGACATATAGTGCACTTTACAAAAGAAAAAGTCTTCTTATCATACTAATAATTCCTCATCTCCTCTCTACCATCTTCTATGTCTTCTTCATCTGCTACCTTGGTCTCGTACTCTAATACATCAATAGCGTTATTGTCCTACATTCCTGCATATGTCAAAATTCCAAAATGATCCAAAGAAATACATATTTGCATAAACATGGCATTTATATTATCTTCACATTTCATTTTCATTAATTTTACATGTCATTTACATTCATCTTACATTTCATTTGCATTCATTCCAAATCATTTTACATTTCATTTGCATTCATTTCATATCATTTTACATTTCATATCATTTACATTTCATTAGGCATTCATTCATGAGAAAAACATGTGTCAAACATAAAGATGTCATAACATGTGATAAACCAATGCATGATGTCATCATATAAAAACCCAAATAAAAAAGCATAACAACATCCATATAAAAGCATAACTGCATCCATATAAAACATATGCATAAACTATCGCATATAGTCATCATAACATAGTTGCATCTCATAAGTGTCTCAAAAAGTACCAAAGTATGTGATCATGGTTTACATCAATACTAATCACTCGTAAGCATGAACCATGAAAGAGCATAACAGAAGCCAACAAGAAAAATAGAGAAGCCCCTTTTTACATGAGTCTATCAGTGTCATCCTATGTTGTCCCTAGCCTCGTAGCCTCTATCCAACCTCAAGGATGATCCCTCTACTCTTTGTGGTGACTGCATAGGCCCCATCACCCATACACTACTTTTTGTCCTATGTGTCTAATGGGAGTGAGATCTCGATGCATTAAAATTATCTACTCTCTACCTTGGTGGCACCACTCTCTCATACTAATCCCTCTAGTATTGTGCTTCCATGTGTGCCTTGCTCATTATCATTGCCATCTCTCATAATGCTCATCATCATCACCAACTCTTAGAAGTTCACATCTCTGATGTTGCTAATGAACTCTTGAGACTCCTGCACTGCCATCTCTACCTTGCACACTATGATGTCTCTCTCAGCCATATCATGATCTCTCTCTGTTGTAACTACATATCTCTCTCCTATCATGACATCCCTCTCTACCACCACTCAATCCAACTCACTCCGTAGACCTCTAATCACCTCCATCAACTCTAACTGACTAGGCCCTACCTACACTATTACTAGTGCCCTATCAGCATAATCCACTAAATCCCTCTCCATATCCATTGCAACTGCATCTACACCTATGCCATCCTCATTACCTTCCTCACCACCATCAGCCCCAGTCTCCCAATAGTCATGCTCATCCTCTCCCTCGTCACCAGCTCCAACACCATCCCCACCCCCACTATCTCCACTCTCCTCATCATCCTCTCCCTTAAGATCCTCCTCATCATCTCTCTCATTCTCTCCCTTAGCATCCTCATCATCTCCCTCATCCTCCACCTCAGCATTCTCATCATCACCCCCCACAACATCCTCATCTCCCCCTTCTCATCATTGCCCCCATCCTCCTCCTCATCATCATCATTGCCCCCATCCTCCTCCTCAGCATCATCCTCTCCCCCATCCTCCTCCTCATCCTCTCCTCCCTCCTCATCCTCTCCCCCATCCTCCTCCTCATCATCCTCCTCATCCTAGTATACCTGAGACCTCACTCATGGAACTGGTACTACTAGATCTATCAAAGGCCTCAGATGATATTGTGCAAACCATCTGTCATATGCTATCATCATGCCTACATCCACTACATCTATTGTTGTCCCCCATATCCTCAGTTATAACCCCTTTAGTTTTGCATATGCCACCTATGTTCTGATGGGTGCTCCCCACCCCCAAACCTCTACTCTGGACCAAGCAAATAATGCTAGACCAGTTGGTACATCTTGTATCTCACCAAACTATCTTTGTACCCACTATGGTAGGTACATCTCTATCACCAAATATCCAATCACTATGTGCCCTATGAGATAGCACTCCTACCTACAGTATGGTAGGTGAATATCATCATCATCTCATCTAGGGAAATCTTTGTAAGATCAATAGATAAACCATGTCATAGTGTCTATTTGATGTCAAAAGTACCTTGTGTACCCTAGTGGTCCTTATTCTAGTACACCCCTATAACTATATTCATATCGCATGTCCTCTACCAACTCTTGCTCTACAAGAGGCCTAAATACTACAATGTGCTCATAGGCCCATATTTGTAACAATGTACTGCTAGTGCTAAATGATAGTCCATCTCTGTATGCCACTTGATGTAGATAGTAATACAACATCACCAACATCATGAGTCCTAGGCAAACATTGTATCCTCCATGATCATCTACTCTAGAACTTGGCCCCATCTAACAGGGAATCCATGTCCCTACCTATCAGATATCAATAATCCACTGATCACCCAATAGATCATAGTTGTTAGGTACTCATGGCATGCCACCAATAGGTCCCACCCAATCTTGTAATCTTGGATCCCTAGCTCCACATCTCTACATCCAAATAAGTGGTGTAGTGTTGCTTGTCCTATAGTTGGGTTGTACACTACTAACTCTCCATGAATAGGGATCCTAAGGATGCACCATACATCCTCTAAATTCATAGTCACCTCCCCTTTTAGTAGATGGAATGAATCAGTCTTTGAGTGCCATCTCTCTATCAAAGCTGTCAGTAGAGCCCTATTCCCCCTCACCTCTGGCATGAGAGTAACATGATATAAACCAAGACTAGCCAAGATCCCCCACTCACCAGCTGTCATCTAGTGATGTAACACAAGACTGTGTGGACTATGTCCCCTTGTCCATAATAGGAGTAGCTCCTCCTACATAATCATATAGCCTATGTCAACCTCCTATGGTTTTGTATATAGTTTACCCTACTTTTGACCCAAGTTTGACTTAGTTTGACTCTAGTTTGACTAAGTTTGACTTTTTAAAGCATTTTTGACTAATTTGACTTATTTTTTGAACTCTTTCTAGGGTTTTGAGCATGTTTACCAAGTTTTGGGTCATTTTGAGCTCATTTGCGTCATTTTGACCCTATCCCTATCCATCCGTCAATTTTTTCCTCCATCTGACCTAAGTTAGACATTAACCCATTTTATGGTCCTACAGTATATACCATATTTCATCTCATGTACTTTCAAATCCATGAAGAACTTGATCACTCCAACATAGGCATCTCAAATTCTTTCTTCATTTCATTTGAAAAGGCTTTACATAAAGTATCCTAACCACCAAATATGATATCCTCAATAAAAAATTTAGATAATAAAATACCTTTGTCTTTTCTTGTCTTCAACTAAAGATTGTTGTTATCACCAATCCTCTCAAATCCAATCTTCACAAGATAATTGTGAAGCCTTTCATACCATGCCCTTGGTGCTTTCTTTAAACTATATAAAGCTTTGTGTAGTCTACATACCATGTTTTTGTTGTTAGCATCAAAAAATCCTTCTAGTTGTTTTATATAGACTTCTTCTTCTAATATGCCATTTAGAAATGAGGATTTAATGTTTGTTTCATAAATATTGAAACCTTTGTATGCAGAGTAAGCAAGTAGAGTTCTTACTCCTTCCAATCTTTCAATAGGGGCGAATGTTTCTCCATAGTCTATCCCTTCTTCTTATGCATACCCTTTGAAAACTAATCTTTCCTTATTGCTTTTGACTTCACCATTTTTATTTAACTTGTTTTTGTATACCCACTTGGTGCCAATCACATTTTTATCTTCTGGTATAGGAATTAAAGTCCATGTCTTGTTCTTCTTAATTTGTTCAATCTCTTCTTTCATGGCTTTACTCCAGTCCTCATCTTCTAAGGCATCTATCATTGTTTTACGTTCATGCATGCTAAGAAAACATATATCATTTCTCAACTTGTTTCTTGTCATTGATCTTGCATCTTTATTTCCAACACACTTTGAGAATCTTGGTTCTGCTTTATTTTCCTCATTAGGTATATCAACTTCTAAATCACTATGTTCTTCTCTATCAAGTAATTCAACATCTATTTCATGTACATCAATCTTAGAATTAAAATGTTCCTTGACTTCATTATGCAACTCGGCACCTAACTATAGCTCGGTTCCTGAATGCAATTCAACATTCATTGCATGTGACTTGATAGTCCCTAACACTTTTTGTTCATTTGCAACTTGATTTACATCATTCATGTCATACCTTCATAAAAGTATACAAAAGATTTGTATTCCTCTGGTTCCTTCATAGGTTCAACTTCATGTACTTCTATATTTTTACCAAATTTCACATTTTTACTTTCCACAACTTTGTTAATGTTAGTATTTAAACACTTATAAGCTTTACTTCTTGTATAGACAGTTGTACTTACAGCCTCCCTCTAGTATTTCAAAGCAACATTCTTCTCCATCATGAGTTTCCTAGCATAGTCCATTACAAATATGTCCCTCCTTTAAACAATTCCATTTTGTGGAGGGATCTTAGGTGCAAATGTCTATCTTTTTATTCCTCTTTCATTATAGAACATCTCAAACTTATTTGATGTAAATTATCCTCTGTTAAATCTCATATATTTCAGGTGTTTGCCTATTTCCTTCTCAATTCTTGCTAAGTACCACTTAAAAATTTGGAAAGCATCAAATTTTTATTTTAGAAACATAACTATCATCATCCTAAAATAATCATCAAAAAATAACATAATGTACTTGTCACCTTTGTAGATTTGCACATCAATTGGTCCACACAAGTCAGTATGAACAATCTCCAAAATTCCTTCAGAGTTGTGAGTATTACTCTTAAAACTAGACTTTATCATTTTGCCTAACTGACATTGTTTGCAAATTATATTGTTAGGTTTCTTCATCTTAGGAAAACTTTTGAATCTTCTCATGTTACTGATACTAACCAAGTTATTAAAATTAAGATGACATAAACTCTTGTGCCATAACCACACATCATCAAATTCTACAACTAGACAAGTAGCATCATTCATATCAAGGTAGAATAGATTACCTATAGTTTGATCACCTTTTCCAATTAGTTTTCCATCAATATCATATATCTTAGCTATCTTATTCTCAAACTCAACCTTGCAACCTAAACTATTTAGTTGTGATACACTCAACAAATTATAGTTAAGTCCTTTGACATAATAAGCATTATCACATAAAATCTTTGTTGTGAGTTTGATAGATCATTTTCCTTTTATCAAATAAGGTGCATCATTACCAAACCTTACACCATTTCCATCATAATAATTCAAGGTAATGAACTTACATTTATCTCTAGTCATGTGATGTGAACACCCACTATCAATGATCCATCTACCATTCATGTTCACACAAGATACTAGTGTAGTTTCCTCATCCTCATTAGAATCATCCTTCATTACAACATACAGCACTTCATCATCATGATTGTTAGATCCATCTTTGGTTTCCTCTTCTATAATGTAGCAAGACTTCTTGCCTTTGTCTTTGTAATCTTGGTTCTCCTCATCTCTTCTATTGGAATTCTTTTTGAACAACTGAGAGGGAGGGTGAATCAATTATTCAAGGTCCAAATGTACAAATAAAAACTTATCATAATTTAGCAGACCAATAAAATGTTCGTACCCATTCATGAATTCATTGTGTATCAACTAAAACTTGTTGGAAATCTGATTGAAAACGAATACTATCAAAGAGGGAGATTGTTGCAAAGAAGGAAGAAGGTTGATAAAAGAATGTTTTCAATCATTTTTTTGTCATTGATATCAAACCTATTATTTTCTAGAATGAAAATTTATTATAAGATCCAAGTACTATCACTTAGTTGATTGATGAAGAAGATTTAATCAACAAGATGTAACAAGAGTACCTAAGGGAAAGGTTGAGTTATGGTTTTTTAATGAAGTGCAAGGATCAATTAAGACAATGGTAAAATGATGTATTGATAATATACTTGAAGATACAGAGACTGGCCACACTTAGAAACACTAGAGGAATAAATTGAAACAAGGTTGTCTGCAAAGTTTAGCTAAATTCATTAGTGAGTGCCAAGCAAGCTAGTTTGAGCCAAGTAGATTTTTAGTTAATGCTGAGCAAATGAAAAATCTAGTGTGCTAAGTGATACAGAAGGCACCGAGCAAAGTAATAGGTGTTGAGCATCAGAAAAACTTAGTGGATACCAAGTGTATCCATAATAGGTGTCGAGCATCAGTAAAACTTAGTGGATGTCGATTAACATAGTATGTGTTGAGCACGAGAATTTTAATAGTTTCAAGCTACTGCATTATTGGAAAAGTCAAAGATTCACTAGATCTAAGCCAACAATTTTGTTACCTCTAATTTTGTGAACTGGTTAGAGGATAAGGATGATTTTTTGGTAGTACAAAATTTTATGTAAACCATTTTTGAGAAAATTCAAGAGGATTCTTCATGATGTTTCTAGAAGAAGCAAGAAATGGGTTAGATTCAATAAATCCTACCTAATCCATTCAAACTAAAATTAAAGGATGGAAGAATCGAGAAGGAAAAGCAATTCTAGACTTCTATTTAAGGAATGACAAGCCAAGAAGCTAGAGTTTCTAGTTTTTCAAATTGTGAAGTGGTTGAAGGGTGTCAAGGAGAAGGCATTAGGGAGAAGGAAGAACAAAGAATAGAGACTTTTCTTTGACAAGTGGTCATATAGGAGATTGCATTGGTACATTGAGGATGAAGACTCAAGGAGATAATGCTTGAAAGGAGGACAAGTTGTTGATGCAGAGCCACACCTTGGAAAGCTCAGGAGGAATACTCACTCAACTGAGTTACTTCAAGGGGCACGACATCAATCAGCCGGGATCAAACTCGAACCCAACTCAAGATTGGATTAATCCGAATATATAAATCTCCATAGTTTATCTTCACCTACACACCAAGATCTTTAATCCGGAATGTCCTCAAAGAAAATATATTTGCACTTTGACAAGAGAGACCAAGATCAAATTGCTGCCAAACTCCATAGTCGATTATCTATATCCTTTCTAAGGCAAAAATTGAAACTTTCTCTATTACCCAAATTCGAATGCCTCTCTTACATAGCCAACCGGCTTATTTAAAACTGACTCTCCTTTTCTAATAAAAGGATGAGGAACATTTTTTCGTCTTCTATCCAAGAAAAGGATAAGAATCTGAAACTGCCTACTACCTATTATTGGAATCTGACAATCATGCAGTAGGCCACATTTTAAATATCCACATTTTTTTTGTCTTCTATCCAAGAAAAGGATAAGAATCTGAAACTACCTACTACCTATTATTAGAAAGGATATAGATAATCGACTATGGAGTTTGGTAGCAATTCGATCTTGGTCTCTCTTATCAAAGTGCAAATATATTTTCTTTGAGGACATTTCGGGTTAAAGATCCTAGTGTGCGGGTGAAGATAAACTATGGAGATTTATATATTCGGATTAATCCAATCTTGAGTTGGGTTCGAGTTTGATCCTGGCTGATTGATGTCGTGCCCCTTGAAGTAACTCAGTTGAGTGAGTATTCCTCCTGAGCTTTCCAAGGTGTGGCTCTGCATCATATTCCTTGGAAAGCTTAGGAGGAATACTCACTCAACTGAGTTACTTCAAGGGGCACGACATCAATCAGCCGAGATCGAACTCGAACCCAACTCAAGATTGGATTAATCCGAATATATAAATCTCCATAGTTTATCTTCACCCGCACACCAAGATCTTTAACCCGAAATGTCCTCAAAGAAAATATATTTGCACTTTGACAAGAGAGACCAAGATCAAATTGCTGCCAAACTCCATAGTCGATTATCTATATCCTTTCTAAGGCAAAAACTGAAACTTTCTCTATTACCCAAAGTCGAATGCCTCTCTTACATAGCCAACCGGCTTATTTAAAATTGACTCTCCTTTTCTAATAAAAGGATGAGGAACATTTTTTGGTCTTCTATCCAAGAAAAGGATAAGAATCTGAAACTACCTACTACCTATTATTGGAATCTGACAATCATGCAGTAGGCCACATTTTAAATATCCATGTTTTTTTTCGTCTTCTATCCAAGAAAAGGATAAGAATTCGAAATTGCCTACTACCTATTATTGGAATCTGACAATCATTATCTATGAATTAAAACTATTCTAATTTAAAAAAACCTATACTTGGTCCTAGGTGGCTATATTTGGAGAGCTCATCGAACTGCTACTCTAGGTATGCCACCACATGTAGGACGTTTATTGAAAACATTAAATTTAAATATTGAAAACATAAAACATTTCTTATTTTATTTCCTGCTCTGCTACTGCAACATACTCTCCTGTAGAAAGAATCTCAAGTCGACTTGAGATGAGATCGTGTACTGATGAACCATGTTTGCTAATTTGTTACTCATCCATCCAAATAGCCTCTGTCACTGGTTTGTTCTTCCATTTGACTAGATACTGAGTGTATTGTCGTCTGCGAGTTTTCTTTATTTTTGTATCTAGGATTTTCTCCAACTGAGGTGGTGCTGGTTTAGGTAGTTGTTGCAGATCTTCTGTTACTGAATCTTCATGTACGGCTTGTGTTTCAGAACCTCTGTATTGTGTGAGATCACAAACATTGAATATGGGTGAAATACCGATGTCTGTAGGTAATTGAATTTTGTAAGCATTATGTCCATATTTTTCCTGAATTTGACAAGGGCCAACTTTCTTAGGTAGTAACTTTGTATTCTTCCTTTGAGGTAACCTCTCTTTCTTCATATATGCCCATACTAAATCACCAACTTTGAATTGTACTTCTCTTCTTTTCTGATCAGCAACTTCTTTGTACTTTTGATTTGAATTCTGTAGCTGCAACTTGACTTGATGTTGGACCTCTTTAATAGCTTCAGAAAATTCTTCAGCATGTGAACTACTTGGGAAAGTATTTGGAAGTTCCCTCAGCTCGAGAATTCCTCTTGGATGTGTACCATACACAATCTGAAATGGAGATTTCCCTGTACTTCTATTCACTGTATCATTGTATGAGAATTCAGCTTGAGCAAGTATGGAATCCCACTTTTCTCCATGTTGTTTTGTAAGGCATCTTAATAGATTTCCCAAAGATCTGTTGACAACTTCTGTTTGACCATTGGTTTTTGGATGATATGCAGATGAAAATGATAAATTTGTGCCTAGTTTCTTCCAAAGAGTCCTCCAAAAATGACCCACAAATCTGTCATCTCTGTCTGAAACAATATTTAGTGGTAGTCCATGAATTCGCACTATCTCCTTGAAAAATAAATCTACAATGTATGATGCATCTTTGGTGGATTTACATGGTAAGAAATGTGACATTTTACTGAATCTATCCACAACAACAAAAATGCTATCATACCCCTTCTAAGTTCTTGGTAATCCCATAACAAAATCCATACTAATACTTTCCCATGGTCGTGAAGGAATAGGTAAGGCCTAATACAATCCTGCATTGGTACTTTTACCTTTACCTTTCTGACAAATGGTGCATTCTTCCACAAACTTCCGCACATCCTTTTGTAACTTTGGCCAAAAATAGAGTCTACGAACCAGCTCTAAAGTCTTATCCAGTCCAAAATGACCAGATAATGCCCCACTATGTTTCTCCTGTATGATATTATCTCTCATTGAACACTTTGGGATGCAAAGTTGTCCTCCTTTGAACAATAATCCTTCTTGAACCAGAAAATCAAAATATTCCCTATTGTACCTTTCATCCATATTAATACATGCTTGATAAATGTCTTTGAAATCAGCATCATCAACATACATACCTTTCAAATTTGAAATGCCTGTAGTTTCCAACTGAATTTGTGACGTAGTCAAATTTCTTCTGCTTAATACATCAACAACCTTATTTGTTACTCCCTTCTTGTGCTTGATAGAAAATGTGAATGGTTGCAACGTCTCCACCCATTTCATGTGCCTATGATTCAATTTCTCTTGACTGTTGATGAAACTAAGTGCCTGGTTATCTGTGTATACAATGAATTCCCTGGGTAGCAAATAGTGTCTCCATTTCTTCAGGGATTGAACAAGTGCATACATTTCCAAATCGTATGATGAATATCTCTGTTTGGCTTCATTGAGCTTCTCATTGAAAAAGGCTACTGGTCTGTCCTCTTGACTAAGAACACCTCCTATAGCTATGTTTCTTGCATCACATTCTATCTAAAAGACTTTATTGAAATCAGGAAATACCAGGATTGGTTGTCGGGCCACTTTTTGCTTAAGAAGTTCAAAAGCTTTATTGGCTTCTTCTATCCAAACAAATTTACGCTTTTGGCCTCCTTTTATGGTGTTCAAAATAGGTGCACAAATCAAGCTAAAATTTCTGATAAACTTTCTATAGAAAGTGGCTAAACCATGAAAACTTCTAACTGCTGCAATAGTTCTGGGAGTTGGCCAAGAAAGAATTGCACTTACCTTATCTTGATCCATCTTGAGTGTTCCCTTTGAGATCACAAAGCCAAGGTATGTCAGTTCCTCTCGCATAAAACTACACTTCTCAATATTGATCATTATCTTTTCCTCTTGTAACCTTCTCAACACCAAATCTATGTGTTTCAAATGCTCCTCTTTTGTTTCGCTGAAAACCAAAATGTCATCTAGATATACTATCACAAACTTCCCTGTAAAATCCTTCAAAACTTCATTCATAAGCCTCATAAACGTACTAGGAGCGTTAGACAATCCAAATGGCATTACCTTCCATTCATACAATCCCTCATTTGTCTTAAATGTTGTTTTCCATTCATCTCCTGGCCTAATTCTTATCTGATGATACCCGCTTTTCAAATCAATCTTTGAAAAATATCTTGCTTTCCCTAAACAATCCAGTAAATCTTCTATTCTAGGCATTGGAAATCTATACCTTATAGTGATCTTGTTTAGTGCTCTTGAATCTGTGCATAATCTCCATGTTCCTTCTTTCTTTGGTGCTAGGACTGCTGGTACGGCGCATGGGCTTAGACTTTTACCAATCAAACCAGCCTCTAGCAACTCTCCAATTTGTCTTGCCATTTCTTCATTTTGTTGTGGTGTTAGTTTATATGTCGCCTTGTTGGGTAGTGTTGATCCTGGTATGAGATCAATCCAATGACTGATTTCTCGCACTGGTGGGAGACTTTTTGGTATTCCATCAGCTATAATTTCTTTGTAATTGTCTAGAATTGGTTCCACTTCGTCAGGTACCTTTTTCTTGTTCTTTTCTATCACTTCCACCTTCAAGTTTGAAGACTCCATCTCTGAATTTTCTTCCTCAGTCTGATTTTCAGCATCATTCTGCAATTTTTCCTTGAGTACAAGAATTAGTGCAAAGAGTGGGCTCTTCTTTTCTTTCACTTCTTTCAATAATTCTTTCTTACCCATCACCATAACTTTGTCTTCTGCGGCTTTTGCTTCTTCTTGACTTGGCTCAACTAAAGGTATCAGTTCAATGACCTTTCCATTCTTTGTAATGGTATATGTATTCTTCACTCCATCATGATGTGCCTTGAGATCATATTGCCAGGGTCTGCCGAAAAGTAAATGGCATGCATCCATGTTAACAATATCAAACAATAATCTGTCCTTATAGGCTCCAATCTGAAATTCCACCCAAGCTTGCTCTTCTACTATAGTATGCTGCCTTTTATTTAACCAAGATATTCTGTAAGGACACGGGTGTTGTATTCTTGGTAGCTTCAACTTTTCTACCATTTCAAGAGACACAAAATTTTCTGTAGAACCAGAGTCTACTAGTACCTTGCAAACTTTTCCTCCAGATTTATAGGTAGTTCTGAAAATGGACTTCCTTTGTGGTGGTTCTTCTCTGACAGGCCTTTTCAACAGTGTTCTTCTCATCATAAGTGCTTCCCTTTTTTCCAGATAACCATGGTTGTCTGAATCTTCTTGTAAATCCGCTTCTTGTGCCAGATGTATTCTTCTTTTGCCATGAGTACTAGAGCTTGCTTTTGCTGGACATTTGTGTGCCATATGACCTTCCTGATTATAGTTGTAACATCTTATTGGTCCATTTTTCCTTCCTGGTGATCTTCCTCTGAAATTTGGCCTTCTACCTCAGAAACTTCCTCTGAAATTATCAAACTTATTAACTTCATTATGCATCTCCGTTTGTGGCTCAAAATTTGGACTCCTTCCTGCAAATGTACCTCTTCCTCTAAATGGTTGTCTTCCTCTGCCTCTATTATTATTTTCTTGTCTCCTTTTGATTTTCTCTTCCACCTTCAAAGCCATCTGATAGCATTTAGCTATCATGTTAGGACTTAGCAACTGCAACTTTCTTGTATGTTCATCCTTAAACCATTTAGGTATCTTGCTACCTTGATACTCTCAGGTTCTGCAAATTTTGACCTTAGACTTAACTTCTGAAACTCTTCTGTATAAGTACAGACATCCATATCCCTTTGTCTGAGATTCTGCCTCTTCTAATGCAACTGTACCTCATAGTCTTCAGGGAGATACGTCTCTCTTATCATTGACACCATCTTCTTCCACGAATAGATCTTCCTCTTATCTTCCTTTACCCTTTCTTCTTGCACGAAATTCCACCATGTAAGGGTTGCTCCCTTCATTCTGGATTTGGCCAATTTAACTTGCTGCGATTCTGAAACTTTCTCACATTCAAAATGATTCTCTAAGGCTTCAATCCATTCCAACACTAATTCAGCATCCATCTTTCCTGTAAACATAGGTAAATCAACAGGTTTTCCTCCCAAAGCCTTTAAAGCTTTAAAAAATGGCCTCTCATTCTCAGCTATTCTATCTTCTTCACTGTTGGGTACATCTTCCTCTTCTTCCATTTCTTCTTTCATTTCTTTCTTCTCAACTACACTCTGCATATATTCCAACTTACTAGCTAGTTCTGCCACTATCCCCTTCAACTCTCTATTCTCGTTCTAGAGAAGTTCTTCTTGCTCCTCGACCTTCTTCGCTAACTCTGCATTGGTCACCATCTTGCTTGACCCTACTGAAGAATCTTGATCAGGGGCATTCAACATATAGCTTCACAACCTGCAACTCTCAAGCTCTGATACCAAAAATGATGCAGAGCCAAACCTTGGAAAGCTCAGGAGGAATACTCACTCAACTGAGTTACTTCAAGGGGCATGACATTAATCAGTCGGGATCGAACTCGAACCCAACTCAAGATTGGATTAATCCGAATATATAAATCTCCATAGTTTATCTTCACCCGCACACCAAGATCTTTAACCTGGAATGTCCTCAAAGAAAATATATTTTCACTTTGACAAGAGAGACCAAGATCGAATTGCTGCCAAACTCCATAGTCGATTATCTATATCCTTTCTAAGGCAAAAACTGAAACTTTCTCTATTACCCAAATTCGAATGCCTCTCTTACATAGCCAACCGGCTTATTTAAAACTAACTCTCCTTTTCTAATAAAAGGATGAGGAACATTTTTTTGTCTTCTATCCAAGAAAAGGATAAGAATCCGAAACTGCCTACTACCTATTATTGGAATCTGACAATCATGCAGTAGGCCACATTTTAAATATCCACATTTTTTTTCGTCTTCTATCCAAGAAAAGGATAAGAATCCAAAACTACCTACTACCTATTATTGGAATCTGACAATCATTATCTATGAATTAAAACTATTCTAATTTTAAAAAACCTATACTTGGTCCTAGGTGGCTATATCTGGAGAGCTCATCAAACTGCTACTCTAGGTATGCCACCACATGTAGGACGTTTATTGAAAACATTAAATTTAAATATTGAAAACATAAAACATTTCTTATTTTATTTCCCACTCTGCTACTGCAGCAGTTGTCAGAGTTGTAGAGACTGAAAAATAGGCAAGTTGTGAAGAGCTAAATAGAGATCTAAAATCTGCAAGATAAGTTGTGAATTATAATCAGGTGAAAAGCCCTTATTGTTACTCTCTAACAATTTTGCAAGCTAGGGTAAAATCTTATGGACTTAGGTTGGTTTAACAGCCATTTGTAAATCCTTTAACAGGGAAACATTCCAAGGTAATATTCTAAAGTCCTCTAACTAGGCCCACTTTTAACAAGGTGGTTAAATCCTTTAACCAGGTCACATTTAATAGTGTGCTTTAGCCTTTAACAGGGCATCACTTTAGAAGAGTGAGAATTGAGTAGCATATTATTGGTGGTTTTTCTCAAAGTTGGGTTTCCCAATAAATCATTTTGTTATGTGTTGATCTTTTATGTGTTATGCTTGCATGTTAATTTACAGTAACTTGCTAAGTAAGGATGTTTAAGCTTAGATGCATGAATAGTTTAATAGGTACACTTTACTTGATGAAAAAAGTTTCAATTGGACATTTGGACCTTGAATAATTGATTCACCACCCCCCCACTTAGTTATTCTAAAGCATTTCTAATAATTGGTATCAGAGCTATCAGCTAATTTAGTTTAAAGGTACTAGAAGCAGGAAAGATCAAGATGTCCAAGAGAGAAGTTCTCAAGCTCAACAGAGATAACTTCATTGCATGGAAAAGATTAATGAAATTGTACCTTGGATCAATAGGTGATTATGCAAAAACCTCAATTGGAGTGGGACATGTAGATCTAGTTGGACCCCTCTCTACAAATGATTTGAACAAAAGGAAGGAGCATAATCAGGCAATGCTAGAGATTGCCTCTGCACTCAGCTATGCTAAATTTGATGACACCAAAAGATTTGATTCTACATTCAAGATGTGGAAAGCCCTATCAAATATCTATGGAGGAGATTAGAATGTTCAAAGAGAAAAAAGAGAAATCCTTAGAGGAAAGTTTGATGATATGAAAATGGAGGAAGGTGAGAATGTTGCCCAATATGCCTCCAAAATGAAAGAAGTGGTAAGTGCAATAAGAATTCTAGGTGTTCATTTGGAAGATGATACCGTTAATAGAAAATAATTAAGAACCTTGCTCCCCGCCTATGCTATTAGATTTTTAGCCATACAAGAGTCAAGGTGTGTCCCAGGAAATCAGTTAACTTTTGAAGGTCTAGTGGAAAGACTTACTGCATTTGAATTGTCCAACTTTGATAACTATAGACCTGAGAATCTTGAATCTACTTTCAAGGCTAAGTTATCATTAAAAGGTACTAAGGAGGTGAAATCAAAGAAGAAAAGTAGAAAAGGAAAACATGCATCTAGTGATAGTAGCACAAATGAAGAGGATGTGGAACAATTGGAAGCACTACTAGCTAGCAGATTCCACAGAGGCAAAGGTAAATTCAAAGGTAAGCTTCCTATCATTTGTTTTAATTGCAATGAAGTAGGACATATTGCTACCAGGTGTACATCAAAAAATAACTACAAAGAAGGAAACAAGTATAAGAAAAAAAGAGAAGATGATAGTAGAGATTACAAGGATAAAGGAAAAAGATGCTACATTGTTGAAGAAGATTCTAATGAGAATGATGATGAGGTAGTCTATGTAGCCATGAAAGATGAATCGGATGAATATGAAGCAACAACACTTGTAACCTGTGTGAAAAAAATGACAAGTGGATCATAGACAATGGATGCTCACATCACATGACTAGAGACAAAAGTAAGTTTATTACCTTTACCTAGTATGATGGAAATAATGTTAGCTTTGAAAATGATGCTCTATGCCAAATCAAGGGAAAGGGTTCTATTAAACTAATAGAGAAAATTTCATGTGATAATATATATTATGTTGAAGGATTGAACTACAATTTGCTGAGTGTATCACAATTAGGCAATATAGGTTACAAGGTGGAATTTGGAAACAAAACTACCAAAATCTATGATATTGATGGAAATCTGATGGGAAAAGGTGAAAAAACTATGAGTAATCTATTTTACCTAGATATCAAAGATGCAACCTGTCTCATTGTTAGACTTGATGATGTGCGGCTATGGCATAAAAGGTTGTGTCATGTTAACTTTGACAATCTGATTAGCATTAGAAAAAAGAAGAAAGTAGGAGGTTTTCCTAAGTTGAAGAAGCCTAAAAATACAATGTGTAAACAATTTCAACTAGGAAAGATGACCAAGTCAATCTTCAAAAGCAAAGACTACACTTCCAAAGAAGTACTAGAACTAGTCCATACATACTTATGTGGCCCAATAGAAGTACAAAGCTACTAAGGAGACATATATATAATGTTATTTGTGGATGACTACTCTAAGATGATGACTGCCATGTTCTTAAAGCAAAAATCTGGTGCATTTCAAATGTTTAAGTGGTATTTGGCCAGGGTTGAGAAGGAAATAGGAAAGAGTCTAAAGTGCCTAACATCAAATAGAGGAGGAGAGTTTACATCAAAAGAATTTGAGATATTTTTCAATGAAATAGGTATCAAAAGGAAAACACTAGCACCAAGAACTCACTCATAGAATGGAATTATAGAAAGAAGGAATAGATCAGTAATAGATTGTGCCAGAATATTGATGATGGAGAAAAATGTTGCTCTAAAGTTTTGGAGAGAAGTTATAAGTATTGTTGTTTACACCCTGAATCGTGTACAAGTCAAGAAAGGAACAAATGAAATACCTTTTGAATTATGGTATGGTCACTCACCTAATGTAAAATATTTCAAAGTGGTTGGTTGTAAATGCTATATTCTTAAGGATACTAGGAATGGAAAATTTGATGCAAAGAGTGATGAAGGCATATTCCTTGGATACTCCACTAGAAGTAAGGCATAAGTGTTTGAATACTAACACTAACAAGATTGTGGAGAGTACAAATGTAAATTTTGATGAGCATGTAGAAGTCAAAGTTGATGAATCCAAGAAACCAGAAGATTATAGATCTTTTATATACTTCTATGAAGGAATTTCTATTGAAGATGATGCTACAAATCAAGTTGGGAGCTAGCAACAAATTTCAATATCAACCGAGTCACAACTACTGAATGTCAAGTTGTATTCAGAAGATGAGTTACAAAATGAGGAAAATGCACATTCTGATTCTAAAAATAGTACACATGGAAGAGATAATGAAATACCAAATAGTGATGTGCAAAGTGACTCTGAAGCTGAAGGACCAGACATGGAAAGAAGGATAGAACCAAGATTATCTAGATATGTGAGAAGACATCACCCTGTAGAACAAATCATTAGAGACAAGGAAGTTAGACCAATGACAAGGAATAGACTAAGGAATGAATCATGTCTGTTAAGCAAGATCGAATCCAAAATAGTGAAGGATGCACTACAAGATGATAATTGGCATAAATGTATGGAAGAGGAGATAGATTAGATTGAGAAAAACAAAACCTGGACCCTAGTTCCTAGACTAGCTAATAAGAATGCAATTGGTACCAAATGGGTCTTTTGGAAAAAACTTGATGAGAATGGTGAGATAACAAGAAACAAAGCTAGACTAGTCTACAAAGGCTATGCATAAGAAGAAGGACTAGACTATGGAAAAACATTTGCCCCTATTGCAAGAATGGAAGGAGTAAGAACACTACTTTCATATGCTACTTATAAAGGTTTTTAATTCTACCAGATGGATGTAAAGTTTGCTTTTCTAAATGGTATAGTTGAAGAGGAAGTCTACATAGAACAACTAGAGGGATTTGTTGGTGACAAAAACAAGGATATGGTTTGCAAACTATATAAATCACTCTATGGCTTGAAGTAAGTACCTAGAGCATTGTATGAGAGACTACATAAATAGATTGTGAAGATAGGATTCGAGAGAATAGATGACAACAACAACTTGTACATCAAGGCAGAAAGAGGTAAAGACATTTTGATATCTAAAATCTTTTTTGATGATATAATATTTGGAAGAAAAGATGTTCTATGCAAAGATTTTGTTGATCAAATGAAACATGAGTTTGAGATGTCAATGTTTGGAGAAATCAAATTCTTTGTTGGATTTCAAGTACATCAACTGAAGCATGGTATATTTCTGACCCGATCAAAATATATCAAGGAGATACTCAAGAGATTTGGATTAGAAGACTCAAAACCAGTCAGTACACCAATGGTAACAGGACATAAGTTATCAAAGAATGATGAGTCAGCTAAAGTGAATTAGATAATGTATAGTTCAATTATTGGAAAGTTGTAGTATGTTGTACATAGTAGACCAGACATTGCATTAGCAGTTGGAATAGTGGCAAGATTTTCTCCTTATCCAAGAGAAAATCATCTAATGGCAATAAAAAGAATATTGAGGTACCTAAAAGGAACTGATGAATTTGGTTTGTACTACAAGAGAAGTGAAAAGTTTGAGTTGAAAGACTACATTGATATGGATTGGGGAGGTAATATTGATGACAGAAAGAGCACTAGTGGAGGAGCACTTTTCTTAGGTAAAAGATTGATTACTTGGACCAACAAAAAGCCAAGTTGTACCTCACAGTCCATAGCAGAAGCTAAATATGTTGTTGCGGCTATCAATTGCACTAATATTGTATGGATCAAACATCTATTGCAAGGTATCAAGGAAGAGGTAATTAAACCTGCAATACTTTATTGTGATAATGCAAGTGCCATCAACATATCAAAGAATCTTGTGATGCATGCCAAAAAAAAGCATATTGCAATTAAGTATCATTATGTAAGAGAACTGGTGGAAGACAAGCAAATAAGGATGGAATATGTCAGTTTAAAGGAATAGATTGTTGACATCTTTACAAAAGCACTACCTAAAGATGATTTTGAGTATCTTAGAGGTAAGTTAGGGGTGATACCCCTAGCCAAGGCTACTTGAGATAAAGAAAGATTGTCTTGCATCAAATGAGTTTATTGTTGGCATATTACAAATTGATGTAGAGGATATTTACTTCAGGATCATGCTTGAAGTAATCAAAGTACTGAAGTTTCAAATCAATCACAAGCAAGGTGACAAAGGGAGAAATTGGAAGTACCTACAAATGCTACACTTGCATGTTAAGATGCTAAAACAATAAGTCTTTGGCATTGTTGTCAAAGAGGAAGAAGTAGCAAGAAACTAAACAACAACAGTTGATCAACAACATTCAATTGGATAGAGGTAGAAGTAGCAAGATCAAATGGATAGAGGGAGAAGTAGCTAATACCAGAACATGATCAATGTATGCAGGGGGAGAAATAATGTAAGAAGGAGATTGAACAGTGCCAAAGAGTTATAAAAAGAATGTTCAAATATGTAAAAGGAAATAGTAGCTTAGAATAAGAAAATAGTATAGACAAGAATCAATCAGAGAAATAGCAAAACAAAGAAGGAAAAGACATTTTATCAGCAGAGAATTTAGAGGGAGTCATAAGCTAGTTTATATTGTTGATAGAATGAATAGTTTTGAATAAAAATTTCTTTTTGGCATTTGATTTACTATTTTAACCTAGTTAGAATTTTGATAACTTGGTTGATTGGTTTGGTTTTCCATCAATGCCAAAGAGGGATATTGTTGGAAATCTAATTGAAAATGAATACTATCAAAGAGGGAGATTGTTGCAAAGAAGGAGGAAGGTTGATAAAAGAATGTTTTCAATAATTATTTTTTCATTGATGTCAAACCTCCTATTTTTTGGAATGACAATTGCTTATAAGATCCAAGTATTATCACTTAGTTGATTGATGAAGAGGATTTAATCAACAAGATGTAACAAGAGTACCTAAGGGAAAGGTTGAGTTATGGTTTTGTAATGAAGTGCAAGGATCAGTTAAGACAATGGTAAAATCATGTATTGATAATATACTTGAAGATACAAAGGTTGGCCACACTTAGAAACATTGGAGGAATAAGTTGAAACCAGGTTGTTTGCAAAGTTTAACTAAGTTCCTTAGTGAGTACCGAGCAAGCTAGTTTGAGTCGAGTAGATTTTTAGGTAGTGCAGAGCAAATGAAAAAACTAGTGTGTTCCAAGTGATCCAGAAGGTGTCAAGCAAAGTAATAGGTGCTGAGCATTAGAAAAACTTAATGGATGTTGAGTGAATCCACAATAGGTATCGTGCATCAATAAAACTTAGTGGATATCGAGTAACACAATATGTGTCAAGCACCAAAATTTCAATAGTGTCAAGTTGTTGCATTATTGGAAAAGTCAAAGATTCACCAAATCTGAGCTGACAAGTTTGTTACCTTGAATTTTGTGAACTAGTTAGAGGATAAGGATGACAAGTTGGTGGCACAAAATTTTATGTAAACAATTTTTGAGCAAATTCAAGAGGATTCTTCATGATGTTTCTAGAAGAAGCAAGATATGGGTTAGATTCAATTAATCCTACTCAATCCATTCAAACTAAAATTAAAGGAGAGAAGAATTGAGTGGGAAAAGAAATTCCAGACTTCTATTTAAGGAGTCATTGGCCAAGAAGCTAGAAGTGTTGGTGTGCCAAATTGAAAAGTGGTTGAAGGGTGTCAAGGAGAAGGAAGAACAAAGCACGAAGACTCTGCTTCGATAAGTGGTCATATAGCAGATTGCACTAGTACATCGAGCATAAAGACTCAAGGAGATAATGCTTGCAAAGAGGAAAAGCTATCAGAGTTGTAGAGACTAAAAACTAGGCAAATTGTGAAGAGCTAAATAGAGATCTAAAATTTGCAAGATAAGTTGTGAATTGTAATTAGGTCAAAAGCCCTTGTTGTTACTCTCTAACAATTGTGCAAGCTAGGGTAAAATCCTATGGATTAGGTTTGTTTAATAGACTTTTGTAAATCCTTTAATAGGGTGGAATTCCAAGTGAATGTTCTAAAGTCCTCTAACTAGGCCCACTTCTAATAGGGTGGTTAAATCCTTTAACCAAGTCACATTTAACAATGTGTTGTAGCCTTTAATAGGGCAGGACTTTCACAGGGCATCACTTTAGAAGAGTGAGAATTGAGTAGCATGTTACTGGTGGTTTTTTCCAAATTGGGTTTCCACATAAATCATTATGTTATGTGTTGATCTTTCATGTGTTATGCTTGCATGTTGATTTATAGTAACTTTCTAAGTACGGATGTTTAAGCTTGGATGCAAGAACAATTTAATAGGCACACTTTATTTGATGAAAAAAAATTCAATTGGACATTTGGACCTTGAATAACTGATTCACACCCCCCCCCCCCCCCCACCTTAATTATTCTAAAGAATTTCTAACAAAACTTATATGTTATTGTCAAATCAACTTGTAGAAATGTAAAGCATAAAACATAACACATCCATTAGCACTTTGACATAATGATTTAATGTGAAAATCCAATTTGGGAAAAACCACTAGTAACATGCTACTCCTTTTTCAATCTTCTAAAGTGATTCCCTATTAAAGGTTAGAATACACACTGTTAAATGTGACCCAGTTAAGGAATTTTAGTCACCCTATTAAATGACTTTAGGCCATTCACTTGGAACGCCACCCTGTTAAAAGATTTTCTAATGACTGTTAAGTCAACCTTACTCCAAAGGATTTACCCTAGACTGATACAATTGTTAGAAAGTAACATTAGAGCTTTGATCTGATACAACTTACAACCTCACTTACAGATTATAGATCTCTATTCAATCCTCAACTCTGCTCGGCTTCCATTCTTTGCAGCTCTGACAGCTTGTTTACCCTTCAAGCATTCATCCTCTTAAGTCTTATTTCTTAGTACGCCATCGCAGACTCTTCTCTTGGTTCAATTGATGAAGAAAAACCCCTTTCTCCTTCTCCTTGTAAGATTCTTGCCTCAAATTCTCTAATTTTTTTGCTTCATGACCAAATATTCCTATATACATGAAGTTAGAACATTTTCTCACTCATTATCCATCATCTAAATTAGGGTTTTAGATGGATTAGGTAGGATACAATGTATCTACCCAATATCTTGTATTCTCTAGAAACTTCTCTTTGAATCCATTTGAATTCACCTCCAAAATGATTTACATAAGATTATGTGCCACTAGCTCATCAATCTTATTTCCCTTCTGATTCAAAAGTTCCAAGAAAACAAACTTGTTAGCTTTTATTTGGTGAACCTTTGATCTTTTTCATAATGTAGTAGCACAACATTATCAATCTTCTAATGCTTAGCACATACTATGTCACTTGGCATCAACTATAAAATCACTCGGCATCAATTGGATTTTGCCGATGCTTGACATCAAATAAAAATTACTCGACATCTACTAACTTGCTTGGCATCCACTAGAATTTTTTTTCACTCAACTCCAACTAACTTTTTGCTTGGCTTAAACTAACTTTGCTCAGCACCTACTATCCACTTGGTCAAGCTTGGCAAATGAACTTTGTTTAACTTATTATTCTAAACTTTCTAAGTGTAGCCAACCATTTTGTAACCTCAAGTAGATCATCAATACATTATCACTATCTTAACTGATCCTTGTACTTTATTACACAATCATAACTCAACCTTTCCTTTAGCTACTTTTGTTACATCTTGTTGATCAAATCTTCCTCATCAATCAACTAAATGATAGCACTTGAAACATATAAGCAATTATCTTACCAGCAAATAGCAGGTTTGACATCAGTCACAAAACAATGATTGAAACACATAGTCTTTTTCAAGAACCTTTCTAATCAATGATTTTTTCAATCAAATATCAACAATCTCCCTCTTTGGCATTTATGGAAAACCAAACTAATCAACCAAGTCAAGAAAATGATGAACATCTTGTTCCATCAAACTAACTAGGTTAAAACAGTAAGCCAATACCAAAAAGAAAACTTGTATTGAAATTTTTCCCTCTATCAGCAACTTCCACTTTCTAATTAGGTTACAAAATTTAACTCCCTCTGATCAGAAAAATATGTCCTTTTTTTTTAGATCCTTTCTCTAATTGCTTTTTGCTTTCTCCCTCTTTCTTTCTTGATCTTCTAATGATGTACTTTATCCATTGATCTTTTTGCACTTGATCAATTTAATGTACTTTCTAACTCTTTGACAACAATTCCAAAGACATATACTCAATCACTTGGCATCTTTAATATATGCAGATATAAGCTTTTTTAGGTTCTTCAATTTCTCCCTCTGTAACCTTGCTTGTGACTATTTTGGAGTTCTAGTTTTTTAATTACTTTAGGAAATTCCTAAAGCAAGATCCACTACATCAATTTGTATTAAATGAATGTTAGCTTGTTTGATGATGGGCATTCCCTCTATCTTTTACATAGCCTTTGATAGGGGTATCACCCCTAGTTTACCTCTTAGATACACATAAGCATTCTTAGGAAATGCTTTTGTGAAGATATAAATAATTTTCTCCTTTGTGTTAATATATTCCATCTTCACCTCTTTATCTTGAACCAATTCCCTTACATAAAGATACTTGATTGCAATGTGCTTTGTCTTTGTATGCATCATAGGATTCTTTGTATAGCACTTGTATTATCACAATAAAGTGTCATTGGTTCTATGATTTCTTCCTTAATTCCCTTAAGTAGTTGTTTGATCCTTACAATTTTTGTGCAATTAATAGTAGCAACAATATATTCTGCTTTAGCAATAGATTAGGAAGTACAACTTTGCTTCTTGCTAGCCTGTGTAACTAGTCTTTTACCTAAGAAGAATGCTCCTCCACTAGTGTTTTTTTGTCATCAATGTTTTTAGCCTAATCAGCATCAGTGTAGGCTTTCAATTCAATTTTTTTATTCTTCTTATAATATAAACCAAACTCTTCTATTCCTTTTAGGTATCTCATTATTCTTTTCATAGCCATGAAGTGGTTTTCTCTGGGATTAGCAGAGAATCTTGCAACTATCCCCACAACTGATGCAATATCAGGTTTGTTGTGTACTACATATTGCAATTTGTCAATCATGGGTCTATATAATGTTTGATTTACCTCAGCTAAATCATCATTCTTTGATAGCTTGAGTGTTGTCACCATAGGTGTACTTACTAGTTTAGAATCCTCTAGTCCAAATTCTTGCTTCATCTAATTTTCAAAGTTCTTACACAAATCATCTTGTCCTCCAAATATGATATCACCAACAAATATTTTAGATAATAGTATACCTTTGTCCTTATCTATCTTCATGTATAAATTGATGTTATCATCATTCTTTTCAAATCCAATCTTCACAAGATAAGTATGAAGTCTTTCATACCATGCTCTTGGTGCCTATATCAATCCATATAAGGCTTTGTGCAGTCTACATACCATTTTCTTATTATTTTTATCAAGAAATCCTTCTAGTTGTTCTATATAGACTTCTTCTAATATGTCATTCAGAAATGCAAACTTGACATCCATCTGATAAACTTTGAAACCTTTGTAAGCAGCATAAGCAAGTAGAATTCTCACTCCTTCCATTTTTGCAATAGGGGCAAAAGTCTCACCATAGTCAACTCCTTATTCTTGTGCATATCCTTTACAAACTAGTCTTTCTTTGTTTCTTGTCACTTCACCATTCTCACCTAGCTTGTTTCTAAATAACCATTTGGTGCCAATCACATTCTTGTCTTCTAGTCAAGGAACTAGACACCATGTCTTGTTCTTCTCTATATACTAAATTTCTTCTTCCATAGCCTTGTACTAGTCAACATCTTCCAATGCATCTTTCACTATCTTAGGTTCCTTCATGCTTAATAAATATGATTCACTTCTCAATCTATTTCTTGTCATTGGTCTTGCATCTTTGTCTCCAATGATTTGGTCTATAGGATGATGTCTTTTGACATATTTGGACAATCTTGGCTCAGTTCTTGTAACTACATTTTGTCTCTCAACTTCAACATCACTAAGTACATCTTTGTCAAGTATTTAAGCATCTCTTTCATGTATGATAATCTCAAAATTAGAATGTGCATTTTCTTCATTCCACAACTCAGCATCTGAATGTAGTTCAGTTCTTGAATACAACTTGGCATTCACAAGTTGTGACTCTATAGTTATTGAGACTTGTTGTTGGTTTGTAACTTCATTTGTAGCATCTTTTTCAGTGGGTATTCCTTCATAGAAGTATACAAATGATTTCTATTCTTGTGGTTCCTTTGTAGGTTTAACCTCGTATACTTCTGTAAACTCATCAAAATTCACATTTCCACTTTCCACAATTTTTTTAGTGTCAGTATTTAAACACTTGTAAGCTTCTTGTGGAGTAACCAAGCAATATACCTTCTTCACTTTTTGCATCAAACTTTCTACTCCTAACATCTTTAAGAATATAATATTTGCTTCCAAATAACTTAAAGTATTTCACATTAGGTGGATATCCATACCATAGTTCAAAAGGTGTTGAATGAATACCTTTCTTGACTTGCACACAGTTAAAGATATATACAACAGTACTTACAGCTTCTCTCTCGTATTTTAGAGCAACATTCTTCTCCATCATAAGTGTTCTAGCACAGTCCATTATAAACCTATTTCTTCTTTTAGAAATTTCATTTTGTGGAGGGTTCCTAGGTATAGATGTTTATCTTTTGATTCCTCTATCATTACATAACATCTCAAACTCATTTGAAGTGAATTCTTCTCCTCTGTATGATCTCAAGCATTTTAGACTGTTACTTGTTTCTTTTTTAACTCTTGCCAAGTACCACTTAAACATGTGAAAAGCATCAAATTTTTATTTTTGAAACATGATTTTCATCATCCTAGAGTAATCATCAAAAAATAGCATTATTTACCTATCTCCTTTGTAGCTTTGCACTTCAATATGTCCACAAAAGTTAGTATGAACAATTTCTAGTATTTCTTTAGAGGTATAAGCTTTACTTTTAAAGCTTGACTTTGTCATCTTGCCTATCTGACATTTTTTGCATATTATATTATCAGGTTTCCTCAACTTAGGAAAACCTCTAACTCTTTTCATGCTACTGATATTAATCAGATTATCAAAATTAACATGACATAATCTCTTGTGCCAAAGCCATATATCATCAAATTTTGCAATAAAACAAGTAGCATCTTCTATGTCTAGATAGAACAGATTACTTCTAGTTTGATCACCTTTTCTAATCAAGTTTCCATTTGTATCATATATCTTGGTAGTTTTATTTTCAAACTCAACTTTGCATCCCAAATTATTCAATTGTGACACACTTAACAAGTTATAATTTAATCCTTCAACATAGTAAGTATTATCACATGAAATCTTGTCTGTGGGTTTGATAGACCCTTTTCCTTTTTATTAAAAATGGTGCATCATTACCAAACCTTACACTATTTCCATCATAACAAGTTAAGATAACAAACTTACTTTTATCTCTAGTCATGTGATCTGGGCATCCACTATCAATAATCCATTTATCATTCTTAGTCACAAAAGTCACAAGTTTAGTTGCCACATCATCATCAGATTTGTCCTTCATTGCAACATATATCACTTTATTATCATGTTCATCAGAGCTATGTTCATCAAAAATGTGGCATGACTTCTTGCCTTCTTCTCTGTAGTCTCTACCATTATCTTCTCTTCTATTTTTGTGCTTGGTTCCTTCCTTGTAGTTCTTCTTCTATGTATGTCTTGTAGCAATATGACCAACTTCATTGTAATTGAAACAAATGATGGGTAACTTACCGTTCAACTTTCCTTTTCCTCTGTGAAATTTTCTTGTCGATAATGCTTCCAATGGTTCAATGTCTTTCTCATCTATGTTGTTGTCACTAGATGAATATTTTCTTTTTCTTTTCTTCTTCTTCTGCTTTACCTCCTATGAATCCTTTAATAACAATTTTTCTTTGAAGGCTAATTCAATACTCTCTACTTTGTAGTTGTCAAAATTAGATAGCTCAAAAGTGGTGAGTCTACCCACCAGACCTTCAAGGGTTAGATCATTTCTTGGTATACATATTAACTCTTGGATTGCAAAAACTCTAATGGCATAAATAGGTAATAATGTCCTCAAGACTTTACTTAACACAATATCATCATCTATTTTACTAATAGCACCTTTTATTACACTAACAACTTTTTTTATCCTAGCAACATATTGAGCAATATTCTCACCTTCTTCCATTCTCATGTCATCAAACTTACCTCTAAGACTCTCTGACTTGGCTCTTTGAACATTTTTGTCTCCTCCAAAAATAGTCGCTAGGGCATCCCACATCTTTTTTGCACTGTCAAGACCCTTGATATCATCAAATTCAGCATAGCTTAGGGCAGAGACAATCTCCAACATCACCTGATTGTGTTCTTTCTTTTTCTTCATATCTTTAGTAGTTAGGGCTCCTACTAGATCAACATGCTCCACTAAAATGCAAGATTGTGCATGATCTCCAAATCCTCCAAGGTGTAGCTTCATCAAACTTTTCCATGTAGGAAAGTTATCTCTATTGAGCTTGGGTACTTCTCTTTTTGACATCTTGATCTTTTGTGCTTCTAATACCTTAAAACTAATCCTCTTAAGCAGATGGTTTTGATACCAATTTTAGGAATTCTTTTAGAATAACTGAGATGAGGGGTGAATTAGTTATTTAAGGTCTAGATGTACAAATAAAAACTTTTCACAATTTATCAAACCCATAAAACATTCATACCCATTCATGCATTCATTGTGTATTAACTAAAACTTATATGTTACTGTCAAATCAACTTGTAGAAATGTAAATCATGAAATACAACTAATCCATCAGCACATTTGACATGATGATTTAATGTGAAAACTCAATTTGGAAAAAACAACCAGTAACATGCTACTCCTTTTTCACTCTTCTAAAGTGATGCCCTGTTAAAGGCCAACCCTATTAAAGGTTACAATAAACATTGTTAAATGTGACCCAGTTAAGGGATTTTAGTCACCCTATTAAAAGTGAGCCTTGTTAGAGGAATTTAGGCCATTCACTTGGAATGCCAACCTATTAAAGGATTTTCCAATGATTGTTAAGTCAACCTTACTTCAAAGGATTTACCCTAGACTGATACAATTGTTAGAAATTAATAGTAAAGCTTTGATCTGATACAACTTACAACCTCACTTGCAGATTACAAATCTTTCTTCAATCCTCAACTCTACTTGGCTTCCATTTTTTATAGCTCTAACAACTATTTTACCCTTCAAGCATTCATCCTCTTAAGCCTTCTTGCTTAGTATGCCATTGCAGACTCTTCTCTTGGGTCACTTGATGAAGTAAAACCCCTTTCTCCTTCTCTTTATCAGATTTTCACCTCAAATTCTCTAACTCTTTTGCTTCATGTCTAGACATTCCTATATACATGAAATTAGAACATTTTCCCACTCATTATCTAAATTAGGGTTTTAGATGGATTAGGTAGTATACAATGTATCTACCCCAACTCTTGTCTTCTCTAGAAAATTCTCTTTGAATCCATTTGAATTCACATCCAAAATGATTTACATAAGATTCTATGCCACCAGCTCATCAATCTTATCTTCCTCCTAATTCATAAGTTCTAAGAAAACAAACTTGTCAACTTTAATTTGGTGAATCTTTGATCTTTGTCATAATGTAGCAGCTCAACATTATCAATCTTCTAATGCTCAACACATACTATGTCACTCGGTACCAACTAAAAATTACTCAGCATTACTAACTTGCTCTACATCCACTAGAATTTTTTTTCACTCAGCTCTGACTGACTTTTTTCTTAGCTTGAACTAACTTTTCTCAACACCTACTATCCACTTGGTCAAGCTTGGAAAATAAACTTTGTTTAACTTATTCTTTTGAACTTTCTAAGTGTAGCTAGCTATTTTGTAACCTCAAGTAGATCAATGATACATTATGTTATTAATGTCTTAACTAATCCTTGTACTTCATTACATAATCATAACTCAACCTTTCCTCTAGGTACTTTTATTACATCTTGTTGATCAAATCTTCCTCATCAATCAACTAAGTGATAGTACTTGAAACATATAAGCAATTGTCTTACCAGTAAGTAGTAGGTTTGACATCAGTGACAAAACAATGATTGAAACACATAGTCTTCTTCAACAATATTTCTAATCAATGATCTTTTCATTCAAATATCAACACTCTTCTACTTTTGTATTTGTCTTCACTTATATTGTTGTTCTTTTCTAGACATCTAGTAACAATATGACCAACCTCATTGCAATTAAAACACATGTTAAGTAAGTTACCTTTGAATTTTTCTTTACCTTTGTGAAATCTCCTTTCTCGTAGTGCTTCAAGTTGTTTTACATCCTCCTTATCTATATCATTGTCACTAGAAACATATTTTACCTTTTTCTTCTTCTTCTCATTAGGTTCCTTCAATGATAGCTTATCTTTGAAAGCAAATTCAACATTGTTAGATTGGAGGTTGTCAAAATTAGATATCTCACAAGTAGTGATCCTACCTACTAGACCTTCAATAGTCAAATTAGAACCTGGTATACATCTCAATTCTTGTATTGCAAAAACTCTAATAGCATATATGAGTAGTAGTATTCTCAAAAAAAAATTTAATACAATATCATCATCTATCTTACCAATAGATCCTCTTATAGCATTAACAACATCTTTTATTCTAGAGCAATATTGAGAAACATTCTTACCTTCTTGCATCCTCATATTATCGAACTTACCTCTAAGATTTTCAGGTTTGGCTCTCAAAACATTTGCATCTCCTCCATAGATGGTGTGAAGAACATCCCACATCTTCTTTGCACTATCACAACCCTTGATGTCATCAAACTTAGCATAACTTAGGGTAGAGACAATCTCCAACATTACCTGATTGTGTTTTTTCTTCTTTTTTAGATCTTCTATAGTTATGGCTCTAGTAGGATCAACATGTTTAATAACAATGGTAGATTGTGTATGGTCTCCAAGACCTACAAGTTGTAGCTTCATCATACTTTTCCATGTAGAAAAGTTGTCCCTATTTAGCTTGGGTACCTCTCTTTTTGAAATCTTAGTCTTTTTCTTCTAGTACCTTCAAACTAGTCCTCTTAAGAAGATGACTCTAATACCAATTATTGTAATTCTTTAGAGTAATTGAGAAGGGGGTGAATCAGTTATCTAAGGTCCACATGTACAAATAAAACTTTTCATAGCTTAGTGAACCCATATCCATAAAACATATTCATGCATACATCTATTAGAACATACAATCACTTGAGCTTGTAGATTACTATCCTAGGTCAAAACAACTTTGCAGAAATGTAAACATGAAACATAACAAATTCAATAACACAAAAATTTTATGTAGAACCAAATTTTAAAAAAACCACTAGTAACATGCTACTCATTCTCACTCTTCTAAAGTGATGCCCTATGAAAGGACAACTCTATTAAAGGTAATAATACACACTATTAAATGTGACCTAGTTAGAAGATTTCAATCAGCCTATTAGGAGTGAGCCTTGTTAAACTAATTTAGATCATTCACTTGGAATATCACCTAGTTAAAGGATTTACAAATGACTATTAGGTCAACCTTAATCCAAAGGATTTACCCTAGACTAGTACAATGATTAGAAAGTAATAGTAAGGCTTGATTTGATAACAAATTACAACTCACTTGTAAATTATAAATTTGTTAAACTAATTTAGATCATTCATATGGAATATCACCTACTTAAATGATTTACAAATGACTATTAGGTCAACCTTAATCCAAAGCTTTTACCCTAGACTAGTACAATGATTAGAAAGTAATAGCAAGGCTTGATTTGATAACAAATTACAACTCATTTGTAAATTACATATCTCTATTTCAATCCTCCATTCTACTTAGCATTCATACACTTTAGCTCTAATAACTTGTTCACCCTTCAAACATTCATATTCATATGCCTTCTTACTTTACTTGCTAATAGCAATCTATTCTGCTCAGTCACTAAATGAAACAATACCTTAGACCTCTTGTCTAACTTAGGTTTTCGAACATTAACCAACCTTGCTTCTGACTAGCCATCTCTATAAATAGAAAATTAAGATCATTTTTTGTTCATCCTCTATTATCTAGTTTAGGGTTAGGTAGTATTAGGTATGATTTAATGAATCTACCCATCTTTTCATTTAAGTCCCTTCTAGAAACTTCTTCTTCAATCCTCTTTGAATTTGCCTCAAAATAGTTTACCATGAATTCTATGCCACCAACTCATCATAGCTTTCTCACACTTCACAAAATTAAAGAAAACAAAATAGTCAGCTCAAATTCATCAAATCTACAATTTAACATGAATACTAGCACTCAACATCAATATGCTATCACTCGACTTCCAAATTGTTCTTCCACTCATCTTCAACTAGATCACTCAGCAAACACTAGAGTTTACTAGTGCTCAGCATCAACTAAACTTTACTCGGATTACATTGTATCACTTGGGATACAATAAATTTCACTTTGCTTGGCTTCAATTGATTTTCTATTTGACTTTCAGTAACTTTTCTCAGCACCTACTATCCACTCGGTCAAGCTTGGCAGACTCAGTTATTCTTACTTGTTCTTCTAGACTTAGTTGTTGGAATTCTTTTAGAATAACTTAAAAGGGGGATGAATTATTTATTCAACATCCAAATGTGCAAATAAAACTTTTCACAATTTAGTGATTACATAAAACATTCATACCTGTGCATGCATTCATTGTGTATCAACTAAAACTTATATGTTACTGTCAAATAAACTTGCAAAAATGTAAAACATGAAACACAACATATCCATCATCACATTTGACACAATGATTTAACATGAAAATCCAATTTGGAAAAAACCACCAGTAACATGCTACTCCATTTTTACTCTTCTCAAGTGATGTCCTATTAAAGATTACAATACACACTGTTAAATGTGACCCGATTATGGGATTTCAATCACCCTGTTAAAAGTGAGCCTTGTTAGAGGACTTTAGGCCATTCACTTGGAATGCCACCCTATTAAAGTATTTTCCAATGACTGTTAAGTCAACCTTACTCCAAAGGATTTACCCTAGACTGATACAATTGTTAGAAAGTAATAGTAGAGCTTTGATCTGATACAACTTAAAACCTCACTTGCAGATTATAGATCTCTATTCAATCCTCAACTCTACTTAGCTTCCATTCTTTGTAGCTCTAATAGCTTGTTCACCCTTCAATTATTCATCCTCTTAATTCTTCTTGCTTAGTACACCATTACAGACTCTTCTCTTGGGTCACTTGATGAAGCAAAACCCCTTCTTTCTTCTCCTTATTGAATTTTCACACCAAACTCTCTAACTCTTTTGTTTCATGACTAGACATTCCTATATATAGGAAATTAAAATATTTTTCCACTCATTATCCATCATCTAAATTAGGTTTTTTGGATGGATTAGGTAGGATACAATATATCTACCCCATATCTTGTCTTCTCTAGAAACTTCCCTTAGAATCCTTTTGAATTCACCCCAAAATGGTTTACATAAGATTCTATACCACCAGCTCATCAATCTTATCTTCCTCCTTATTCACAAGTTCCAAGAAAATAAACTTGTTGACTTTTATTTGGAAAATCTTCAATCTTTATCATAAAGTAGCAGCTCGATATTATCAATCTTTTTATGCTTGGCACATACTACATCACTCGGCATCAACTAGATTTTATGGGTGCTCAGCATCAACTGAAAGTTACTCAGCATCTACTAACTTGCTCGGCCCCTATTGGAATTTTTTTTTCACTCAGCTCCAATTGACTTTTTTCTTGGCTTGAACTAACTTTTCTCGGCACCTACTATCCACTTGGTCAAGCTTGGAAAATGAACTTTGTTTAACTTATTCTTCTGAACTTTCTAAGTGTAGCCAACCATTTTGAAACCTCAAGTAGATCATCAATACATTATGTTATCACTGTCTTAATTGATCCTTGTACTTCATTACATAATCATAACTCAACCTTTCCTCTAGGTACTTTTGTTACATCTTATTGATCAAAACTCCCTCATCAATCAACTAAGTGATATTACTTGAATCATATAAGCAATCGTCTTACCAGTAAATAGCAGGTTTGATATCAGTGCCAAAAAAAACTTCTTCAATAATCTTTCTAATCAATGATCTTCTCAATTAGATATCAACAATCTCTCTCTTTTGCATTGATGGCAAACCAAATTGATCAACCAAGTCAATCAAATGATGAACATCTTGTTCAATAAAACTAACTAGGTTAAAGCAGTAAGACAATACCAAAAATAAAGCATGTATTGAAACTTCCCCCTCTATTGGCAACTTCTATCTTCTAATTAGGTTAGAAAATATAATTCCCACTAAGTTCTTTCTTAATTCTCTCTTTCATACTGAATTAATCAATAGAATATCTCCCTCTTTGTTTTGATCCTTTCTCTGATTGCTTTCTCCCTCTTTGATCAAATTCTACTATTTCTTGATCTTCTAATGATGTACTTTCTCCATTGCTCCTCTTACACTTGATCAGTTTAATGTACTTTCTACCTCTTTGACAAAAATGCCAAAGATATTTACTCAACACTTGATATCTTTAATAAATGCAGATATAGGATTTTTTAGGTTCTTTAATTTCTCGCTCTTCACCTTGCTTGTGACTATTTTGTAGCTTCAGTTCTATGATTACTTTAGGCAATTCCTAAAGCAAGATCCACTGCATCAATTTGTATTAAATGACTGTCAGCTTGTTTGGTGTAGGGTACTCCCTCTATCATTTACATAGCCTTTGATAGAGGTATCACCCCACTTTACCTCTTAGATACTCATAAGAATCCTTAGGTAATGCTTTTGTGAAGATATCACCAATTTTCTCCTTTGTGTTAATATATTCCATCTCTCTCTTTTTTGAACTAATTCCCTAACATAATGATACTTGATTTCAATGTTCTTTGTCTTTGTATGCATCATAGGATTCTTTGATATATTAATAGCATGTGTATTATAACAATAAAGTGTCACTAGTTGTATGATTTCTTCCTTCATTCTATTAAGAAGAAGTTTGATCCATACAATGTTTGTGTAGTTAATAGCAGAAACAACATACTCTTTTTCAATAGTAGATTGGGAAGTACAACTCTACTTCTTGCTAGTCCATGTAACAAGTCTGTTACCTAAGAAGAATGCTCCTCACTAGTGCTTTTTCTGTCATCCATGTTTCCAGTCCAATCAGCATCAGTGTAGGCTCTCAGTTCAAACTTTTCATTCTTCTTATAGTATAAACCAAACTCTTCTATTCCTTTCAAGTATCTTGTCCTCCAAATATGATATCATCAACAAATATTTCAAATAATAGTATACCTTTGTTCTTATTTTTCTTCATGTAAAAATTCTTGTTATCATCAATCCTTTCAAATCTAGTCTTCATAAGTTAAGTGTGAAGTCTCTCATACCAGTCTCTTGGTGCTTATTTCAATCCATATAAGGCTTTTTTTTTGCAATCTACATACCATGTTCTTGTTATTTTTGTCAACAAATCCTTCTAGTTATTCTATGTAGACTTCTTCTTCTAGAATGTCATTCAAAAATGCAGACTTGAAATCCATCTGATAAACTTTGAAACCTTTTTATGCAGCATAAGAAAGCAAAATTCTCACTCCTTTCATTCTTGCAATAGGGGAAAATGTCTCACCATAGTCAATTCCTTCTTCTTGTGCATACCCTTTGCAAACTAATCTTTCTTTATTCATTGTCACTTCACCATTATCATCTAGCTTATTTTTGAATCCCCATTTGGTGTCAATCACATTATTATCTTCTTGTCTTGTTCTTCTCTATCTATTGAATTTCTTCTTCCATACCCTTGTACTAGTATTCATCTTCCAATACATCTTTTATTGTCTTGGTCTCCTTCATGCTTAATAAACATGATTCACTTCTCAGTCTATTTCTTGTCATTAGCCTTTCATCTTTGTCTCCAATGATTTTATCTACAGAATGATGTCTTTTGACATAATTGGACAATCTTGGCTCAGTTCTTGTAACTACATTTTGTCCCCCAGCTTTAGTGTCACTGTGTACACCTCTATTAGGTGTTTCAAAATCTCTTTCATGTATGTTGATCATAGAATCAGCATGTGCATTTTCTTCATTATGCAACTTGGCATCTAAATGTAGCTTAGTTCTTGAATGCAACTTGACATTCATAGGTTGTGACTCAATAGTTACTGAGACTTGTTGTTAGTTTTCAGCTTGATTTGTAGCATCATCTTCAGTAGGCATTCCTGTAGGATTTGAGAAAATATGTACTAGGCGATTGCAATGGCTGAATACTTATGCATTTTGGTGAGATGGATCATCTACCATCACTAGTACATTTGAGACCATTTTTCGACCATTATTGGTCAAAATTTTGACCCAATTTTTGACCAAAATTCAACCAAATTCGACCAACCCATTGGTCGAAAAAATTTCAGTCAAAATTTTAACCAACCTGTTGGTTGGTCAAAATTTTGACCAATACATTGGTCGAAAAACTTCCATAGCCATGGTGCAAGTTCTACCAGGAATTGGTCAAAATTTTGACCAATGAAGGTAGAAAATTTTGACCAATGAAGGTAAAAATTTTGACCAATGAAGGAAGAAAATTTTGACCAATAAAGGTAGAAATTTTGACCAATGAAGGTAGAAAATTTTGACCAATAAAGGTAAAAATTTTGACCAATAAAGGTAGAAATTTTGACCAATGAAAGTAGAAAATTTTGACCAATAAAGGTAGAAATTTTGACCAATGAAGGTAGAAATTTCGACCAACGCCTGGGTGTAAAAATTTTTTTAGGCATTCTATAAAATAGTTCACATCCCTGTGTATGATATGACATTTTGCATGCATCCTACACTCTCTCATCCAATTGATGATGGATTACGAAGAGTGATCTAAAATGATGATGCTAAAAAACACACAATCAAATCCAAAATGAACTTGCATTACAAATGGATTGTGGAAATTTGATATTGTTAATTTTGCATGCATGTCTACTAGGACAAATATATGTTTAAGTTGTGATTGTCCTAGTAGACATGCATGCAATTTTACCAATATCATATTTCCACAATCCATTTGTAGTGCAAGTTCATTTTGGATTTGATTATGTGTTTTTTAGCATCATGGTTTTAGATCACTCTGCGTAATCCATCATCAGCCGGATAAGAGAGAGTGCAAGATGCATGCAACATCTCATATCATATGCAAGGCATGTGAACTATTTGATAGAATCCCTAAAAAACACCGACAGTAACTAATATGAAGAATATATAATTAGTTATATGATTGAGACAAATCATGTACATTGTATGAAGGCAGTCCATGGCAGATAAGGCCCACCAAAAGATAAAACATATGATAAAAAGAATTATTTTCATGTTTTGAACATATGGGGTACACATAACATGACTTATTATTGCACAATTCAACTAGGCTCAGTTAATTTCCATAGGGATTGTCCTCATTTAATGGTGAACATTTTGCCACATTTCAAGCCTTTTGATTATATAAAGAAATGGATAGCATGAAAAGTTTAAGTAATGTCAAGCCATTTATTTACTTGATATGTAATGTGAATAGAACTATTATGTTGCTCAACAACAACCACCAAATAAAATTATCATGTACCCAAAAAGGGATGGATGGAATATCAAAACTGACCTCCAACTAACTACTATCACCATCCCTCTATATTATAAGTTATAGTGGTGCTCTAGATTTGCTTTATTCCATCATACACTTACATATCATACACTTTACCATAGTCCATGTCAACAAGGTCAAAGAGATTAGTTTCATTTGACTGGTATGTGGAAAACCTTGATGTTGAGAAGTTGTGTGATTCATGTGGAGTGGAAGGTATTTTGGCCCCTTGGAAGGAAGCTTCATCTCTTTTACCGGCTTCTTTATTTTTACTTGGAGAAGCATATTGCTTTGAATTGTCCCCATGGCTCCTTGCAAATGATGCCAAGAGTGTCCTTATTGTTTTATTTTTCCATAACATAATGTTCACAAAGTGTTAGAATTGTCTTTAGATGAAAAGAAATCGTAGAGGCTCAATTGATATGTGATCTTAGTTAATTTAGAAGATAGATTATGAAATATCATCTGAATGTTGATACAAAAGTCTTCCTAAAACAAAAATGTAAACCATATCAATCCTAAAAATGATTTATATCATTAATCAATGTAAAAGAGAGTAGAAAGAAATCATCTATATAAAGAGGATTCTATTATCATTTGAGGACAATGAACAATAGAGGTGGAAAACATCTATTAGCAATTGGAGAATAGAAGTTGGATGAGGATATTAAGATCTGTCAAACCTATTTTCAGTTAAACACATACAAGAAACTAAATGTCTTATAATTCAAAGAAAGCCAATAATAAATGAACGTAATGTGTTTAAGGAATACAACTCAACACTTATAGACTGGCTGATATTTAAGTTCACAGTTCTATAAAACATTTACTATTTACAAATCAGTAAACTAATGTGACAAAATATGAGAAACATTTCAATTCTTGGGTCTAGAAAATGTACTTTAGAACACATGTCCTTTGGTGAAGTGGGCTATTCGAGCTATCTAGGGACCGCAAAGAATTACCTGCCTTGTACTGAATCAAAATATGAAGGAAACAATATTCTTAAATGATCTTGAAAAATCAGTAATCAAATATGGTTCTCACTCAAAGATGATTATTTAAAAACACCAACTTCTTACCTTCAAACTTTCTCTGAGCCACAGTAACAATACAGAGAAAATGCCTAAAGCAAACTGAAACAAATAGAAAAAGAAATTACTAAGTAAAAAATGAAAAGAAATAGAAATTAATAATTGACATTGTACATCAAGTAGGGCCGTGACAAGAAATTATATTCCCTGCAGACTGTAGATCTTGAAAGGAAAACTACCTTGAGAAGCTAGAAACTACTGACCTGAAAAATTGTTGGATGTGAAGATACACATGCCCTCAACAATGCATATGAAAGGTGGGTTTTGACTGAATCAATAAAATGAAAATTTAATGTAAATGAATGGCTCACACCCTCCAATAATCCCTACAAATGAAACCAATTTCATTCAGTGCTAAATCTCAACTAAGTACTTGTCGGGTTTGCCAAAAAAAATCATGAGATTTTAAAAACAATTCTTTATGGATTTATATTATTTTTAATTTGCCAATAGTTACCCAATTTCTATCAGTCCAAATCCAAGTCAAATATTGATTTACTAAGTAAATGCCAAGTGCAAAACTTGACTCCCAGAATTATACTTTCACATAAATTTCCAACTTATTCAAAAACAAAAAATGATGACAAATCCGAGAGCCAACCTGCAGTAGCTCAAGGGAAAGAAGCTTTGTTTTTGTAACAAGCCAATTGTTCTCTTCCTTCATAGACATCTACATTATCAATTTCCATATAGTTAGCATTTGCACTGTAGATGAATTCTAGTCAAACAACAATGAAACTGTATAACTGACACAATTGTATCTTGCTTCAATCCCCTTGTAAGCACGATAGTTAAAATAACCCATGGATAGCTATCATCAAATATTAACCTTGATATTGTAAATAAAGATAGTATATAATCACACCTTACAGAGTGTATGAAAAACCAGAAAGCATTTCGTTGTCCTATACTCATGCTTTCTGGATCAATGCCTCTATAAACAAGCACAATAAATAATAAGATTTCAAATGAAAACTAAAAATTTCAAATATCTGCAGTTACAAATGCAATTGACCTGCTATGGTTCAAGAAAATGCAAACTATTAAAGTAATATAGCTACAAAGTAATGAAGACAACATGGAAAAGCAATTTTTACCCCGATGCTCTCTTACTCTCTTCTGAATGGACAGCATTGTCAAGAGCAGCCTCTAAGCCCTGGAAATAGCATTACACAAAATAAATGCTAACTAGAAAACTCCAGTTAGACTAAATAATAGACAAGCTAGAGACATTTTCATTTCTATCTAATAACAAATCAATCAAATTCAACCTTGATATCTGCACCTCCAGCAAGATGCTGCAATTCCTCTATAGATACAAGACCTACGTCATTCAATATTTTGATGGAGAGAGCATTGCATATTATTATAGCTCCTGCATCCTTTCCATCCTGATCAACAGAATCATCAGTCACAATTTCATGACTTTCTTGTTTTGAAAGTTCTAAGTTCGAATCAATTTCTTGTGTAGGGAGAGCAGCTAAGGTAGCACAAGGAGGATGCAACGTGTCTGCTATAGGAAGAGAAACACTACCTGAAACTTGTGCAAAAAAAACTAAACCTCAAGATCCACTTGTGGAGAAACTCAAGTTAAAATTAAAAAAGCAACCTAAGCAGACATCCCACTCATATTTTGAGTAAAAGCAAACACCTATTCTTCAGATTCCATGTGTGTAAAGACAATGCTGATCATTTGAGTCAGCATAGCCTTTGTTGTAGCCTGATTTATTGCGCTCTTGATGTAGCAAACAAAGAATGTAAGTCTTTCAAGAGCTAGATATATAACTCCAATACAAAATCTACACATTTAAGATTGTGCTCAAATATTGTATAGCAGAGACACAAACATGCTTTGAGAAATAAAATTTACCGGTTAAGGGCAATATTATAGCATGTGCGAATCACGCTCAACAGATAGTCTCCATGAACTGCAAGAAACTTATCATAAATATATTTGATAACTGACAACCATTTTCTTAATGAATACTCTAAGAATGTGGTGATGCATTTTGTTCTCTATATGTGTACTTTGTTAAATAAAGCAAGCAACTATAATCCCGCGCTCATCAAACTCTAATCACCCTAGAGAAATTTTGTAAGGATATCAAGAAAATTACAAAAAAATTAATACCAAAGATAGATCCTTATTTCATGAGATTTTGCTTCTTAGCATTTTGATTTTAGATGAAATATAAAACCCAAATTTTTGACAAGTGGTGGTGTCTTGCAATTTAAAGATGTTGAGAGCTAAAGGTGGAATGACTTCAAGGTAGGAAAGCAAGCTCCAATAATTCCACTTTAGAATTGTAGCTAGAGTCCTAAGCATTCCAATCCAAATGATTGTGTATCAATAAGATTTAACACAAATAATCCTAAGAACATTAAGTAAGTTAAGCTAAAACATATAAATCATGTGTTAAATAATTCAAATTGATGTGTTTATAATTGTGAGTACACTTTTGATATAAACTTTGTGCCAAAATTTTGAAGAGCTGAAATGTTTAATGGAGTGAGCCACTTTTGAAGGTCCTATGCCTATATATACATGTACTCTATGGTCATTAATGAGGAACTATAGTATATAATTAAGTTCCAAAGGACATAATTGTGTAGAGTTGATTGAATATGCCATTGTCAAAGAAGATTGAAAATAATTTGCACATTAGCAAGTTGGCAATTACAGGTCTTGTTGTAGACCAAGGTGGAATAAAAAATCACATTAGAATTTGTGAGTTGGATGGATGAGTTCAAAAGATGTAACCAAGCACTGATAGCATCTGAAATTATTCTTGAACTAATCTTGCGAGCATAACAGTGACACACTTAGACTTGGTGGTATCTAAAAGTCAAATTAATCTTTAGTGAATTTCCCACGTCAAAACCATTTTCAAGTTCAATCGAATTTTCTATTCTTTTTTACCACTACATATCTTTGGCCATTTTTTTATTATTTTGGAATCTACTGAGATATTTGCATATGCTATACATTTTCATTTTTTGATTAGTCAATCACAACCAGAGAGGTTTGTTCCCATTTATATGAAATCAAAAAAGATATAATACAGTTTGTATTTTGTCTAGCTTGAAAGAAGTTATGTCTGGAAACCAAGGGATAGACAAAATCATTGTGGTTATAGATATTATGTATGACAATTAGTTATCTAATTCTATATTTGTCACTTGTGATGAAAGACTTGTTACTTTAACTTCTCAACTAGGGCAAGCAGCTCCAATAAGCCTACTAGCTTGACCAAATCAAAACTTGTTTCAAGAAGGTTGCCCTTTTATATGTCTTATGTCATGTAGTGAAATGATCTTAGAGCATGAGTAAAACAAGATGGGGTACCATTCCACAATATTCCCTTTGGTTTGAAGCTAAGAAAAGTCTATAGGGAGAGAGACAACATTATCATACCAGACAATTTCTAGAATTTTCTTCAAACTGCCAAGAATTCGGTGCTTGATCAAGATATTTATCATGAAATTTAGTTTCCTCCATTTCACCCAAATCCACAAGAGCAGTTATGAAAATTGAAGCAATATCAGTGTTGACTATGGATATTTGTGCTATGTTGTAAGAAACTCATACCCTGCAATCCACTGCACTGCAAGCAAAATAAGGCTGCTTTGAGTTTTGGATACATGAATTAAGCCTTTTCTCTGTCACCTTCCCCAGGAAAGCCATTTTTCTTTTGAGAGCAGAGTAGCCTAATCAGGGACTCCATTATACTATACTTGCAAAGTAAACCCATAGCAGAAATGATGAAATTCAGATGTGAATAAATCCTTGACAAAACCACATATAATCAATTTAACAAATGTAATTGGCAAGGAGTACTTAAGGTATCATGAAAATTGTTTTGTAATGCTTTAGGTGTTGTAATCTCCATTTCCTAGGTCATTGATAGAACATAGTAATCATTATAAACACTCTAAATGATAGATGGTGGATGTATCCCCAACTCAACCAAATGTTGTGCATTGACAACAATTCTTTCCAATTTGATAACAGCTGAGTTGGCCAACACATCAGAATTTATGGATAAAGCATTCTTATAAACATTATAGAACCTTAATATATAACTTTTTTGTTAAATAATTCAAATTGAGAGTTCACATGAGAGTGGAAGTCAAACCCTTATCAAAACTAAAATCATTTTCAAATGGGATAGCTAAGGGGTGAGTTTTTGAGATTTTGGAATGTCCCCATTTCTAAGGCAGGTCAAATAATGCCAAAAACATGTCCCTAGGTAACACTAAGTGCCTCATCATTTGGTATTGTTTACAAGATGAAAACCCATTAACTTGCTCCAGGTGATTCATCTTCCTAGACAACTGCTTGAATTTCCAAGGAGCAAAAACTCATTTTGGAGTCAAGTGTTGTCTTCCTTCACTCAAACCTTGGATAATTACATATAATTCTTTTTCAATGATAGTATTTATGGCTACTCTCATTCCATTTTTCAGATTTCCCTCAAAAAAGTGATGCATACCTTTGCCACATTAAGGCATTCTTACCATCAAGACTCCATGCCAACTAATTATATTGAAGCATATTGGTTGAAATTTGAGAGGACTTAAGGGTTGAGGGGCATCTAGCTGAAAAAATAATCTAAGAAGATAGTGATTTGAACCTGCTACTAGAAGAAAAAAAATTCAAATGATCACTCTGTAAAATGAAGATGTGGAGACATAATACTGATCTTGTCATTCTTGAATGTGACAAAAGCCTTTATGTCGATTGTTCCAAGTGAAATTTCTTTCTTTGGAGCTATGAACTATGTCCAAAGATCTTTGAAATCTAATTCTTAGTGGGTGGTGTGGCCAGCCTCATTTCATTTATCCTTTGCACCTACTATATCATTTAAATCTCCTTCCAACTGAATTTCTTGATCCTTGAGAAGAAAATGCTACTATAAGAAATTGACCAAAGCTTACATTTTTGGAGCAAACTTATAAATCCATAAACATTAAACATGGAGGTACCAAAGAATACATAAATGTGAAATGTTAGGCAGGTTCCAAAGAATATATAAAAATGGAGGTACCTCTCATGTCCATAGTAATTCCTTGCTACAACTTTAAAGAAAAGGAGTATTATAAAATCATGTTTCCAAATTCTTGGTTTTAAAATAACCACCTTTTGTTAGGGGTACCAAGGTTATTACCATTACCAAAAGGTCTTTCACATTTTCAATGAGGATGATCTTCCCTGCCTACATTGCTTTGGGCCTGCTATAGATAGCGATCAAAAGCTTTTTGAGATCCTTCTAAAACTCTAATCCTTCTCAAACATCCTCCTAAGTTAAATTAAATAGATAATCCAAATTTCCTACCCTTTTTTTGTCATTCTTAGGAAATGCTACATTACTTGAGAGAGCCCAATGTCTGAATATTCTAAGAAATGTTTCACATCTTGATGCAACAAACCCAAAGCCAGACTAGAGTTGAGCTCCTCAAAGACTATAAGTAGCCACAGTTGTCATGAATAGAGTTAATACTTATAGTTCTATCCTTTGGGAGGATGTTGATATCTTAGGGAGAGTTAGGGCCAAAATGATTTTAAGATTCTATGAACTTTGACTAGTGAAAAAGGGTCAAAAGAGAACTATTTGTGGTTACAAAGCTGGAAGAAATGTTTCTTGATTTAAGATATATAAATGTATATTCAAACATTCTCCACAATGTTGTTTCCATTAGCTTGATAATTTGAACTATCCTTAAAGAATAATTTCCAGATCTGTGTGCAACCTAAAAAATAAACATAGATAGAAAGCATGGAACTCTTAAACAATAGTAAGGAATAAAGTACATTCCCTTAGTTCGCATCAACCAACAAATTATTGGAACAATATAATGATTAATGAAGTACATAGTTCCTAACTTTTGTTTGCAACATTACTATGCCTTATTTGTTAATTAACTCAAGAGATGTATTCAGTGCAACACTCATAAATGAATAACAGCCGCATATAGCGAGCATAGAAAGTATTCCAGATTGTATTACATAGAAACATATCTCTCTAACATACTATGTCAAAATAAAAGGAGTCTCATGGCTAAATAGGGAGAGTGCAACACCATTATCCAAAAATCCATGCTAATAGTAGGAATGTATCCACACTCAGCAAATAGGGTTCAAATATAAACATAACCCGCATACCATCATGCTGAGAACTGAATATTCAATAAATTGATTCATATATTATTGTGTGCACACAAATATACTTCCTGATTTGTATGAGATAATCATAATATAATATAAAATATTTGTATTAAATTATTTTTGAAATTTCTCTTCAAATGAAGACATCACAAATTTTCTTTGGAGTGATTATCGGTCTATAATTAGTCCATGGCGAAAGATGTTTTTGTCCAAAACTTCAAGCTCCAAAGGTTTGTATCCTTAGAGAATCCACTCCTTCCAAGAAAAGGAGTGTGTTACATATCAATTTCAATAACAAAAATGAATATGTTTAATTCAACCACAAACCCTTCCTTATAAAATCTCCCATCAACAGGTAGGTCTACAATCAATGCTTCAGGCTGAGATGAACATTATTAAATAAAGTGGGAAATTAAATATTATTTTGTTCAATTTTTCCTTTTTAAATAATATTATTTTTGGACAAGTTAATTAATTAATTCAATTAATGTTGCTTGTTAAAAACTAGGGACATTACATGATTCTGCAAAAGTTTGTTTTACTGAATTGTGACAAAAAAATTTCATCTCCCAACCTTATGATGAAAAGAGCATTTACAGTCCACCTCTGTAGATATATTTTTTTTCAGGGAAGATCTAGATCTTGGACAACCTTAATTTGGCATAAATTGTAAAAGACTTATTCAAGGATTCAGATCAACTTTTATCAACTCACCCAAATGATAAAACCTCAAAACTGTAATGAACTTAGTATTCGAATGGTAGCTTGTAATGTCTCACCCAAACCTTCAAAAAGAAAGAGGGAAAGGATTCTTTGGTGAGGCTATGCAAAGGACTTTCTATTGATCTTCCTTGGTATGGAATTGAGCTACAAAAGAAGTCATTGGGAAGAAAGGAGGGCATTGTATTGGGTTCCAAGTTGTTTGAATCCATTTCTTTACAAAATCTATAGGTAGTCATGTGTCTTGACAAAGTCCACTGAATTTGTATCCTCAAGCATTTCAATCTTAGAATCAACATTGGAGTTCAGGAGTGTTATTCCAGGAGTAGAATTTTGCAAACAACCCTCTACTGAGAGGAAGAGAAAAATTGACCACCAAGACCACTTTTTGTTTCAAAAAGGAAAAATAATATTTTCTCAGTTCAAGACAAAATTGAATAAGGGTGTATTATCAAAAACATGATTTTTTAGGGACGCTTAAGTTACCTTCTAAACCTGCCCTTATTTTGATGCCCTTAAGGTAGACCTAGATCTAGATCTTGCATAGCCTTAGCTTGGCATAAATTGTAAAAGACTTATTCAAGTATTCAAATCAACTCTTACCAACTCACCCAAGTAATGACCTATAGTGTCAAACTTTCATGGGCCTAGTATTCCAATGGTAGATGGTAAAGTCTCACCCAAAATTTGAAAAGGAAGAGGGAAAAGATTCATGTTGAGGCCATGCAAATGACTTCTATCGATTTTCCTTGGTATGGAGTTAAGCTACAAAAATTCCATCTAGAGGAAAGGAGGGTGTAGTATTCGGTTCCAAGTTGTTTGAACCTTTTTTTTACATAGTTTATGGATAGTCACATGTCTTGATGAAGCCCATTGAATCTGTATCCTCAACCCTTGTAATCTTAGACCCTACACTAGAGTTCAAGAGTGGTATCACAAGAATAGAATTTGCAAACAACCCTCTGCTAAGAAGAGAAAAATTAATTATTGAGGGTTATTTTTTTTCATATTCCCTAGAGGTTTTACATTGCTCACTAGGGCCACTTGTTGCTCAAAAATGAAAAAAGCAAAACACTATTTTCTCACTTGAAGACAAATTCAAGTAAGGGTGTATTTTCAAAAAAAAAAAAAAGATTTTTTAAAGAAGGCATAAGCTACCTTCTAAACCTACCCTTAGTTTGATGTCACTAAAGTATGCCCTCCTAACACTGATGGAACTTGTTAGATTTCTTTTAATAGAACATTTTCGGGTTTTTAATAATAGACTCACATATATTTCATCTTTCTTATTGCCTATGGTGTATAAAATTTATAATGTGTTCAATTATGGAGTTGTTCTATTTTGTTTTGACATTTCAACAGAATTGAGAAAATAATGATACAAGAACATGAATCTCAATAGATCGCAATAAGCTAGCAGTGCCATGCCTAACTAATACCACATAGCATGATGAAATTAAAAGCTAATATGCACTTCAAATCTAATCCAGATGACATAAACTACAACAAAAAAATTATCACATTAAAAAAATTTGATATATGTAAGTCATGAACTATTTGACAGGATGTCTAAAGGTTCACAAACAAATTGAATTTTACCTTTACATCTCATCCATACCATCTAAATTAAACCAACTCTAAACTATCAAAACATAGTTCTAAGTTTCTAACTTCTATGTAGTACATTATATGCATAAATTTAGATGCAGACATTTTTGACTCATGTACCTCCCTGGATAAATCTCGTGGCACCATTTCTTCTAGATCCCTTAAACTCTGATTCAAGGCATCCTTGATCTTTGTGAATTTTACAAGGACAAAATCCCTAGTAACTACCTGAGAAAGCATGCACATATATATGAACATCACTTAACCTAAAAAAATTCAAAACTTCTACACTTATAGACCATCAAGCTATGAAACTAAATTATATATCCCTTCTACTATTCAAAAAAATTTACAAAGAAAGCTACAGAATAGTTAGATGTCTATCCTTAGAAAACTGCATTATTCTCATGGCCTCATGTCTATGAGTGTTACACATAAGCTATTTAAAACAAGAGTAATACACAAAACTATAAGGCATTATACCTAACTAGTACATTTCAATCTCTCGATTCAAGTATTTTAAGGCCTTAAAGATAACTTACCATTGATGTTGTTGTATCTCTGCTAAGAAATCCTTGTATAATGTGTGTCCACAAGGTAAAACATTGATTTCCTTTATAGACTTGAACAAAAATTGCACATAAAGAGCCCAATAAAAATTTATGAAAAAAGGAAACAACTACAATCTCTCTAATTAAATTTTAATTCAATACCAAACTTGTATTAATTTGAAACTTTAACTATGAATCATGTCACCTACCTCAAAGCACACAAGACAGTTTTGGTGCATTTCTTTTTCAACACAAGGGTGGTGATCCTTCAAAGAGTTAGAGTAGCAACACCTTGGAAAAAGATTCATGAGAAAACACATTAGCATTGATCTTCAGCTAACTTGTAATTTATTGATTAGAGTGAAATAACAGCCATCAAAGGGAGAGAATTTGATAAGTCTAAAAAGTGAAGAGGAAACCTACCACACTTATAGAAGTGGAAGAATTCATCCTTTGATCCAATTCTGAAAAATAACATAATTAACCAAAGTTAGCTGCAAATTAGCTGCAAGGAATCCATCTATGTTCAGTTTTAGAGTAGTCTAATGAAAACAGGACATTACGATTTCAATTAGAATTATACCTACAAATGCCACAACCATCACAATGGAATTTTTGTTTTGAATCCTAGAAAAGAATATTTTATAAATTTCATTAGAAATAAATACATTCTTCTATTTTATGCTTTTGATTTGAACAATTTATTGCTTCAATGCATTTTTGGGTATGCAGTATGGTAGAGAAAATTGTCTTTGAAGATTATGCATATTTTCAAGGCCTTTTATCACATCTAAACTTTATTCCAAGGAATTAGTACTGCAAAAATTAGAAAGGAACTAGAACATACATCATCATCAAAGAATTTGCATGTCTCACAAAAGTACTTCCCCATACAGATGCCACAATTAACATAGTATTGTTGAACCTATAGCCATGGAAATTGTAGAATCAAGTATCACCCATAATACATGGATCAACATGATATAGAACATAAATTAAAATTAATGAAGAGCATTGTACATTTCTTACATCGTGTACAGTACTACAAACTAAACAAATGACCTGCCAAAATAGATAAATACAAATTAAAACTTCAGTATAGAAGAGTGTTAAACTTGCAACATAGCAATCTTTCAAGTCTTACTTCTACTCAATACTATAATGCTATATAATCTATAAGATAATTTAATAAATACAAATATCTAGCATGCCAAAATCAAAGTAAAAAATAATATCTGACAAGAAAGGGAAAGAGATAATATACATTTTATACATCATGATGAGGAATATCATGCCTGTCAAGTACATCGATCTCCATAGAATTCTGTTTAGGAACACCACAAGCTAGCACATGTATGTTCAAAGTTTAGAGGTTGATATAGAGAGATGTTCATCTAACACTGGAGAATGAATTTAAAAAGAAAAGATTGTAACTGGATAGAGTAAAGAATAGAGACATACTTTCACCTCATTATGGCAAAGTCTATAGTCAAAAATTTCATCACAGCATGGAGCCCTTATTTGTCATCTTCAACGGTAATGTGAACACCTACAATTAATTATCATTATCAGTATATAATGAAATCAATAAAATTAAAAGTAGATATCCTACTAGCACATAAGAATTACTATCTTCTTTTGCATGCAATCATTTTGACATAGAACAAATAGTACACAACATCATGCAAAAACAAGTATACATTAATATTGACAGAATATGAAAATGATGAATCTCAAAGGTAGAATAAACACTAGTAGTTGCACCTCACGATGCAAGGGTTATTATGCCAACGGGCATTTTAGGTTAAATGCCACTAATTCAAATTCTGAAATGTTATGGACAAGCAAACTCTTTAGAGAACACCCATTGCATAGCAATCAACAACAACCAAAGCAAGTCACTATCTTCATAACAAAACCCCAATATCAAAGAACAACCATCAGCAATAAAAGGACTGAATCACATGAAAGGTATGTCGTGCATATCTAATTTTATCTATCTAACAAGAAACAATAATAAAGAAAGAGTACTTAAAACACCTTTAGCAAAAGCTCATCAAATTTGAAATACAGAGGCTTATAAATACAAATTGTCAAATAGTGGAATCCAACATGTGTGGAATGTAAATTTAAAAACCAATGTTGTACTAGGATGGGGTTACTTGGGGTACCGGTAGAGATATTTGAGTATGTCAATTTTTTAAATATAATTTTATATCTTATAGAAAATATGAAAATATGAGTTATGATAATTAGTTTTTAAATCAAGAACAGTGGTAAAGTTTGCAAATGTAATGTATTATTTTCAATTTCAGATTTTCTATATGTTTGTAATTATAATATATGCAAAATATTTAGATATATAATAGAGAAGGAAAACTTAAACATGAACAAGATCATAAATCATATAACAATGACATATTGCAAATGATAAACTTTTCATAAAGTTTAGTGTTAATCAATTGTGTATTAGTGTTAATCAATATTGTATCAAAATTTCAAACTGGTTATATATTGATTAAGCTAGATGAACAGTAGTTGATATGCAAACAAAAAAACCTAAAATAAAAATCACAAAACAAAAAATCTTTAATAAGATTATTAACTATGATGTTATCCACTGAATACATGGAGTACGTGTACCAATACCCAGAACACATCTTAGGAGCACGGATATGAGTACCATCCTTGAAAATTTCTAGAGCAGACAACTACTGGCCCAAAAAATCCTTCCACACAATTTTATTACAAAAAGTGTAATGGAAAAAATAATGGATGGAGAGCAAGAGAGGATCGGGGTAGATTGGGGGTAAGAGTGTGTTGAAGTATGTGTCTAGTATTGTGTAAAACATAAAAAAGAGGCAGTGCTTATTCAAGACATTTTGCTCAAACAAAAAATTTATGAGAACATTTTTTTTCATGATTATGCACTTGGCATAAGCAGGGTTTCGTACCCCTAGAAATGGAATCCTTGCATTTGATTTAGAATTGCCAAGCATAGTGAAATTCATTAATTTTCCATGACAATTGACAAAGAAATCAACAATTATTTTTTCTCTGTCAGAGGTTGTACGAAAATAAGAGTTAAGCCAGAGGGAATAACCAAAAACATAATTTATAAGGAAAAAATTTCTGCAATTCAATGCATCAAAATGCTATAATAAATCAATCAGTGAGATTTAAAATATGGATGATTTCATAACTTCATTGTACATTTTTTAAACCCATCATTTTAAAAAATAAAATAAAATTATGCAATCTAACACTTAAAATTAAAATTTAACTTAAAATTCCCAACAACATACAAACTACAACAAAGAAAGCACCTTCCTGAACTGATATTTTTATAAGTTTCTCTAAAATCTAAAATCTAAAATCTAAAGAAAAAAAGAAAGCTCTAAAAACTAAAATACAAACAAACAAAGAAGGTTGAATGGGGAACTAAATTCAATGCAATTAGTGATGCCACAATAGCATTATCTAGAATGAATTGGATAGATGTTCCTAGTTTTAGGCAAAATGGTCTAAATTTAAATACTGACCCATGCAGCTTGAACCCCTTATTGTGCATATCTTCCATGATCACTTCTAGGTGGTAACAAGCAACTTCCATTTCATGATCCAAAAATTTCTTCGCCAAACTAAACCCAGTGAATTCCCTTCACTTCCCTGATCAACAATGTACCTGTAGAAAATAAAACTAAAAAGTTCAAAACCTATTGATTACCCTCAAATTTCAGCTCAAATACAAAATGAACAAAAAGAACTTTCAATCAAAAAAAAATTTAAACCTAACTGATTCCATCACTTGCTCGATCAACAATGTACCTGTGCATACCCTAACTAAAACAAATCCCATGATCCATTCATCCCCAAACTCACCAGCATTACAAAATAGAAAAAAAAAATCCAGTCAAAAAAAACCCACAAAACTAAAGGCCTTTCGAAGACAGCAATGCTGCTATGGCAACCAAGATTTGAACCCAGAGCCTCTGCAAGGCAATGGTAGGCCTTTAAATCCACTACCCAAACACAAATATTGCCCATTGTTCTTAAATACCACAGCCCAAAAACCACCATTCTTCTATCGCAAATTTAATAATAATAAAAACAAACAATAGAAAACAATAATATCAACACCAACCCTCAACACTCTCAAACCTAACCTTTCTTAGATAGCTCTTGGACTTGTTTATTTAACTCCTCATTTCTGCTTCCCCAACAATTTTTGCTCCTCTGAAATGTGACTATGAATAAGTGTCAATGCCATGACTAACACCAGCAGTAATCCCAAACCCAGAAACATCAAATTCTGTAACCATTTTTGCCTCTTCACCAAAACTTTAACCAGTTCCTTCAATCTCAATCTTAGTTTCATGAAAAATCACTTACATATCACTTCACTAAGCAAGACTACAAACCCTAGGAAGGTTTTCCCAGAATTAGAAGTATTGAAGTGTTCTATGTTTGCAAGGCTTGAGATTCTTTTAACGGGGACTTTAAAGGCATAGGGAGGTGATAAGGGTGTAACTTTTATTTCTTGTGGAACTGGGGCAGATATAACAGCCTGCGTATTGGGGGGTGTCAAGAGGGCAAGCGCTCTAATGGGCCTGTAATTTGTAGGCAAGGAGAATCCCAACATGATCTTGTTAGGGCCACTATGTGTGCCTCCACAGGCACAGGGTTAATGTGATTGATATGGGAGATTGCACGTATCATTAGAACATTTCGTGGGAGGGGATTGAAATGTGGGGGGGTCTGAATTGGAGTTTTTCGATTTGTATGATGATTTATGCTCATCTTCTTTTTCTAGCTTCAGTATTGGGGATGATTTTTCTTCTGCTTCTTCTATTAATTCCTCTAGATTTGTTGTGGGAGATATTTGATCTTGGATTGGAGTGTGATCTATAGACCTGCACTCCATTTCTTGTTGCGTGTCTAGTCCCGGTATCACAAATTAAAACTTAAACCCTTAACCATCTTCTCACTCCTTCGCATGCTCGGTGAAATGATTTTTCATTTTAAAGTGAAAGCTCGTGTTGGTCAAAATTTTGACCAACACAGGTTAGATTTTTAAAAAAGAGAAAAATTTTGTTCTACAATCCGACCAACCTAAAAAATTTTAATTGATGGTCAAAAATTTTGGTCTAAAAATGGGGTCAAATGTACTAGTGCATATAAACACTCTTATTTTCATTCTATTTTAGAGGAGGTTCTACAAATCAGAAGTTTCTTTTTTATAGAGTTTGCGGCTTCTTCATGCTTTGGTGGTTTTCTTCATGATCACTCTTTGTTCCTATTTTCTGGAGCATTCCTCTTGTTGGAGGCTTCTGCAGTCCTTCACTAGATTTTCTGCTATCTCTTTTTGGAGTAGATTTTTTCCTATTGGGTTTTCTCTATTTCTTTTTTTCATAGAGATTTTTTTGTGATTGGGTACCTCATCAGGCCTTGTTGTCAGGACCCAAGTTTGTTTTCAGCATTGCATTGTAGTTCCTTGCTCTTTCTGCATTGTTTGTAGCTACATTTTTGCTCATCTTAAAGGGGGGTGTTAGAGAAAAAATTTCATTTCATTTATTAAATTACCTTTTCTCCCTTCTTAAGATTTTTCTTTATGCATTTTTTAGCTTTCTCTATTTAATAATTATTTTATAATTATTAAATAGCTTTCACCTTTAGGCTACCCTTGGTAACTTATTGGTTACCCTTTTCGGGTTCGGTCTCCTTTTATAAGGATTGATCTCTTTATAGTTATTAATCTCTTTAATCACTTCTTCATTTGAATATACAATTTGTATTTTTTTTAGATCAAACCCTTGCCTCTTCTTGTCTTTTTCTTCTCCGTGACAGGTTTTCTACATGTAGGTATTCTTGGGCTTCGTGGATCTGATTTGCATATTTTCTCAAATCCTACATGGTATCAGAGCCATTGTAATTGCTTAGTACATATTTTATCAAATCTTATATGGTATCAGAGCCAGATCTACCATACCTTGCTTGGTATTTAGAGAAATAGAAAAAATCTAGTGGGAAAAACTCTATACTCCAAAAAGAGATAGCATAAAATCTAGTGAAGGATTGCAGAAGCCTCCAACTAGAGGAATGTTCCAAAAAATAGGAACAAAGAGTGATCATGAAGAAAACCATTGAAGCATGAAGAAGTTACACACTTTGTCAAAAAGAAACTTCTGATCTATAGAACCTCCTCTAAAATAGAACGAAAAGAAGAGTGTCCATATGGTAGATGATCCATCTCATTGAAATGCATAGGTATCCAACCACTATAATCATCTAGTACATAGGATCAAATACTAAATACATAGCTCACTCCAATGATCCAAGGAAGCATGAGGAACAACAGAAGAACCCCCCCTTAATGCAAACTAGGGTGAGGTGACAAGCAACTAAGAAAGTGGGCCAAAAATCTCCTACAAAATAGAAAGAACCAAGAACATTGAGAGTGAGTAAGAGATACAGACACCTATAAAGGCATGTGTCACCGACACATCATGGGGCTAGTGTTGTGAAAGGGATACTCACTTGACAAAGGAAGAGGGCACTAAATAGCAATCAACTATCCCACCATGGTGCTTTATAAGATAGTGCGAGTACAATAAATCACAATGATGAAAATGATCTCAAAGAGGCACTTTATCTTAGTGTGTTTTCATAAAAATGCTTACAAATGATATCAACAATGATCTAATAGGGCAAAGAGTTAGTACAATAGATAGTACAACCCAAAATAAGATATCCCATGCTGTGAAAATTATCCCTGGACCTTAAACACCCAAGATATCCACCGTAGAGCAAAAAAGCAAAAACTATGATAGAAAGAGAATACAGTATAATCTAGAAGAAAGTATAGTATTTTTGAAAAGTAGACAAAACCAGCTTTCCAAAAATATAACATTTTTGAAAAACGAAGATGGGACGCTCAAGATATGCCCTTCGGAGTGAAAAACTAAATAGCTAGCTTTGACTACCAAAATAGGTAACCAAACTACATCAAAATTTAAAAACACCTATACCAATGTCTCCATCTTAGAACTAGCTTTTTGGCACTTCTTTCAGATTGAAAAAATACATCTGTATGCTCAAGTTATAGAGAAAAAACCAGACAAGGCCCCCGTATAAGCAACAACAAAAATTTAATTTTTTTAAAATAAAATAAAAACAATTAAGAAATTTGCAAAAAAAAATGTGCCACCACATAAGTGGTGGCATAGCGGCTCAGCTTCAATAGTCCTCCTCCCACCCACCATCGTGGTCGTGGCTCCACGACCCTAGCACCGCTCAACCACCGCTTATGTAGTGGCACATTTTTATTGCAATTTTTTTAATTATTTTTTTATTTAAAAATAAAAATAAAAAAATTGTTGCCCATACAGGGGCCCTATTTGGTTTTTTCTTTGTAACCTAAGCATATGGACATATATTTTCAATCTGAAAGAAGCGCCAAAAAGCCAATTCCAAGACGAAGACATTAGTGCAAGTGTTTTCTAATTTTGATGCAATTTGGTTGCTTGTTTTAGCAGTCAAAGTTGGTTGTTTAATTTTTCACTCCAAAGAGCATATCTTAAGTGTCTGATCTCCATTTTTTGAAAACATTATATTTTTGAAAAGCTAGTTATGTCTAATTTTTAGAAATATTGTAATTTCTTCCAAATTTTGCTCCATGTTCTTTCTATGATGGATTTTTTTTCTCTTTTTTCCTCTATGGTGGATATCTTGGGTGTTTCAGGTCTAGGGATCATTTTCATGGCATGGGATCTCTTATCTTGGGTTGTACTATCTATTGTATCCACTCTTTTCCCTTTCTAATCATTGTTGAGATCATTTGTAAGCATTTTCATATAAATACACTGAGATAAAGTGCCTCTCCTTACTTTTTGGGATCTTTTTCATCATTATGATTTATTGTACTCACACTATCATATAAAGTTCCATGGGGGGATAGTTGATTTCTATTTAGTGCCCTCTTCCTTTGTCAAGTGAGTGTCCCTTCTATGACATTAGCCCCATGATGTGTTGGTAACACATGCCTTTATAGGTGTCTATATCTCTTCCTCACTCTAGATGTTCTTGGTTCTTTCTATTTTGCAGGAGACTTTTGGCCCACTTTCTTAGTTGCCTGTCACCTCACCCTAGTTTTTATTAATGGGGGGGGTTCTGTTGTTCCTAATGCTTCATTGGTTTTCTGGAGTGAGCTATGTATTCAATATTTGATCCTATGTACTAGACAATTGCAGTAGCTGGGTACCTATGCATTTCGGTGAGATGGATCATCTACCATATAGCCACTCTTCTTTTCATTCTATTTTAGATGAGGTTCTACAAATCAGTAGTTTCTTTTTGACAAAGTTTGTGGCTTCTTCATGCTTCAGTGGTTTTCTTCATGATCACTCTTTGTTCCAATTTTTTGGAACATTCATCTAATTGGAGGCTTTTGCAGTCCTTCACTAGATTTTCTGCTATCTCTTTTTGGAGTAGAGTTTTTCCCACTGGGTTTTCTCTATTTCTTTGTTTCATAGATATTTTGTTGTGATTGGGTACTTTGTCAGGCCTTGTTTCTGAGACCCAAGTTTGCTTTCAACATTGCATTATAGTTCCTTGCTCTTTTTGCATTGTTTGTAGCTACATTCTTGCTCATCTTAAGGAGGGTCTTAGAGAAAAAGGATAATTTCATTTCATTTATTAAATTACTATTTCTCACTTATTAAGATTTTTCTTTATGCATTTTTTTAGCTTTCTCTATTTTATAATTATTAAATATCTTTCAACTTTAGGTTACCCTTTTCAAGTTTCGATCTCTTTTTATAACGATAGATCTCTTTGTTATTATTAATCTCTTTAATCACTTCTTCATCTAAATATACAATTTGCATGATTTTTAGATCAAACCCTTGCCTCTTATTGTCTTTTTCTTCTCCATGATAGGTTTTCTATATGCAGGTATTCTTGGGCTTTGTGGATTTGATTTGCATATTTGCTCAAAAGTATACAAATGATTTGTATTTTTATAGTTCCTTTGTAGGTTCAGCCTCATGTGCTTCTGTAAACTCATCAAAATTCACATTTTCACTTTCCACAATTTTTCTAATGTTAGTATTTAAACACTTGTAGGCTTTACTTCTTGTGGAGTAACCAAGGAATATACCTTCTTCACTTTTTGCATCAAATTTTCCACTCCTAATATCTTTAAGAATATAACATTTACTTCCAAATACCTTAAAGTATTTCACATTAGGTGGATATCCATACCATAGTTCAAAAGATGTTGAATGAGTACCTTTCTTGACTCGAACAAAGTTCAAGGTATATACAATAATAATTATAGCTTCTCTCTAGTATTTAAGATCAACATTCTTCTCCATCATGAGTGTTCTAGCACAGTCCATTATAGATTTGTTTCTTCTTTCAAAAATTCCTTTTTGTGAAGGTTTCATAGGTGCAAATGTCTATCTTTTGATTCATTTGTCACTACAAAATATCTCAAACTCATTTCAAGTGAATTATACTCCTTTGTTTGATCTCAAACATTTCAGACTTTTACTTGTCTCTTTTTCAACTCTTGCCAAGTACCACTTAAACATTTGAAAAGCATTAGATTTTTATTTTAGAAACATCATTTTCATTATCCTAGAGTAATCATCAACAAATAGCATTATGTACTTTTCTTCTTTGTAGCTTTGCACTTCAATAGGTCCACACAAGTTAGTATGAACAATTTCTAGTATTTCCTTAGAGGTATAAGCTTTACTTTTAAAGCTTGATTTTGTCATCTTGCCTAGCTGACATTGTTTGCATATTATATTATCAGGTTTCTTCAACTTAGGAAAACCTCTAACTCTTTTCATGTTACTAATACTAATTAGATTATCAAAATTAACATAACATAATCTCTTGTTCCAAAGCCATACATCATCAAATTTTGCAATAAGACAAGTAGCATCTTCTATATCCAGATAGAATAGATTACTTCTAGTTTGATCACCTTTTCCAATAAAGTTTCCATCTGTGTCATATGTCTTTGCAGTTTTGTGTTCAAACTCAACTTTGCATCCCAAATTATTCAATTGTGACACACTTAACAAGTTATAATTCAATACTTCAACATAGTATGCATTGTCACTTGAAATCTTGTTTGTGAGTTTGATAGACCCTTTTCCTTTTATCAAACATGGTGCATCATTACCAAACCTTACACTATTTCCATCATAACAAATTAAGGTAATGAATTTACTTTTGTCTCCAGTAATGTGATGTGAGCATCCATTATCAGTGATCTATTTGTCATTCTTGTTCACACAAGTCACAAGTGTAGTTGCCTCATCCTCATCAGATTTGTCCTTCATTGCAACATATACCACTTCATCATCATGTTCATCAATAATGTAGCATGACTTCTTTCCTTTGTCTTTTTAGTCTCTTTCCTCATCTTCTCTTCTATTTTTGTGCTGGTTTCCTTCCCTGTAGTTCTTCTTCTATGTATATCTTGCAACAATATGACCAACTTCATTGCAATTGAAACAAATGATGGGTAACTTACCTTTCAACTTGCCTTTTCCTCTATGGAATTTCTTGCCAGCAATGCTTCCAATTGTTCAATGTCTTCCTCATCTATGTTGCTATCATTGGCCAGGCAATAAAGTCCTCAAGACTTTACTTAGCATAGTATCATCATCTATTTTACCAATAGAACCTTTTATTGCACTAACAACTTTTATCCTAACAACATACTGAGCAATATTCTCACCTTCCTCCATTTTCATGTCATCAAACTTACCTCTAAGACTCTCTAACTTGGCTCTTTAAACATTTTAGTCTCCTCTATAGATAGTGGCCATGGCATCCCATATCTTCTTTGCACTGTCAAGACCTTTGATATCATCAAATTTGGCATAGCTTAGGGCAGAGGCAATCTCCAGCATCGCCTGATTGTGTTCTTTCTCTTTCTTCATGTCTTTAGTAGGTAAGGCTCCTATTAGATGAGCATGCTCCATTGAAATGCAAGATTGTGCATGATCTCCAAGTCCTCCAAGGTGTAGCTTCATCAAACTTTTCCATGTAGAAAATTCATATCTATTGAGCTTGGGTACTTCTCTTTTTGACATCTTGATCTTTGTGCTTCTAGTACCTTAAAACTAATCCTCTTAAGGAGATGGATCTGAGACCAATTGTTATAATTCTTTTAGAATAATTGAGAGTGGGGGTGAATCAATTATTCAAGGTCCAGATGTACAAATAAAACTTTTCACAATTTAGTGACTACATAAAACATTCATACCCATGCATGCATTCATTGTGTATCAACTAAAACTTATATGTTACTGTCAAATCAACTTGCAAAAATGTAAAATATGAAACACAACACATCCATCAACACATTTGATACAATGATTTAATGTGGAAACCCAATTTGGAAAAACCCACCAGTAACATGCTACTCTGTTTTCACTCTTCTGAAGTGATGTCCTATTAAAGGCCAACCCTATTAAAGGTTACAATACACATTGTTAAATGTGACCCGGTTAAGGTATTTTAGTCACCCTATTAAAAGTGAGCCATGTTAGAGGACTTTATGCTATTCACTTGGAATGCCACCCTATTAAAGAATTTTCCAATGAGTGTTAAGTCAACCTTACTCCAAAGGATTTACCCTAGATCGATACAATTTTTAGAAAGTAACAGTAGAGCTTTGATCTGATACAACTTACAACCTCACTTGCAAATTATAAATCTCTATTCAGTCCTCAACTCTACTTGGATTCCATTCTTTGCAGCTCTAATAGTTTATTCACCCTTCAATCATTCATCATCTTAAGCCTTCTTGCTTAGTATGCCATTGTAGACTCTTCTCTTGGGTCACTTGATGAAGAAAAACTCCTTCTTCCTTATCCTTATCAGATTTTTGCACCAAACTCTCTAAATATTTTTCTTCATGACTAGACATTCTTATATACAAGAAATTAAAAAAATTTCCCACTCATTATCCATCATCTAAATTAGGGTTTTTGGACAGATTAGGTAGAATACAATGTATCTACCCCATATCTTGTCTTCTCTAGAAACTTCCCTTAGAATCCTTTTGAATTCACCCCAAAAATGGTTTACATAAGATTCTCTACCACTCGCTCATCAATCTTATCTTCCTCCTGATTCATAAGTTCCAAGAAAAAAAACTTGTTGGCTTTTATTTCGTGAATCTTTGATCTTTTTCATAATGCAGTAGCTCAGCATTATCAATCTTCTGATGTTGGGCACATACTGTGTTACTCAGCATCAACTAGATTTTACTAGTGCTCGGCATCAACTGAAAGTTACTCAGCATCTACTAACTTGCTCGACACCTATTGGAATTTGTTTTCACTCAACTCCAACTAACTTTTTTCTCAGCTTGAACTAACTTTTCTCAGCACCTACTATCCAGTTGGTCAAGCTTGGCAAATGAACTTTGTTTAACTTATTCTTCTAAAATTTCTAAGTGTAGCCAACCATTTTGAAACCTCAAGTAGATCATCAATACATTGTGTTATCACTATCTTAACTGATCCTTGTACTTTATTACATTATCATAACTCAACCTTTCCTCTAGGTACTTTTGTTACATCTTGTTGATCAAATCTCCCTCATCAATCAACTAAGTGATAGGACTTGAAACATATAAGCAATTATCTTACCAGAAAATAGTAGGTTTGACATCAGTGACAAAAAAACTTCTTCAACAATCTTTCTAATCAATGATCTTTTCAATCAGATATCAAAATTAGTCAGTGTATCCAACCTTTACGACCTTAAGTAGATAATCAATGCACTATAACATCATTGTCTTAACTAATCTTTGTACTCTTTTTTCATACCATAACTCAAAATTTCCTCTAGGTTCTTTTCTTATCTCATTTGATCAAAACCTCCTCATCAATTAAACAAATGATAGTACTCAAATCAACTAGGTAGTTGTCTTACCAACAAGTGGCTTGTTTGACATCAGTGACAAAATAATGATTGAAACAAATTCTCATACTTGTATCAATCTAGTTTTAACAATAGCTTCAATTTATTTATGAATCTAATAGTTTTTCTCTTTTCTTAAAAGGCAAAATTTTCAAATTAAAGAGTTAAAGGATAAACTCATCAATGCCATGACAACACTTTTTGGACCCAACGTCTTTCAAAGACTTAGGCTCCTTGAGAAAAAAGGCCAAGATTTAAAGTATATTAGGTACACCAACAAGACCCAAATGAAAAACAATGCTTGTTATGAGTGGCCCCCTATATTCTTATTATTGAGTGGGAGAATCTTAAAAAAGATGCCACTGAGAAAAAAACAATGCATTAGAAATAGTACCACACAAGGAAAGAAGGTGTGTCATAATATTAAGAATAAAATTATGTACTAATTACTCTTGATACTTATTTTATCTAATATATTCAAAATTCAAATAGGTTGCTTGACACATAAAAGGCAATCGAAGCAAGAAAACAAAAGTACGACCAGCACAAGCTTGGCATGGGTGGATATTCAAAACTTGTTGCATGAATTGTAAGTATAAGTAAATGAAAAATTATATCCAAATATTTATAAATTGAAAACAATTTGGTCTTGATGAAATTGATTGAAAAAATAATTCATGATACCAAGAAAAAATGTGGGCCATTGATTTTTTTAAATAGTGTTTGAAGAGGACAAAAAATTAGCCTACAGAAAAGGCTATACAGTTATGATTGAACAACTCCAAGCAATGAGTCTGCAAGGTTCTTCTATTGAATCTATTGATGAGGTAAATAAGTCAACTAATTTTTATTTCAAATTGAATACTTTAGCAATTACTATATTTGATATTAAGCTCCAAAAATATAAGTCATTACATTTTTCCTAAGTAAGGAAACAATGATTATATATTTGTTCAAAACTTTAAAGTGAATATATTTATATGTATTAAAATGAATGATTAACATTGAGATATATTTGTCTTGTATGTATATGTATATTTTTTTGATAAATGCACTAATTATTTGCATTGGATTGTAGTCTGCCAATCCTGATACACCAGTCGAGCACCATGGAGGCATTGAATCAAATGTGGATTGTAGTACTAAAGGTATATATTATCTATTTGATTTTTTATTTCTAAATTATTAATAAAAGTAAACATTTTAAATTTAATTTGGTGTAGTAATACAAATTTAACTATAATATGTGTTGGGATTAAGAAAACATCTTGTATTGCAGTTGTAGGGGATGTAGAGGTTGTTCTTGATGAGCATGTTGAGGTTCAAGCTGGTGGACAAGATGATGTAGTTGGACAAGGTAAAGAGCACTACAATGTACCTTTAAAGTCTCAATTTTTTAAAATTTAACCCTTGTATTTGTTGAGCTCCCTTCTTTTCCACCATCTATCTCTATATGCTAATATAGTGACGCTCCATACCATAAAGATAACATGCATAAATTCAAATAAATAATTGAGGGTTATTATACCATAAGCATAAAAAAATTGAAGTTTTTTAAGTCAAATTGGGGTGTTTATTTTGTCAGGGGCTTCCACTATATGCATTTTGATATAGTAGGCATTGAACCTACTTCATACCATAGCCTCTTTCTAGTAGGCCCATATGTTTGTGGGGCCCTATAACTTTAGGTATGGCCTAGCCTATCACCTATTGATTGATCGGTACGTATGGGGCCCTTAAATAGATTATTGTCGGTCCCTTTCAAATATAAGGGTAGGGAATGTTCTATACATAACATGCAAGAAGTACGAGATGCTTACTATTATTTTGCTTGGGAATCAAGGACTGCCACTCCATCCTGGGGGTGTAACAGGGTGAGGGTATGGTGAGGATATGGTGATGGAATGGAATGATAGGGCATGAACTGAGACCAGAATTGATGAACTAAGACTAGAAGTGTTGGTTCACTTACATCAGAGGATCCACCTTTGCAAAGGAAAACAAGATCATGATGAGAATAAATATCAATGACGACATGGATATACCTCTGCTACAATATAGGGAAGGACAAAAAAAGAAAAGAGAAATGATTCATGTGCACTTATGTAACCTATGACTGATGTTTGTTTCTATAAGTTTTATTTATGTTCTATTGAATGTTCTAATAAATGTTATGTTTTATGTTAATATGAATGTTCTAATGAAACTTATGTGTTAATGAATGTTATCATGTTATAATTCATGAATGTTACATTTTATTAATAGAATGAATTCATTTTAGAAGTTAACAAGGAATTTAGATGTTGAGGTGGGGGGGGTGAGGGGCGGGCGGGTGGGGAGATGAGCTTCCACCTTCACATAGTTGGCCCTGATTAGTAGAGAGTATTAAACTATTCTCAAAACCAAGTGAAGATCAACATTAACCTATGATTGCATGACAACTAACTATGTAAATCTCTTTGTTTCAAGCAATGCAGAAGGAAGCCATAGTTCAATATGTATTCTCAATTCATATGCATATGACATCAGATAGAGTTGAAAAACCTAACAGGTTTCCATTTTTGTTAGAGGTCTTTAATTAGCTATTTAAAGTTATAGACCATCACAAACATTATAACTTTGACCCTTATAGGCAAGGGTAATGTCCTTAGCATGCAAGAAAATCAAGACTTTCTATGCGTTGGCTTGCTGAGGACATTCTCTCCTCCATAGCAACTAGAGTTCTACTATTCATGATGGCCTATAATTTTAAAAACTTAATACACTTATTAAATAAATGTAAATATGGTAGGTTTTTTCAGCTCCTCCTATTATCCATGCATATAGAATACACTTGCACATGCATTCTCGATTCAAAGTGGCATTGACAAGTTTATCAAATCAATGGTATGTCATTCACATCTACAATTTTTCATTAGCAATTTTAGTTAATTGCTAGGCTATTATTGTAACCTATGCATATGCTTAAACTTAGTTTTGGGCTCTAAAATTTTAAGAAAGTGAATGAATTCTTTTTCATATTTGCCTACACATTGCCACATTACATAGCCTATTAATAATATCATTTTACATATATTTTCAATGTCAACCAACAACATAAATTCAAATCAGCAATCAGTCAATAGAGGAAAAAGAATACATAGTATGAGAACTCTATAAATTATGAGATCAAATACATAAGAAATCTCAGTATTGAACATTAGTAACCTAATGAAAATGTTCATGCATCTGATAAAAACTTCTATCTAGATATGAGAGTTTAATGTTTATGGTAAAAGTGTCTAGGATCAAATATTTGAGTTCAATGTCTGAGATGAAATGTTTGGCTATGAGTATAGAAGTGTACGTCACATAGGATGTCTGCTGGAGGAAGTGGTCTATGTCTTCATGCCAATGTTGCACAAGAATTCATTCACTGATGAGGAGAAATAATGGAAATAATATATTTTATATATATCATTGAGGCCTAACGATATTGAAATGCAAGTAGGGGGCAATAGAATTTCCATACATATTACTCTAACTAGTCATTTATTGAGTGATCATTTTCTCCATGAATTCCTTTAAGTGTTAAGTGGGGAAATTATTTTGGCATTTCTTCTTCATTCATTTTACCTTCATGTACTTCATATTATTTGGGATCATGACTATGGTAATCGCCCATAACATAATGTTATTGCAGTTACAACAGGACCTTTCTTCATGATGCCAAATATTTTCTTAGGATTTATGATCCCTCATCAGGTAAGCTGCCTTGTCCTCTATTAATAAATTATTGACTTATGTTGAAGTACAATCTAACAAATAGGATGGGTACCTAGAACTTGATAGATGATTCCTCCTTGGGGGAGATGGTGTTATCAGTTGAACCCTACAGCTTGGACACTCTATGGCCTTTTGTCCTTGCAATATGGAGATGTGGAGACCAATTTAAGGATGACATGAAAAAGAAATGGTTAAGTGTATAAATTTTCTAGAACCTATGTCAATTATTTTAATCTAAAACTTATGTCAACTTTTTTTAATTACATGGCAATTTTCTAACATTAGATTTTTCTACTCTAGTGCTTCTTGATGGTGACAAATCGATTGTGGTTTCCACATATAATGCAAACAAGTTTACTAGGATTGCATTAAAATATAAAGTGAGGTATGTAGTTCTCAGTACTTTTCTAATATATATAGATAATGAAATCTATAGATAGAATTTAAGAGTTCATTATGCTAAAATATGGGTTACTTCAGCTAAGAGATCATAAAATTATTGCTCTCAAGTGAGGTCTTGAATAATTTTGGATATTTCACAAGGATTATTGAAAAGGATTAATGATTTTGGATATTTATTTTTATGGTTTCAAATGTACAAACCATTTATCCCAACATCTTGATTTTGCAATTTAGTTTCGTCAAATTTGACTTAATAATTTTAGCTTCTTCCTTAAGAATGACCCAAGTTCCAAAGTATGATCATCACCTTGCCAAACCCATATGATATGTTTGAGAGTAGGTTTAAGCTGTTGATCATAATTTTTCATATTATATTGTATTTCGATTGGCTTTTCTCAACTCTACTACAAAGAATAAAGATGTCACCTCAAAAATCTTTGAAAAAGATACCAAATTACCTTTGCTTCCATTCTTATTTCTTTGCATCTTGATTATGCAATCTATTTTCTTCATATCAAATTTCAAAATTTTAGCTACTTCCTCAAGCTTTGTTCATATACTAGAAAATGATTGAGTAGATGTAAAGCGCTTCTCACTTTTTGCTATGTTTTTCTCTTCAAGTAGATGTAATAGATGAAGCCATGAGAAAAATAAATGACATCAAATACATTTTAAGCTTGACAACCTCTTTACATGGGTCTTATAAGGGGATTAATTATGACCCATCTTGAAGCTCACTTTGTCAAAAATTCTACTAACAAGGTCATATCCGCTATCTAAAAAAAGGCTCGCATTGTGTTTTGAATAATGGAACTTCCATCAACTAGGGAATAATGAGTGAGGTTTTAGGTTGGGGATCTAATAATGTGTCTGTTATCCTTCTAACATTGTAAATATGAAAAGTAAGATGGAAATTTAATTTATCATTTATATATCGTATTGTACATCACCATCAGATTGGGATCTTGAAAAGGTAGACAACTAGCCATCAAAAAAACAAAATAGCCCCTCATGGCCATACGTCTACCTTGGCACCATCATAGCATTTTCTTGTAATCATCTCTTATGAAACATAGATAGGAGTACCAAAATATTTATGCAATAGACCATTGTGGTTGAGTTTTTGAGTAATTGAACTTAATCCAAAGTCAAAGACATTCCAATTGGTTCTCTGATCTAGACTCAACTTTTGTAGTTTCAAATCTCTTTAATAAACTCCCATGTTGTCAGAAAAGTCCACTACATTGATAACTTGTTGGAAGGGTTTAATTGCTACATCCTCCTTTATCTTTCCTTTGGAAACTTTTTTGTAGAGTTCTCCTATAATACATTCCATGTCAAAATATATTTGGGTATTTCTTTCCATGACTTAATATAGTTGTACAATGTTGGGATGCTTGACCAGTCTAATCATAGTTGTGCAATGTTGGGATGCTTGACCAGTCTAATCTTAATGTATGAATTTTCATGATTGCTATCATTTCCACCTTCAATGTAGTGGTTGTGTTTCTTCTTCAATCCATCAGATGGAGCATTGAGTTTAAATGGCCACAAAAAAAAAATTGCTTTCATAAAGTTGGGGCCAATAGTAACAATCTTGTGGATAAGATCTTCAATACAAATTATGCCATATTTACCTAAACCTATTCACAAGAAACAAGGTATAAATAATAAGCATTGGTAAAGCATACTGACTAACACAAAAAGGCATCATGAACACAAGTAACTTTTCAATGATAGAGTTGTCAGACAAAGGAATTCATTGCTTATCAACCTTTCCATAACCTCTCTTGTAAATCAACTCTCTTATGCTTTTTAAAATTGGATATCTAGAAAGAATTAAGCAAGAGAATTAAATAATGTTAGACATAAGAATCTATGAAATAAATAAAAATTGATCTACTTAATGCCTATAACTGACCAAGAACATGCTGAAAGGTCACATATGGCTCAAACTGATACAACATGTTCATTGTTGCTTTGTTCACTTTTAGAAACACACCATTGAAGATTTCAAATGAAGTGCCATAGCGAGTCAATGTCATTAGAATATAGTATATACATCCAAAAGAGATCACTAACCAATATTTAAGAAACAAAAAGTGCAAAAGAGACATGTTGAGCTGAAAAAGGACCAACCTGCCGCAAATGCAAAAGTTGCAAAATTGTTCTTGTCTTTGGATGCATATCATTAATACTGAATAAGAAAAATAAGAAACTCAATCAAAAAAAAAAAACTACAAAAGAACTTATATTAGAATTTGGGGAAGAATAATAATTTTGGGTTCCTCTTTATTTAAAATAGAAGAGATGTAAAAATATTATAATAAAATCTAGAAAAAAACATTTGTTCTTTTTTATAAAAAATAGGCTAGGGAGCTAATAGTCTACCAAATCTATCACTATATAAAGACCAAGAAAGTACAAGGTATATAAATACTACAAACTAGCTACTTACCCACATATATGACTGATGAAAAATAGCTTAGCTTCTGGCTCAACATAAAAGCCTCCTTTCATTTTTGCCTCTCTCTTTAATCTGATACCCTCTTATTTTTTATTTTTGTCACAAAGTACACATGAAACTTACTAAGTTACATTCCCCAACCCTATATGACATGATGACATATCAATCAAAAACCCATCTCCTTGGTGACTCATAAATTGATATAAAACTTGCCAAAAAGAAACTAAGGTACACACTTAACACTAAATGGAATGGTGACACATCACTCACAAATCAAGCAATTTATTACCTACTCTATATACTCCTTTGAATATTCCTCAGCCTTATTAAATATCAATTTGTGGTTTATAACATTTTTAACTTTTGCAACTTCTAACTATTGCTTCTTGTCATTCTCACATTCTTCGTTTCTTTTCCTCTTCTTCAGAACTGACTTAGGCATAAGCTTTGCCTCCTCCAAACTCATATATGAAATAATAAAAAAATTAAATTATTTGGCAAAATTAAACATTAAACAAGAAAATGCTTTTTAGAAGCACTAAGCAATTCAAAATTTATGTGGCAAATCACCATAGTATATCAAATAATTAAAAAACAAAGACAATTATAGTTGTTAAATATACATTAGATGTGTTGATATGGGTCTTTATGAGAGTTGTAGATTGGTTTAAAATGACAATTAACTCTTAATAATTTGACAAGTGAAGCAATTGTGTTGGTCTCTCCATGTTGAACACTACTACAAAAAAGGCACTGCTTATCATAAAATATTCGTTAAAGAGTTTTAACTATTCTAGATTTTGAATGTGGAAACAAGCACTTGGGTGTGCTTATGAAGGCAAGCAAAGGCATTTGCATTTTTATTTCAAAATTTTTACATTTTAGTTTTTCAAATTACTTAACTCACTTAACTACAATTTATTGGAGAGCTCGAAGCCTCTTTGATAGCAGAAGCAGCCTAGGCATTACAAGCAACATTTTTTTTATAAATAATTCGACTAGCCATCACAATTGCTACAACTAGCCATCACTTGCACAACATAGTTGTCACAAGAACATCACAATTATGAAGGCTAATCTTGACAAATCAATGTCACTTCCATAACGCAACTATTACATGGATGTCACAATTGCAATGATGGACTAGAAGCTTAAGACATCATAATCACAATGGCACACTATTAAAATTATGATTTCATCAACAAGAGCTCTTGCCCCTTCTTTCTTCGAACTTAGGGTAGTTTTATCCATCACAATTAAAACCGATGACCTTTCCATCACAATTTGTGACAACAAAAGTCTAATGTCCATCCAACGAGAGCCAATTCATGGTTATGTAGCTTGGGTGACAAGTGGAAACCATCACAATTTAGGTACAAATAAAGTAGTGAGAATGATCTTAATATGGTTATAAGGCCAAAACATTTTGTAGATGTTAACATATGCATACGTGTCAAGGGCCTTCGATAGAGAATGGCTCTTCTAGGAAGGACCCTAAAGGGAGCACTTCATAGAAGATGAAGAAATAACTAAGGATCTAAGGACCCTCAAGAAGCTTACTGGTCCCGATGTGGAGATGTCTTTAAGGTTGGGTTAGAATAGAGGGTAGAATAGTGAAATATATTTTATTAAATTCTAACATTAGTTTTGTAGGTATTATTGTCCTTGCTAGTGGGGATATTACAGTAGTATCAGAGCATGATCTTGTCATCCTGTAGGGTTAAAGAGGATCTAGAAAAATAATTTATATGAAAGACTAATGTAGAAAATTAATTACTATTAGAAAAGATTCAAACATATCCATGATAGTAACGTAAGAATTCAGACTAAAAGAAATATATATTTCAACTCAACAGAAGAAATTATCTAATTTCTTGAGGACAAACAATTTGATGAAGGGTAGACTGACATATCCCCGCTTTAAGATACAATTTAATAATAATAACATAATACAAAGTTAGTAAATAAATAATCATAATAAAGTTATATTAAAATTAATATAAAAATAGGAAAAAAAATTATTTAATCTATATTATCAATGAAATAATATTTAGTATGATATTTTCAATAATTTAAAAATAATAAAATCAAAATGAATAAATAAATAAATAAAATATAAGAGACAATATTGTAAAAATTATGTTAACATTCAAAATAGAATTTAGTAATAAATAAAATAACCTAGAATAATATAAATTAACCAAATCTAATGAAAATTCAAGAGATATTTAACAAATAGACATGACTTCTTAAATTTAAGATATAAAAGGGAGGAGAGTTTATTTAGAGAGGGAGAAAGGGAGGAGGAGACAGGAGTTCAAAAAGGAAAATGGAAGAGGAATGTAATATGAAAAAAATAAGGAAGTGACTTTTTGAAAATTTATCAATGATATTGAAATGATGTGAACCTTTGAAAGGGTCATAATTATGAATAGTTGTGACTCTTAAAAAATGTTGTAATTATAAGGTATAAGGAATTTTCCAAATAATTTTAGTTATGAAGTGTTGTGACTTTTCAAAGGATTTGTATTATGAAAGGTTGTGACTCTTGGAAAGGGAGAAATTTTTAAAAAAAATAATCCTTTCCTTATCATTAGAAAAGGAAGAACTTTTGAAAGAAAATATAGAGTTGAGATAATCTAGAAGGACTAATTCATTGAAGGGTTGAATAGTGATAGAGCCACATGGACCAAGAAAAGAGGAAGGTAAGAAAGGAAAGAATTTAAAGGTATGTTTATGGGTTATATTTATTTAATTATGTTTATGGATTTATTTATTTTAGTGAATCATACTTGTGGATAATTTATGCATATACATATGCATATGTAAAGATGTAGATTGAAATAGATAACACATATGACTTAATGCTTAATGGTTTAAGATCGAGAAAGTCCCTTTTTAGGGAAGAGAGTGATCCTAGTATGGTTAATAGCTTAAGATAAAGAAAGTCCCTTTGGAAAGAGAGTGATCTTAATGTGGTTAATAACTTAGATCAAGAGAGTCCATTTGGGAAGAGAGTGATCTTAATATGGTTCTAAGGCCAAATTATTCCATAAATTTTAACATATGCATATGGATTAAGGGCCCTCGATAGAGAATGTCTCTTCTAGGAAGAACCTTAAAGGGAGAACATCATAAAAGAGATAGAAGTAATCAGGGATCTAAGGATCCTCAACTGGGTTGTTGATCATGATATGGAGATGTCTTTAAGGTCAGGTTAGAATAGAGAGTAGAATAGTGAAATATATTCTATTATTGTATAAATTCTAACATTAGTTTTGTAGGTATTATTTTCCTTGCTAGTGGGTGTATGCAACCTAAAATGGTTGCCTAGACTATGGGCCCCCATTTATCAATTTATCAATTGCCTAAATCAATGTCTTTCAATATTTTATCAAATCAATTCAAATATTTTTCCTTGATCTAATCGCAGTTAATTCAATTATTTCAATATTTCCTAAGGTTTGATCATTTTATTCTAAGTCTTATTTAATTAAAAGAAAATCTCTCTTTTAATTAAATAAAATAAATCCCCTTTTAAGTAAAATAAAATCCCTCTTTTAATTAAATAAATAAAATCCTCACTTAAATATCTCTTTGTGATCAAAAAGGAAATAAAAATAATAAAAATTATTATTATTATTATTTTCCTCTACACTTAAATGCACATATTTTTAAGTGGGATTCATTTTGCCTCTTTCCAATTTCTTATCAAACACTCCTCTTTTTTCATTGGTGGAATTTTGTCTCACATGGATCAAACTCTATTATCTCATATTGGTTGTGAGAAGCCTCCCACCTCCACACTTGACTATATAAGGAGCCCTCTCCTTCTCATTTCATAATAAGAATAGTAAGGTTAGTGGATATACTATTGTTATGTTGCAGGTTTAGAGAGTGATTTTGGAGGAGTTTGAGCATTAGGGTTTGAGAGTTAGGGTATGGAAATTAGAGCTTCATTGAAACTTCTCTCTTCTTGTCTTATTCTCTCATGCATCCATGGCTTCCATCATCATGTTTCATCCTTTCATTTCATATTAGCTTAGAGTCATATTTTTTTCATAGATTAATCTTGTATTGTTATTCCTTTCATAGATTAGATTTCCTTTCTTGCATTACTTTGCATTGTTATCATTTAGATTGGCTTGCATCTTCATTTGCATGCATATTTTATAATCATGAAGATGCTCTTTGTTTTCATCTTTGAATCTCTCATTTTATGATGTACTTGCATGGGCACAAACTCGGTCTAAACTAAGGGCTTCCATTACAAACCCTTGCACTCCATGAATAGAGAATTATGAGTCATCATTTGAAACCTCATTCTTGAGAAATCTTGGATATAATGATTCATAGAAGTGTGTCAACATTTTAGCACACATTTTTGGCATCCATCATGGGGCAACCCACCTTTACATGTTGGTTTTGGTTATTTTTGGAACTAACCCCCTAGTGCGGATTTGTTTGGAGACAAAAAACCCTAGATCTTAAATATTTGATCATATCTCCCAAATAGATAGATTTTTTTGTCCAAAATTTATTTTTTAGATTGGTGACATATCAAAGAAGCTTCAATAAAAAATTCAAAATTTTCCAAGGTAATTCATTTTATTTTTTTTTTCTGTATTTTTGAAAAAAAAAAACACATTTGGGCTCAAATTAGTAATTTTTTTGGGAAAAGTATACATGTTTGGAAAGGTCTCTTAATTGTAAATATGGTTGTTTTTTTGTGTTTTGAGTTTAGAGATCAGATGAGTGCTCAAATACTCGATTTAAAAAAAAAATCTATTTTTTACAAAATGGGTAGGGCACAAATAAAAATATTTTTCTAAAATTTTGACATTTTTGGAAAGGTGTCTATTTTTTAATAGGGGCCTCTTTTCTATATTTAGGATTTTGGGTCAATATTCATGTCATATAAGTCCAATATTGTTGACTAAGTCAAAAATCAAAATTAAAAAAAGGGCATTTAATTTTCACATGGTTCAATGGATGATGTGAGTTTTAATTTCAATTATTTGCTAGTTATTATTACTCCTAACAATAAGATTTTCAGATCTAACCCTAGGTTTGCATAAGACACATCTATCTTGTATTAGTATGTTTGTTATTTGCTTGGAGCATTTGATTGGTTCGTTAGATCAATGAAGTGATACGTGTGTTGCAAGGACTACTAGGTATTTTTTTGTATCTCTATAGAATTTGGATTTTGGAAGTAAAAAATGAACCTATCATGTGTTTGAATTGAGTGTTATATACTTTCATAGTTCACATTTCAATTTGGGCTTTAAGAATTAACCTAAATTTATTTTCTCGTATATATGTTTCACATAGTAATTAGGCCCTATAAACACTATTTATGGAATTTTTGAGAGATTGGGCTTCATTCACTTGCCTTACATGTGAAGCTCTTCTTGACGATAGATCTCCTTATAGGTAGGGAAGGATTTGATATCATCTCATTATCTCATTTGGTTTAGTGAGGTGATTTCAAATTAGCATGTCGATTAATCTGCTTGCTATGTTTGGGTGAGGTGAAGAGGCTAGAGGAGTATGCTTTGTTCCCTTTGGGAACATAAGAAACTTGGAACCCTTGATTCCAAGATAAGTCCCCATGTGGTCCATATTGTGAGTCTTCCTTGTTAGATAGGTTTAACTGTAGTGGACACTCCCTTTATTGGGTAAACCATATGGACGAAACCTCAAGCGGTATTAGCCACTTCTGTCATGGAGCAAAAACCACTATATAAATATCCTTATGGAAGAAATATTCATAGGTTTGGTCTCTTGTTGGGATGTCATATTTCCTCAACATCTTTGATTGATTAAATTCTCGAAATGTGTCAAAACCCTAGTGTGTTGGGATTGGATTTTGCCCACTTAAGATTGCAAGAGTTGTAGAGTTGACCATTACTATGAATTATAGTGCAGCCCACTTTTTCTTTTCTAGGACTATATGCATGATTTGAAAACACTTTGAGGACATGCATACATAGAGTCCTTAGGGAGTAGAGTACTACATCACTATTTTTGTTCATGTGCAAGGTTGCTTTGTCCCTTGCCCTTTGAAGACATTGTTTTCTTGAACTCGCTAATTGATGTCTTGTGTGCCTGACTAATGATAAAAGTTTGTTGATGCATCTAGTTGGTCAATTGAAAAAAAAAATCTTAGCCAAGTTGAAACCTTTATGATTCATTACCACCTAAAAATTTCAACTTGCTTGATTTTCTAACCTGTCATTTCCAATCTTTTTTGGTTGATCCAAGTCAGGTTAGGTCACTTACCCCACTATTAGAAGCTTATTTTCTCCTTGGTTTGTTGTGTTTTGACCTCTTGAACTAGTAATATTTGATTTTGTGAGTGACCTTGCTTGGATTTAGTGAGCTAGAAATTGTCCTTGTTTAGAAGATAAACCTTTGGATTATTTAATAACATGCTTGGAGAGTCTTAGTAAGCTCTCATCCATTCCCTTTCATACAAATTCAAATTCAGACAATTATATTTGAGTGAATAATCCTCCTATTCCATATGTGTTATGATATTCTCTCATATTAGTGAGCACCTCTATGGAAGTATTGGTTTACACCTATTGCAAAATGATATCCTATCACCTCTCTTTTGGACAAGTGAGTGATTTTTCTATCTAGTTTGGTACCAACATTTCTTAGGGTGATCCTATCACATAGTACCTTTTCTTTCATGCCAATTACAAAAAGATATCAACTAGATCAAAGAAACTAACCTCAAGTATTCTTTAACTAATTACCCTTAGTTCAAACTTGCCAAGGACCTAAGGGAAAAGAACCCTTATTTGATTAATCATCTAGGGATAACTAAAAAGTTTGGTTTAATCCCAAGAGTTACCTTAGTGATTTTAGAACACCCTTAGCACCTTCTTACTTGGATATGGATATGAGTTACATGATGACTCGATGAGAGAGGGAAGAAATGGATGAATTCCTTGATGACATATTTTAAAAACATCAAGATACAATTTTGTTTGACAGTTCCTCCTGTAAAAATTGACCAGTCTTACCCCTTGTCTCAACTAGATATCTAGATGCACACCAAAGGGTTTAATGAGATAAGAGGCAAGCCTATCAAGAAGAATAATCACAATGTGAAAACCAAGATGATGAACCTCGTGGCACTTGTGTGAATGCAACACACACCAATAACATGTTTAGAGATTCAATACTAAGGTCACCACTCAAGACACCTTCAAGATACATGAGTGGAAGACTTAAGAAAATTGAGCGTGAAAAGAAAGCCTTCCTAGATGAACAAGCTGAAAAGGAAGAGCAATTTAGACTCCTAGAGTTGGAGATAAAAACCTTGTTGGAGATGGAAAGGAAAGCCTACTAGGAGGAGAAATATAGACTCTTGGGTCAACAACTTAGTGGTCAATTTAACAACATGCATATTGGTGCTAGAAACAACTCTCCTCCATCCACCCCTCCTAAGACTCCATGAAGTGGAATATGTTCAAGAATACCTTCATGATCTCCTAGCTCTAGAGGAAGAAGGTCTTTAAGAAATGATCATTATAGGAGACAAACACCTCCTACGAACTCAAGACAACCTTCACAATGTGATCATCATGATTCAAAATATGGGGGTAGTAGCTCATGTTTTGACCACAAATCCCAAGCCTTCATGAGGATGCAACAAGACCCACATTTACAATAGTATGTGGAGAGATATGTAGAGAAATAAAAAGATTCATTCTTAGAGAATTTGATCAAAAAGGGTGCTAGAGTCCCCTAAAACTTTGATGTGTACAAGAAGACTAAGAAGCAAGGTCCATTTATATAAGAAATGATCAAGAAAATGTAGATTATGATGGAAAAGGTGATGGCACCTAAGAGTTCATTCTCACTTGTTTTAATTTTTTCTAACCCTATTGATAAAAGTGTTGACGTGATATATTTCCCTAAAAATATTGGGATCCCCCAATATGACAAGTATGATGGGAATGGAGATCTACATGATCATGTGTGTTAATTTTATACTATGAGTTTTGATTTTTCATCGAGATGACTCATACCTCACGATATTGTTTCCAATGATTCTTAAGGGTCAAGCAATGGAATGGTTCACCAACATAACTCCCCTTGTTAATACTTTCAAAGATCTCATTCAAATATTTTTTCAACACTTTGCATACAACCTTTCAAGATCTATTATCTTTTTGAACTTGCGCAACACAAAGAAAAATCAAGGAGAATACATTTTCACTTTCATTCAAAGATGGAGATGGAAATGGTCTTGCTACTCTAGGAATATCCCTAAAAATGAGAACATTGAAATCCTTATTAGCAACTTCATTCTTGAGATATGGTATGAAGTTAAGAAGATGATTTTTGAGTCCTTTAATACCATGGTTGAAACCATATTTAAGATTGAGGATGTTTTGAAAGAATGAGGAATTTTGACCAAACATGGAAACAACAACAACAATGGTCAAAATAACAACAAAAAGGATAAAGGAAAGAACTCATATTGGAATAATAACAAACAAGTGGTCAATGATGGAGTTGTGGACTCCTCCAAACCCAACGATCAAGTTGTTCTTCATTTGGCTAGCACTAATCAACAAGGGAACAAGCCAAAATACCAAGATAGGCCTAAGGGAGAGAAATAAGAGTTTTCAAAACTCATTGATTCATATGAGGATATATTGACAAAACTCATTGCTAACAACCTTGTGCATCCTCTAGATCTCATCAAGTTCCATATACCTAAGGTTAAGCCATATTGGTGGGATGAGAAAGCCTACTGCAAGTTTCATAATGGTGTTGGACATGATATTGAATATTATGGGAGACTCAAACATATCATTCAAGATCTTATTGATAATGGAAAACTTAAAGTGAATAGATTGAACACTAATGTTGATCACACAACCTTCAAAGAATATTTTCCCAAGTACAAGAATGGAGAAAACTCTAAACATAAGAATGGCAAGGCTAAGATCAATTACACTTACACAAATGTAGAGAATGTTGTCAACATGGTTGAAGTGGTAGCATAAAATGTTAACATGATGAGAGATAAATATCCTTATGGTTACGATCAAGACATGGACTCTCCTCCTATATTTGATGAAGAACCCATCCTAGTGATAAGGGGTCCTCACTCTAGAGTGTCATCTCAAAATCTCAATGTTATCACATGAATTCAAGGTCCCCTTATCATTAGAGGACCCATTTCAAGTCAACCAAGTAAACCAAAGCAATTGGCATCCAAGAATGTCACCTCAAAACGAGTAGTCAATCCTAAGTCAAGTTATAATCTTATTGATCAGTCACAAAGAACCCCAACTCAAATTTTGATTTTTGAGCTCTTAAAGTTTTCTCTGAGATACAAGCAAGTCCTTTAGGATGTTTTGTGCATAGCGAACATCCCTGAAAACTCAGACATTGACCAATTCCAAAATATGGTTAACCATATTGCTATCCCTCATTACATTATCTTTTCAGAGGATGATGATAAATCTTTGAGCCACCCACATAATCTCACTTTTCATATCAAGGTCATGATCCACAAATCTTTTGTTAGGTGTGTGGTAATAGATGGGGGTGATGGGCTTAATATTTGTTCATTGAGTATTTTGAAGATATTGGGTTATTCTGAACAAATCATAGATACAGAAGAAAGATCACTATCAAAGCCTATGATGAGGTGAAAAGAAGTTCCAAGGGGTTGGCTATCCTTCTTTTTATGATTGGCCCTATTGAAAAGGATATTTTATCCCAAATAGTTGATGTTGGCCCCCTTGCATATAACATCTTTCTCGGTAGACCATAGATTCATGATATGCAAGCAGTGTCACCTACCTATCATCAGTATGTTAGGTTCCCTTACAATGGAACATAGATTTGTATACCTAGGGATAACACATTATCTATTAACTTAATTTTAGTGAGTTCTCATGTTTCCCTCAATAGAGAATCAAATGACTTTGATGCAACCTTAGCTGCATGTAAAGACAAGTTCAAGTCAATAGACGTTGGCATGGGGGGATATCAACTCAGCTCCATCATGGTACTACTAGTTTCACCTAGGTATTATGGTAATACTTCAAATGAAATGAGACCTTTCTTTCCAACTATGAATTTATTTGGCATGTTCATAGTCTCCTTAGTCCCTATTCTAGATGAGAAAGAAGTCATGGTTGTTAGAGACTAGATTTATAGAGAAGATAAGTACATGTGCAATAACAACTTTGCTCCCTCTCCTAGGGCTTATGGAAGAGGGTATACTTTTGTCAAATAGATGGGATATCCTAGACATGGCCCTCTAAGTCACAAATTGGATGCTAGAGTCGAACCCCTTGATCATGTTCTTTTTGGACACAAGTCTAAGGAGATGGTTGGCTTAGGATTTGTGAACTACAATGAGAACACTACTCCTATCCTTGATAAGTGAGATAGTGAAGAAGAACCATAATACATACCTAATTTGGAAAATTAGAAATATGTGTGAAGATTGGGTTCCTTCCACTAATCTCCTTTGGGGAGATTCGAACAGTCTAGTCACTCATGAGATAATTGCAACTATGGAACAAGATGAATCAAATATAGAAGATCCTATCAAGGAAAGTCAAAAAAAGAGTCTTTTAGTTTGATGGAAAGAGAAGGTTTTACCCTTAATGACATTCAAGATTTCACATCAAGACATCCCAAAACTTCATGGTGTAAATACCCTAGTCAAAATTTAGAAACAAGTTCACATGAGTATGAATGGGACTCCTTCTTGGAGCCTTCCATAGTTGACATGGATGTTGATGTCAATCACACTTATAGTTCTCAATCTGAGGTAACTGACAATTCATGTGTAGGATTAGAGGATTTAAACTCACTATTGGTCTCAGAATGGTTTTGACAATTGAGTGTCAACACACTTAACCAATTTTCATATAGAAGTTGAGTACACTATATGTGTCAAGCCAGATAGAACTACAATAGGTGTTGAGTGAAGATCAAGTTCCAAGCATGATACAAGTGTCGAGTGACTTCAGGTGCCATATGAGCTGAGTGATATGTAGGTGTCGAGTCACAGTTGATGTCGAGCAAGATAGAATGCAATAGGTGTCAAGCAAACTAGAATCATACATGTGTCAAGCACTAGTAATCCAATATGTGCCAAGTACTACAGAATCAACATATGAGTTTGTGCCTTCACAAACTTAGATGTAAACCATTTTTTGAGCTAACATAGAAGAATCTCAAAGGATATTAAAGATAAAAATGAATCTTTTATATTTCCTATGCAATCAACATGAAGCCAATAAGAAAAATGGAGAAGGCATGCAACCAGTAAGAAAAGTGCAAGGAATGAGCAAGAAATAAAGATTCAATATGGATTGTAGATCCATACCTAACCCCAAGTCTTCGATATCTTTAAAAGGAGGACAAAACCCCATTGTATGCATGCAAGAGAGCAATGTATGGGTAAACTATAGTGAAATTCAGAGAGAAGTGTGAAGAGACTTAAAGGAATAGAGCAGCATTGCATATTCAGTTGATCAAAATAGAGCAAGGACATCGAATAGATATCAGATCTTAGAGGATCAAGATCAGAGAGAGCAGATCAAGTGCCTAAATTCAGCAATCAAGGATTGTAAGCTATTAGGTTTATTAGTCTAATACTCTTTAGCAATTATATTAGAAGGAAAATCCTATGTTGATAGGTTAGCTTAGCAGCTAGGTTGTAGATCCTTTGAAGAAGTTCTAGACTCTTCTAGAAAGTCTTCATCTTCATCCTAGGAAATTCTAGACTATTCTAGAAAGTCTTTATCCTCATCCAAAGTCTAGACTCTTCTAGAAGATGTCTTTAAAACTAATCCTAATCCCCTCCTAACCTTGTCACATTCCCTAAACATGAGTTAAAACTTCCTAACCCAAGCCAAAGTTAACAAATATCTCCTCCTTCACCCACCCTCATTAAATGCCATCCACTTGCCTATCCCTAAGCTAATCCTAAACCATCCTAATCCATCCTCTAATCATTTGCACAAGCCTAAGCAAGCTTAAAACCCTCCTAATCAAGCCCAAGTCAAAATTTCTCTCATCTCTCTCAAAATATCTCAACCATAAAACTTTATGAAGTCCACTAGGTCATAAATGACTCTTACAAGCCCTTTTATTGCTCTTACAAGTCATTATGAGGGTCTTTATGAAGATTTTATCCCTTGAGCCTCATTTTTTGACTCATCCTTCCCCTTTCCTCCATCCTCTCACCATGTGACATGTGTCACTCCTTGATTGGCTATAAGGAAGCACAATCCATGTGCTCTCTTCTCATGCAATCTGAGCCCTCCATAAGCTTTTTCCCATCCTTGCATCTTAGCCCTCAATCCCTCAAGCCTCTTGCCTATAAATTGGATCCTTCCTCTTTGCAAAATAACACAATCCATGAAGTAAAGTCATAATTCCATTTTGAGAAGTCATTTTATATCAAAACCATACACTCACACCTAAATTCCAACTCCATTTGAAGCCCTTTTTGAAGCATAAAGCTTGAGCATACATCCTATCTATTTAGACAAAGCTACTCAACAAGAGAGCTTCTCATTGAGAGAGCCCATTAATGGCTCATATTCTCAATTGAGAGCTCATCTTAGTCTATCTTGAAGTTTATGAATTTTGTTTAGTTTGTAAAAGCTTTATTTAAATTTGGTTTCTATTAGCATACTAACATTACTCATACACATTTTGGCACACCCGGTGGGACCCCACATGGGTCATCTTCATTAGCTTTTTTAGTCAAGTTTTGTATGTCATTTGCTGATTTTGGCTAATTTTGCTTGTTTTTGTGATTGGTAAGATTGTATAAATTGGTTTTGTAGGTCCACATGAGCATGAAGAAGACAAAGGAACTGATAGTCTATCTCATAGTATTTGCAGATTTTTCAAGCTTATAGGTGGACAAAGCACTTGGAATTCTTCTTCCTCTTCTTGTCTATATTCTTCTTATTCCATCTACTTCTTCTTCTTCTTCTTGTGGGATATCTTGGCCATTTTTTTTTTTAAGGAAGCAAAATCATACACACTTCTTTTTGGTGCTTAAAATTCATTAAAATTTAAAAAATTTGCAAAAAAGAAAAAATCTTTTAACAAGTGAAACTAAACCAATCTAATCATTTGCATCCTTGCAAAATCAAGGTTTTAGATGCATTCATGCAAAGTTAGGAGCACTTCATTTTTGGGAATTTAAAAAGAACTTCAAGTTTCCATTTCAAAAGTTTCAAAATCAACACTAAGTGCACACTAAAATCTAAATCAAACTCAAAGCATCAATCAAGGATAAAATGAACCTCATTTGCAAATATTTTAAAGTTCTTTTAAAAATCTCATGAAAACTAAGAGTCCTAAATGGTTGCCAAAAATTGTCCTAAAAGTTTTGTTATTTGTTCCAAACAAATGTCTTGTTGCAAAATCTTGAATGTTTCTTAGGTTTTTCATGCATCAAAACAATCTAGGAATATCATTTTTGGGCTTAAAACATGCAAACTAGAACACAAAATCTTGAATGAAAACCAAAGTCCAAAGAGTCATTTTCACTTTTGAGTCCAAAACAATCTTGAATAATCTAAGGTTAAAACAAAGCACTTCAAAGTTCTTAAAACAACACACAAAATCTCAATCTTGAATGCTCAAAGGAAAAAACTTGAATGTTTAATCACTTGTCTTTGAATGCATGTTGCTAAACACACTCTTGAATGCCATGGATTAAAATCAAATTTTCCTTGAATGCATGATTAAAAAAACAAATCCAATCTTGAATGCCAAGGATCAATTAACCATTGCAATATCAAACACTTCATTTGGAGCTTCTAAAAATTGAACAAAACAAATCTCTTTTCCACATGCAATCTAGGTAAAGTTTGATTTTTGGACATTTAAGAAACTTTGTTAAGTTAAAATACAAATTTGCAAAAATAAATTTGAGTATTTCCTTGGACTCACCTTTTTTCTAATCACCCATCAAATATTAACCATTGGTTGCAATCTCAGCACCATTTATGGGGATGGGTCTACTTGAAAAAGGTGTTAAATGTTCCATAATCTAACTCACTCACTTGGTCTTTGAACGTTTGCTTTAACTTTATCAAAATTCTTAAATGATCAAAACTCTAGATTAAATCGATCACACTTCAAGTTTGGGCACTAAAATTGAACAACAACTGACATGGAGAGCCTTTGGGCGCGCACTTGAAATTGAATCTCACACACTTTTTTTTTGGGTTTAAAACAAACTCACACTCAATCTTGAATGCCTTAAAGAAAATTAATCGATACTTGACGTGGAGGGCCTCCAGGCGCGCGAGTTTGCTTTTGTTGACCCTAACTCTTCTTATTGTTTGCATTCTTCGATCAATTTACTTTTGTTGGTGCTTCAAGTTGGAATTGAACATCGTCTCTTAAACATGAGTGCTTGCAAAGTCTAGATTAGCACACATAAGAGTCAGTTGGTAAGAGAACAAGCGTATTTTTTAGCCCAAGGTCATCCAAGTCTTCTCTCCCCTTATCATCTTTCGAGGCCATCTTGGGTGCATAAGATTAGGATTCAAAACCTTGTTTTTTTTTAGGAGGCCTGCTTGGGGATTTCATCACCCCTTGGACGACCTAAACTCCAGCGTTCTGGCAGATTATAAGAATCGAGAGGTGAATCGAAAGACACCTCTCTTGGGATCAAGATTTTGTCACTCAAGCTAAGCCTCAAGGAACTTTATACCCTTGAGAAGTGAAAGAGGAGAAGTGGGTTACTGCTCCTCTCGGCTGTGTGACATCTTTTTAGTCTCATCTACGGATTTGGGCCTCATGTACCTTGGGTATATCGAGGACTCCTTAGCTAAACCAACTGTCAGCCTTGTAGACAACCATCTAGGATGTTAATGTGTTTGAGGTGACTAATCAAAACATTTGTAGAACATACACACTCCTTGGTGCAAGTATCACTTTCTGAGAATCAAAAACTTCTATCTGGTTGTTTCTATCTATTGCTTAATCTTTTATTTGTTGAATGAATGTTTGCCAACTTTGGTCAAAATCCCAGAAAAGCAAAAATCTCCTAGCTCAAGGCATACTTAGCGTAGTCACTGCCTTATCAGAAAATCATCCAAGCTCCCCCATTGCAACCGAATCTATCTAGTTCTTTGCCTTAGAACAATCCCAAATCCAAAGTCCATCCTAATCATCCCCCTAGCCAGCTAGCAACCCAATCCAAAATCACCCAAGCCTTTAAAGAGTTGTTCTTACTCTGCCAGAGTTTGCTATCCAATCAATCCAACCAATCCACCAGCCTCACCACGGTTATCCTTTTGACAGAGCTTTGTCTAGGGTAATCTAGCTTTGTCACCTGTTATCCCTCATCACCTTGAGCTAAAGGTTGGGATCCACAAGTGGTCAATCTCGTTTCATGCCCATAGGATCATTAGTCTATCCTCAAGTTGACACAGCCACCACCAAATCCAGCACATAGGAAAGAAAAACTCTCACTTTTTGATAGCATACCCTTGAAGTCTTCCACCCACAAGACAGCCAAAAATCTCTAGCCAATCCTCCTTAGGTCTGTCATGCAACTTTGACTCTCCCTAGGAAATCTTTCATCAGCCAATCCAAAATCTGTGCTTAACCCAAATCCAACCATGAGCTTTCGTGTTCATCCATACGCAAGACCCCATCCCCATCAAGCTCATCATCAAAGCATGAAGTACCAATCCTATCATGATGTGTTTGGTCGCATTGTCCTTGCTCTCGCCACCTCCTATTCCAATCATAATGAAAATCTTGTTGACTATGACGGCTATATTAAAAGCCTTAGAAATATTCCCCCAAGCATCCCCCAAAATCCAAGAGTTATTCCAAACTATCTAGTCATGCCATCTGATATTCCAGCTTCCCCTCCATCACCCCATCAACCAAGCTTCCAATCTTCCACCCCCATCACACTAGCTATTCCTTTCAATCCACCTCCACCTTTGACACACGAGTCTCCAAGGAATCTCCTAGAGGAAATACAAGAAAAGTTGCCTCCAACAGTCGATAAGCCATGTCATCTAATCCAACCATGTGAAGTAGTCAGTGATGAAGCTTTCCCATCTATAATATCACCTCCATCTCCCATAGCTATCATCCCCATACCATCCATCAAATTGCTTAAAATCCTTCCACTTCCCGCAAGCATCAAAATCCCACCACCTATCAAATCCCTCCAAATCCTATCCACATCGCCTCCAAGCATTTCCCAAATCTCTCGTAATGACCCTTATGCATCCATCTTCTACTCACCCATATCCACTACTGAATCCCCCATCTATCCATCCGCTACCTTTGAAGAATCCATCCCTTTACCTCCTATCGCACCATCCACTCCAAACCAATCCTATCAAGATCCTGCCCAAAAGCATGTTGACATCCCCCAAAGCAGAAATGAAGATATCATAGTACCATGTCTTCCATCCATAGTGCAGTCACCATCTCCTCCATCTCCAAAACCTCAAGCCATATCTCCTCCACTACAAGATATCTTGTCATCCCACCAGCTACATCAAGATCCTATCCTTCCATCTCCCCCACTCCATGCTTCCATCTTACCACCTATCCAAGATATTCCACCATCTATAATCTACCCTATTGGTTCACTTACATTCATCCACGGTGGCCCTCTCTCAGCAGAAGAATTAAGAACAGTATCTCCCCATTGCAATACACCTAATAAATCACTTCTACCATTTTTTGCAAGCAAAAAGTTTTCTCAGCTTGTTCAAATGCTCAATCGATGGCATTATCAAGGTCAAGGTTTAGGACCACAAGAGCAAGGAATCAGAGAGCCTATTATTGCACAAAAAAATCTAGGATTTCATGGTCTTGGATATGTATCCAAAGGCTCACCATCTAAAGGTGTTGGTACACCACACCCCCAAACCAAGCCTATCTCCAAGCCCACCATGCCAGCCTCCCATCACTCCTTCAAGAAATCTTATGTCATCCCCCCTCCACCATCTTTGCAACCCAAAACAACCTACCATATCCCCCCTTCATACGTTAAATCCATTTTGGGTCCCTATGTCCCAAAATCTACCATCCTCCATCCTCCTATCAGCCATCATAAAAATCAAATTCCATCCATTCCTATGCAAGATCAACAAAGGCACATATCAAGGCACATCATCCATCATCATCCCCCTACATGTTCTTTCATATCCTCTCCATCTCACAAAGCTTCTCCTAACAATCTTCCCAAAGCTTACCACAGCAATGTGAATGCCAACTTCAAAATGCATAAAGCTAAAAATCCACATCCTAAGCAATCATATGTCTATTCTAAAAGACATACTCCAAAAAGGAAAAATCCAATCAAAGAATGCAAAACAATGCAATAGCCTATGAAAAGAAAATCCAAAACCATGTGGATCCCCAAGAAAAAAGTTGAAACCCAATGCATAACGGCATCCACCATTGCTAATCCCCCATCTAGTGACTCATGTCCCCCATCTCCTAACTCCATCTTGGGTGCCTATATCCCCAAGCACGCTTCCACAAATCCTCCATCACGCCTGCATCTACCATCTATCCCCCATATGCTCTTTTCACACCTGTCCCAACATGTGCCAATGTTGCTCTTGCAAGCATCCCCATCTCATGCTCCTTTCCAAGCTTTTCATCCCTCCATCTCTTACCATCAATCCCATCTAATCCAATCTATTGCATAAATCACACATCCGGTGTACCAACAACTAGCAAAAAAATTGAACATTCCAACAGCTAGTGAAAAATCCCAAAAAAGCCAAAATAGCTGAAGAAAGCCAAAATCATTCCAGCTAAGTCCAAAGTCAAAAAGTCAAAAAAAAGTAAAGAAAAATAAAGCGTCCACTGGTGAAAACTTGGCAATTCAAGCGCCTTGGACAAGTACCATGATGAAAACTTGGCAAACAAGCGTCATGCGTAATCCCGCCATCCCTAGCTTAGCCTATCACCCTCATGCTTTTGGTCATCTCTTGACATCCAACTCCATCTTCCAATCTATCCACCTATCCTCCACCCTCCATCTTCCATCTCACACCGTCCACTAATCTCCTGCAACTTCAGCCAATCATCCCAGCTATCATCCATCTCCCTAGCCCCTTCAGCTTTTTCCATCCTAGCTTCAATCCTATCACATCCATCATAAGACCTCCTTCTGCATGTTATCTTCTGATTGGGGGCACTATATTCCTTGGAGATCTTGTCTTGTCCATCCTCCCTTGTCATTGGTATCTAGCTCTAGGCTATCCTCATGCAAACCCAATGTCATCTCTTTATGTCCATCATAATCCTAGCTATCTACCATCCTATCCATCCATCTCATCCTGCTCCTCTAGCTATCCTTGGTCACAAAATCTCTCCTCATCATTGGATGCATCCTGCCAAATCCATATCTTTCGCTATCACCCCACCCTTAGCTTTTGCATCTTGCACAACATCGAACCATCCCGCTATCCTCTCATCCTAAGCTTTTTATCCATCTATATCATACCTATCATTGGTCTGTTAGCTTGTACCATATCTTGATTAGCCCGCTTGTAAATATCTTGGTCTGTCAGCTTGTACATCCTCTTTAGCTTAGTACCATTGTATCTATCCAACTTTCGTGTTTGTTCCTCCTTGATTAGCATCTTGCACACATCGCACAACCCTTGGTTAGCTATTCCAATGCATCTTTTAGCTAGATCTCCTGTCACCAAAGTGCTATCCTTCTTAGTTCAGCTTGCCAGACGCATCACCCATCCAGATCCATCAGCTTAGGTGGTCTCTGATAGATCCTTGTAGGATATAGCTTTCCTCATGTCTGATCTTGGTCCATTAGTACCTCATCCTACCCATCTCGTTGGCAAACAGTTCTCTTTTGGATTTTTGCTTTCTTTTGATTTGGAATCTTCCCTTTTGGGTCTTGAAATATCTTTTCCAAGCAATATTTTTGTTTCCTCCTCAAGGTTGCCACAATCTTCCATATCATGGTATGCTACGAATGGGGCAATCTGAGCGTAAGGTCTTGATCAAGTCTTTTGTTTATTTTTCTTTTCTGCTTGTGGGTTACCCAGTGTCGGTTCCACACTGCTTCCTCTTAGACTCATGTGTGATGCTGGGGAAATCCTTGCATGTTTGTTTTGAGTCAGTCCGTCAGTCCTCTGGACAGTTGGTGAAAAGGCCTTGATGTTCTTGGTAACCTTGGCAATTAACCAACAGTCCTATAGCAAATCTAGTGCTCAACTACGTCATGATACTTCTCTTTGAAGTATCCCCCCTGATCAAAAAGCTTTAATGGTTTTCCTTCATCTCCATTATCCCCCATCCATATCCAGCATATGTCTCTCCTACCCCACCTTATGCATCAGTATCTCTTTGAATCACTCCTCACCTTTAGCTTTAGTGATCCACAATCCTAGTCTTAGAGATCCACCAATCCAATCAATCCACCAAGCGTCATCTTTCGAGATCCACAATCCTAGTCCTAAAGATCTCCGAAACCCATCTTTCGCCAATCTAACTCTTTGAAATCCTGTTGCATCAGCTTTATCATCCTATCATCCATCTCCCTATCCTAGATTCTTTTTTATAACACTCTGCTCCTTCATCCTCTGCAATCCCTGAGATCTTAAGCTTGCTTCCTCTTGTGTCTCTAATTCTCCCTTTATCATTCTCCCATAGTGAGAGTTTGAGCTAATTCAGCCCCTTCTCTTTGCCAATCTGAATTTCCTTGCTCATCCGAGATTCTTGTACTTTTCAAGAAGCCATCGAGCCTCGCTTTCTCTCCCCACCGCCTTCTTGAGGGGGCATCTCACAGTCCATTCTCTCCTCTTCTGCTCTAGCCTTGGGCATCTTATTTTCTTATCTTTGATGCCATGCCACTTGCGGCATCACACCAAAGAGGGGCAAAATGTAGACACCTAAAAATCCTTTAGAAAATAAAGTATTTTTATTTTTTGAAAAAATTCCTAATGGCATCATCATTTATTAATTAATTATTTAATTATTTAATTATTTAATTATTTAATTAATTAATTACTTGATTATTTAATTAATTATTTATTTAATTATTAAATAAATTAATTACTTAATTATTTAATTATTTAATTACTTAATTACTTAATTATTTAATTAATTAATTATTTAATTATTTAATTAATTAATTACTTAATTATTTAATTATTTAATTAATTATTTATTTAATTAATTAATTACTTAATTATTTAATTAATTAATTATTTAATTTGTATGCCTTTAAATCCCTTTATCTTGATTAAAAATATTCAATTAAGGAATCCCTCCCAAAAATGTTTAAATCTTATTTAAACATTATTTCCTTATTTATTAATTATTTAATTAGTAAATTGACCAAAAATCCTAAAATAAATAAAAAATTTATTTTTTGCCCAAAACATGGCCAATTTCCTTATGACCAATAACCTCTTCCAAAATCTTCTAATCCTTCTTTAATTTCGATTAAAGGCTAATCCCATCATTTCCTACCCCTAATGCCAACTCAAAATATTTAATTAAGATTAAATATTAATCCTCATGTTTATTAAAAAAGTTTTAATAAATATCTCCTCAACCCAAACCCTTGAAATAAATAAATCTTTATTTATTTCCTAAAAATCTAATTTATCCTCATCCTAAGAAGTTCTAGACTCTTCTAGAAAGTCTTCATCCTCATCCTAGAAAATTCTAGACTATTCTAGAAAGTCTTTATCCTCATCCAAAGTCTAGACTCTTCTAGAAGATGTCTTTAAAACTAATCCTAATCCCCTCCTAACCTTGTCACATTCCCTAAACATGAGTTAAAACTTCCTAACCCAAGCCAAAGTTAACAAATATCTCCTCCTTCACCCACCCTCATTAAATGCCATCCACTTGCCTATCCCTAAGCTAATCCTAAACCATCCTAATCCATCCTCTAATCATTTTCATAAGCCTAAGCAAGCTTAAAACCCTCCTAATCAAGCCCAAGTCGAAATTGCTCTCATCTCTCTCAAAATACTCAACCATAAAACTTTATGAAGTCCACTAGGTCATAAATGACTCTTACAAGCCCTTTTATTGCTCTTACAAGTCATTATGAGGGTCTTTATGAAGATTTTATCCCTTGAGCCTCATTTTTTGACTCATCCTTCCCCTTTCTTCCATCCTCTCACCATGTGACATGTGTCACTCTTTGATTGGCTATAAGGAAGCCCAATCCATGTGCTCCCTTCTCATGCAATCTAAGCCCTCCATAAGCTTTTTCCCATCCTTGCATCTTAGCCCTCAATCCCTCAAGCCTCTTGCCTATAAATTGGATCCTTCCCCTTTGCAAAATAATACAATCCATGAAGTAAAGTCATAATACCATTTTGAGAAGCCATTTTATATCAAAACCATACACTCACACCTAAATTCCAACTCCATTTGAAGCCCTTTTTGAAGCATAAAGCTTGAGCATACATCCTATCTATTTAGACAAAGCTACTCAACAAGAGAGCTTCTCATTGAGAGAGCCCATTAATGGCTCATATTCTCAATTGAGAGCTCATCTTAGTCTATCTTGAAGTTTATGAATTTTGTTTAGTTTGTAGAAGCTTTATTTAAATTTGGTTTCTATTAGCATACTAACATTGCTCATATACATATACAGTAGATGAGTTAGATAAAATTGATGATTGGATAGAGAAGATTGTGAATGATGATAAAGTAATGGAAACATTTCATGCAGATATTCATAAGCTCAAGGATCAAAACCAAGAGCAAATTTTGGAGGTAGAGAAACATTATAGTGATGTGTGCTTAGACATTTTTCAAGATGATTCAAGGGGTAAATTGATGACTATAGAAGCAATTGTTGAACAATTTTGGAAGACTTTTGAAGAAGCTTCCAGTGATGAGGATATCAAACAAACATTTAAAACAAAAGAGACATTGTTAGATTTGGATGTGAAACTAGGAAATTTTGTAGAGACTCACATTGAGATGGGAAACTATAGGCAAAAAGTGAAGGACAAATATGAAGCTTTAGATTTATTGGATGCAATCCAAGTCATGGAGATTATAGAGAAATTCAAGAGCATCAGTTAGAGAGTTAGTTTGTACAAAAATAGATTTGTTTTATTAGGTTATAAGCATATGTTTGCATAAAGAGATCTCTCACTCTCAAAACAAATTGAGGCAAAGATTTCTTATAAATTTAGGAATGTAATATGTATTATAGGCTACTATTTTGATGCAATAATATATGCTATCAGTGCTCTCATTCAGAGTGTAGTAATTCTTGCCTAATTGTGTTATATTTTGTGAATGTATGTTCATGGAGTGTAATGGAGCCAATTGTTTTATTGTGTTATTTTGATTGAGCAATCTTTTAATTCTAGTGTTTTCTATGATTTTACAAATTCCACTGATGTAGTCAGTTCAAGAAGAGATCATCCCTTTTGTTCTTGCATATCTTTTTGTCTCACATGATTGCACTTTCTATCACCTTGCAATTTGATGAAAAGTGAAACATCTTACGGTTACTAAATTTCCATCGATGATTGCATCAGTAGAAATAAAGAAGCATTGCTCCTATTTTCATTGGTTACTTATCAATCTTTTGAAAGGCTTAACTCACAGACATGTTGTTTCTATAGCTTATCTCCATTAGGAATTTAATTTTCAATTTATTTGCTTAAACTTCTTATTACCCTATCTTTGTTATTTACTTTTATAAAGACTTGGTTAATTTAAGAATTCATATAGTTGCATTGTTAGACTACATTCTTCTTCTTTTTTAAATAGAAATTACAAAAATATATTTTTTTTTTGTGGTTTTTCTTTTGAGATAGCAAGAAAATTCAAAATTTTATTTGAAAGCAGCCAGAACTGGCAAAGGCCTCCCTATGAACAAATACATTTATCTTCAATTGAGTGGATTCTAGTAGGTTGCAAGATCACCCAGAACCTTGAAGTTGATCGCAGATCAACTTTTCAAGAGAGGATTTCTAAAGGATTCCCACCATTAAGCATCGTGCAAAATGAAAGCTCAATGAGTACAAGAGGTAAAAAGCATTAGGGTAGCAAGATACTTAAATGGCCTTAAGTGGTCCATACAAGACAAACTAAATCTGTTCAGCCTCACTATATTGTTTGGTTGTTTTTGAATGGCTCTAAAGGTGGAAGGCAAGTTGAGGAAGAATAATGATACAAACTCTAAAGGTAGAGGATGGGGAAAATATTTCAGAGGCAACTTAAGTGGTGGTTCTAGTGGAAGGACCAATTATCAGAAGAACTATGGAGAATCTAAATGGACTGAGCAAACCAATGAGACTAGTCAAAGAAGAGGTTACAATAGAGGAAGAGGTTCCAATAATGGTGATAGAGGAAGACATGGGAATAGCAGCAAGGGATCACATTTTAGTAACATGAAGTATTACTAATGTGGGGATCTAGGGCATCCTACCTATAGGTGCCTAGAGAAGGCATCAGCATCCTATAGAGAGAAGAAAATTTCTTATGTGCAAGAAGGTGATAGTTAGAAGACAAGTGAGGTGGACCTTGAATTAGAGGAGGGTGAGAGTCTAATGTTAAGGAGAGTCCTAGTCAAAGAACTAGTGAAGGAAGACACAAAAAAGGAGGCAACTTTTCAGGACTACATGTAAAATACTTGGAAAGGTGTGCAAGGTAATCATAGATTCAGGGTCTACTAATAATGTAATATCAAAGGAGGTTTTACAAAAACTTGGGATAAAAAAGATCCCCCATGTGTATCCTTAAAAGGTGACATGGTTGAACAAAGGATAAAACATATTGGTGAATGAACAAGTATGGGTAGACATCATCATTGGTAAGTACCAAGACAAGATCTTATGTGATGTACTTCCAATGGATGCTTTACATCTACTACTAGGAAGGCCTTGGTAGTATGATAGGGAGGAAATGCACCATGGTAAGGAAAACAAATATTCCTTCAAGAAAGATGGAGTCACCTATAGCATATAGTCCTTGTTAGAGGAAGACAAAGTGGAGAAGGCTACTGTTGTAAAATGTTGATGAGTGGGAAAGAGTTCCTCAAAGACCTAAAGGAAGGTGGAGTAGGGTATTCTATCATAGTGAAGCCAAAGGAGGAGAAGTCATCAACACAAGCACCTATACCTGTAGGAGTACAAGAACTGTTAGATCAATTCAAGGACATTATATGTGATGGAGCACCACCAACATTACCCCCAAAGAGAGCCATAATTCATAATATTTACTTCATACTAGGTGCATCTTTACCAAATAAGGTTGCATACAAGATGACACCAGAGAAAAATAAGGAGATAGTAGGACAAGTCCAAGAATTGCTTGATCAAGGGATGATTAGGAAGAGCATCAGTCCATGCAGTCCTGGTTGTCCTAGCCCCTAAAAAGGGAGATAAGTGGAGAATGTGTACAAATTCTAGGAAAATCAATAGAATTATAATTAGATATAGATTCCCTATTCCTAGGATATAGGATCTAATGGACTATCTTAATGGAGCTAGATACTTTTCTAAAATTGACCTTATTGTTGGTCTCAGAATGGTTTTGACAATGCAGTGTTAACACACTTAACCAATTCTCAAGATGATGTCAAGTATAATATAGAAGTCGAGCTATAGTGTGTGTCAACCTAGAGAATTCAATAGATGTCGAGTGAACTTCAGGTGCCAAGTGAACTTTAGGTGCCGAGAAAAGTTCAAGTGTCGAGTGATAAGTGATGTCGAGTCACTATAGGTGTGGAGCAGAGTATAGATGCTGAGTGAAACAAAATTACTATAGGAGCCGAGTGAAATAGAATTCCTATATGTTTTGAGCATCAACAATTAATAAGTGTCGAGTAACATAGAATCAGCATATGAGTTTGTGCCTTCACAAACTCAGATGTAAACCATTTTTTAGCCGACTCAAGATGAATCTCGAAGGATCTTGAGGATAAGTTCAAATCTTTTGCATTACCTGTGTAATCAGCATGCAGCCAATAAGAAAAATGGAGAAGGCATGCAACCAATAGGAAAAGCCAAGAATTGAGCAAGAAATGAAGAGTGATTATTGATTGTAGATTCATACCTAACCCTAATTCTTCAAAGCCTTTCAAAGGAGGATGAAACCTCATTATGTGTGCGCATATGAGAAGTGTATGGGTGAATTATAGCAAAGTGCAGAAGGGTGTAAAGACTTAAAAATGGTATAACAACATTGTAGAATTTAGTTGATCAAGATCAAAGTATCAAAATTTTGAAGAGAGACATATCAGATCAGGCAAGGATCATAATAGACAAAGCAGAACAAGGATTTGGGATCAGCAATTAAAGATTGAAAGTCATCAGGTCAAGACTTTCTAATACTCTCTAGCAATTTTATTAGGAATGAAAATATTATGATGATAGGTTGGTTTAAAAGCCATGTTGTAAGCCTTTAGACAAGGTGCTAAATCCTTTAACAGGGTAACATTCCAAGTGAGTGTTTGTAAATCCTTTAACCATGTCACTTTTAATAGGGTGTAAAGTCTTTAATAGGACAGGCCTTTCAAAAGGAAAACCATTGGAAGTAGTCAAACTTTGTAACCTTAAATAGTTAAATATTGTTGTAATGATACTTTGTGGGTGTCATCCCCACCCCAGTTTTACCTTCTCATTCTACAGGGTTTCTGGGTTACCAAATTCTTGTGTTATCTATTTTCATGCATGTCTTTACTTTCACGTTTATTAGAATTAGATGCATGTGAATGATTTTAGCTATAAGGGTTTTGAAAAGGTTAAATTTAGTTACTTATAATTCACCTCCCCCCCCCCCCTTCTTAGAAGTAAATCTTCCCACTTGTAAATTCCAACAATTGGTATCAGAGCTAAGTTCTCACAAGGAGGAGCCTTACAACTTGGAGAAAAGATCTGGAAATGGAAGTCTACAAACTTGGGAAGATCATAGAGAATTAGGCAATTGATATACAACTTGCTTTACATGCTTTGGAAGAATCTAGAGAGGAACTGAGAAAAATCTTAAGAGAAGAAGATAGATTGTCATAGGTGAGAATGATACACAATACAAGGAGATTGACACCTTAAAACTGTTTGCAAATGGAGATTCCAAAGAGTTTGATGCAGCAATAGCAGACCTGATGGAGAAGAATAGAGCTCAAGCAGAAGAAATTAGAACACTCAAGCTTGAACAAGAGTCACAAGCCATGATGCTTTGTGAGGTGATTGAATAGAAGAAAAGAGCCATTGAAGATAAGGCTATGGTAGAAGTGTTGAAAATCTGATTGAAAAGATCATTGTGAGAAGAAGATTGATTAAAAGAGGGAGATTGTTGATAAAGAATGTTTTCAATCATTGTTTTGTCATTGATGTCAAACTTGCTACTTCTAGGAATGACAATTTCTTATAAGATCCAAGTACTATCACTTAGTTGATTGATGAAGAGGATTTAATCAATAAGATGTAACAAGAGTACCTAAGGGAAAGGTTGAGTTATGATTTTGTAATGAAGTGCAAGAATCAACTAAGACAATGATTAAATGATGTATTGATAACATACTTGAAGATACAAAAGTTGGTCACACATAGAAATACTGGAAGTATAAGTTGGAACAAGGTTGACTACAAAGCTTAAACTAAGATCATTAGTAAGTGTTCAGCAAGTTAGTTTAAGCCAAGAAAATTTTTAGTTAGAACCAAGCAAATAGAAAATCTAGTGTGTGACGAGTGAACTTCAGGTGCTGAGTGAACGTTAGGTGTTGAGTGAAGTTCAAGTGCCAAGTGATATAGAAGGTGTCGAGCATCAGTAAAATGTAGTTAATGCCGAGTAACATAGTATGTGTCGAGCACTAGAATTTCAATAGTTTCGAGCTGCTGCATTATTGGAAAAGTCAAAGATTTGCCAGATTTGAGCCGACAAGTTTGTTGCCTTAAATTTTTTCAACCAATTGGAGGATAAGGATAATGAGATGGTGGCACAAAATTCTATGTAAACCATTTTAAATAAAATTCAAGAGGATTCTTCATGATGTTTCTAGAAGGAACAAAATGTGGGTTAGATTCAATGAATCCTACCTAATCCATTCAAATTGAAATCAAAGGAGGGAAGAATTGAGCCAAAAAAGAAATTCTAGACTTCTATTTAAGGAGGCACAGACCAAGAAGCGAGAGTTGTTGGATTGCCAAATTGTGAAGTAGTTGAAGGGTGTCAAGGAGAAGACATCTAGGAGAAGAAAGAACATAGCACAGAGACTTTGCTTCAATAAGTGGTCAAAAAGAGAGGATTGCACTAGTACATTGAGCATGGAGACTCTAGGAGAGAAAGCTTGAAAGGATCGAAAGCTGTTAGAACTACAAAGACTGGAAGCCAAGCAAATTGTGAAGAGTTGAAGAGTCATCTAAAATTTGCAAGTTAAGTTGTATGTTGTATTTAGGTAAAATTGCCTTACTATTACTCTCTAGCAACTATATTAGTTAGGGTAAAAAATCCTATGGACTTAGGTTGGTTTAACAGCCATTTGTAAATCCTTTAATAGGGTGACATTCCAAGTGAATGTTCCAAAGTCCTCTAACCAAGCCCATTTCTAATAGGGTGGTTAAATCCTTTAACCAGGTCACATTTAATAATGTGTTGTAGCCTTTAACAGGGTATGCCTTTCACAGGGCATCACTTTCAAAGAGTGAGAATTGAGTATCATGTTACTGGTGCTTTTTACCAAATTGGGTTTCCACTTAAATCACTGTGTTATGTCTTGATCTTTTCATGTGTTATGTTTGCATGCTGATTTACATTAACTTGCTAAATAGGAAAGTTTAAGCTTGGATGAATGAATAGTTTAATAGGCCCACTTTACTTGATGAAAAGTTTGAATTGGACATTTGGACCTTGAATAACTTTTGAACCCCCCCCCCCCTCTCAGTTATTCTAAATTAGTTCTAACAATTGATATCAAAGCCATCTATTGATTTAGTTTCAAGGTACTAAAAGCAGGAAGATCAAGATGTCTAAGAGAGAAGTTCCCAAGCTCAACAAAGACAACTTCATTGCATGGCAGAGCCTGATGAAATTGCACCTTGGATCAATAGGTGATTATGCAAAAACTTCAATTGGAGTGGAACATGTAGATCTAGCTAGACCCCTCTTTGCAGATGATTTGAACAAAAGGAAGGAGCACAATCAAGCAATGCTAGAGAGTGCCTCTGTACTCAGTTATGCTGAATTTGATGACATCAAAGGTTGTGATACTACATTCAAGATGTGGAAAGCCCTATCAGATATCTATGGAGGAGATCAGAATGTTCAGACAGTAAAGAGAGAAAGCTTTAGAAGAAAGTTTGATGACATGAAAATGGAGGAAGGAGAGAATGTTGCTCAATATGGCTCCAAAATGAAAGAAGTGGTAAGTGCAACAAGAAGTTTGGGTGGTCAATTGGAAGAAGAGACTATCAATAGCAAATATTTGAGAACCCTACTCTCTATCTATGCTATTAGAGTTTCAACCATCCAAGAGCTAAGGTCTGTACAAGGAAACACACTAACCTTTGAAGGAATAGTGGGAAGACTTATTGTATTTGAGTTATCCATCTTTGATAACTACAAACCTGAGAACCTTGAATCTACTTTCAAGGCCAAGCTAACATTGGAAGACACTGAGGAATTGAAATCAAAGAAGAAGAGTAGAAAAGGAAAACATGCATCTAGTGATAGCAGCACAGATGAAGGAGATGTAGAATAATTGGAAGCACTACTGGCTAGAAGATTCCATAGAGGCAAAGGTAAATTCAAAGGTAAGCTTCATATCATTTATTTTAATTGCAATGAAGTAGGTCATATTACTGCAAGGTGTACACAAAAGAAGAACTACAAAGAAGGAAACAAGTACAAGAACAAGAGAGAAGATGATAGCAAAGATTATAAGGACAAAGGAAAAAGATGCTACATTGTTGAAGAAGATTCTAATGAGAATGATGATGAAGTAGTCTATGTAGCCATGAAAGATGAACTAGATGAAGATGAAGCAACAGTATTGGTAACCTGTGTGAACAAGAATGACAAGTGGATCATAGATAGTGGATGCTTACATCACATGATAGGAGATAAAAGTAAGTTTATTACCTTTACTCAATATGATGGAAATAGTGTTAGATTTGCTAGTGATGCTCCATGTCAAATCAAAAAAAAAGGTTCAATCAAACTTACAGATAAAATTTCATGTGATAATGAATACTATGTTGAAGGATTGAACTACAATTTGTTGAGTGTATCAGAGTTAGGCATGTAAGTTGCAAAGTAGAATTTGGAAACAAAACTGCCAAAATCTATGACACTAATGGAAATCTGATAGAAAAAGGTGAACAAACAAGAAGTAATCTGTTTTACCTAGATATGGAAGATGCAACTTGTCTTGTTGTTAAATTTGATGATGTATGGCTATGGCATAAAAGACTGTGTCATGTTAACTTTGACAATCTGATTAGCATTAGCAAAAAGAAGAAAGTCAAAGGTTTACCCAAACTGAAGAAGCCTGAAAACACAATGTGGAAACAATGTCAACTAGGGAAGATGACCATGTCAAGATTTAAAAGAAAAACCTACACTTCTAAAGAAGTACTAGAGCTAGTCCATACTGACTTGTGTGGACCAATAGAAGTGCAAAGCTACCTAGGAGACAAATACATAATGCTATTTGTGGATGACTATTCCAAGATGATGACTGCCATGTTCTTAAAGAAAAAATTGGATGCATTTCAAATTTTTAAGTGGTACTTGGCCAGGTTCAAAAAGGAAATAGGAAAGAGTTTGAAGTGCCTAAGATCAGACCGAGGAGGAGAGTTTACATCAAAAGAATTTGAGATATTTTGCAGTGATAGAGGTATCAAAAGGAAAACATTAGTACCAAGAACTCCCCCACAGAATGATATTGTAGAAAGAAGGAATAGATAAGTGATAGACTGTGCCAAAATATTGATGATGGAGAAAAATGTTTCTCTAAAGTACTGGAGAGAAGCTGTAAGTACTATTGCTTACACCCTAAATAGAGTCCAAGTCAAGAAAGGGACAACTGCATCACCTTTTGAATTGTGGTATGGTCACTCACCTAATGTAAAATATTTCAAAATATTTGGTTGCAAATGCTATATTTTTAAAGATACTAGAAATGGCAAGTTTGATGCAAAAAGTGATGAAGGCATATTCCTTGGATACTCCACTAGAAGCAAAGCATATAAGTGTTTGAATACTAACACTAACAAGATTGTGGAGAGTGCAAAAGTAAATTTTGATGAGGATGCAGAAGTCCAAGTTGATGAAATTAGGAAATTAGAAGATTATAGATCTTTTGTATACTTCTATGAAGGAATGACTATTGAAGATGAAGTTGCCAATCAAGTTGGGAATCAGCAACAAATTTTAGTATTAGCCGAGTTACAACCAGTGAGCATCGAGCTACATTCAAAAGTTGAGTTGCAGAATGAAGAAAGTACACATTCTAATTCTAAAAATAGTATACATGAAAGAAATGATGAAGTACCAGATGGAGAAGAGAAAAATGACTCTGAAGCTAAAGGATCAAATATGGAAAGAAGGACAGAACCAAGACTAGCCAAGTATGTGAGAAGATATCACCCTGCAAAGCAAATCATTAGTGATAAGGATCCAAGACCAATGCCAAGGAACAAACTAAGGAGTGAATCATGTCTGTTGAGCAAGGTTGAGCCTAAAACAATAAAAGATGCACTACAAGATGATGACTAGTATAAAGCCATGGAAGAAGAGATAGACCAAATTGAGAAGAATAAAACTTGGACCCTAGTTCCTAGACCAACTGATAAGAATATAATTGGTACCAAATGACTATTTAGAAAATAAACTTGATGAGAATGGTGAGATAACAAGAAAAAAGGCCAAACTAGTTTGCAAAGGCTATGCACAAGAAGAAGGATTGGACTATGGAGAAACATTTGCCCATGTTGCAAGAATGGAAGGAGTAAGAACACTGCTTACATATGCTACTTACAAAGGTTTCAAGGTCTACCAAATGGATGTAAAGTCTAGTTTTTTGAATGGTATATTGGAAGAGGAAGTCTACATAGAAGAACCAGAGGGATTTTTTAATGAAAACAACAAGGATATAGTTTGCAAACTGCATAAGGCACTCTATAGTTTGAAGCAAGCACCTAGAGCATGGTATGAGAGACTGCACAAATATCTTGTGAAGATAAGATTTGAGAGAATAGATGACAACAACAACTTGTATATCAAGGTAGAAAAAGGTAAAGACATTTTGATATCTGAAATCTTTGTTGATGATATAATATTTGGAGGAAAAGATATTCTATACAAAGATTTTTATGATCAAATGAAACATGAGTTTGAAATGTCAATGTTTGGAGAAATCAAGTTCTTTATTGGATTGCAATTACATCAATTGGAGCATGGCAAATTTTTGACTCAATCAAAATACATCAAGGAGATACTCAAGACATTTGGATTAGAAGACTCAAAACTAGTTAGTACACTAATGGTAACAGGACATAAGTTATCAAAAAATGGCAAGTCAGTTGAAGTGAATCAGACAATGTATAGATCAATGATTGGAAAGTTGCAGTATGTTGTACATAGTAGACCAGACATTGCATTAGCTATTGGAATAGAGGCAAGATTTTTTGCAAAACCAAGAGAAAATCATCTAATGGTAGTAAAGAGAATACTGAGGTACCTAAAAGGAACTAATGAATTTGGTTTGTACTACAAGAGGAGTGAAAAGTTTGAACTAAGAGACTACACTGATGCAGATTAGGGAAGTAATATTGATGATAGAAAAAGCACTAGTGGAGGAGCACTTTTCTTAGGTAAAAGACTTATTACTTGGACCAGCAAAAAGCAAAGTTGTACCTCACAGTCAACAACAAAAGTTGAATATGTTGCAACTACTATCAGTTGCACTAATATTGTATGGATCAAACATCTACTGCAAGCTATGAAGGAAGAGGTAAATGAGCCTATGATAATCTATTGTGATAATACAAGTGCTATTAACATATCAAAGAACTTTTCAATTCATGCTAAAACAAAGCATATTGTAATCAAGTATCACTATGTAAGAGAATTGGTGGAAGACAAGCAAGGATGGAATATGTCAGCTCAAAAGAATAGATTGCTGACATCTTCACAAAAGAACTACCTAAAGATGCTTTTGAGTATCTTAGAGGTAAGTTAGGGGTGATACCCCTATCCAAGGCTACTTAAGATAAAACAAGATTGCCCTGCATCAAATGAATTGTTATTGAAACATTACACATTGATGCAGAGGATACTTTAAGATTTTGTCTAAAATAATTAAAGTGACGAAGTTTCAAATCAGTCACAAGCAAGGTGAAAGAGGTAGAAATTGAAAGAACCTGCAAATGCTACACTTGCATGTTGAGATGCTGAGATAATATGTCTTTGGCATTGTTGTCAAAGAGGGAGAAATGGCAGAAACTAATCAATAGTTGAGGGAGAAGATGAAGAAGAATGAAGAAACTAATCAGAGAATCATGCAGTTAGATACTAGAATAGCAAAAGATGAGCAATGTATGAAGAGGGAGAGAATGTAATTAAGTGAAAGAAAAAGGATATAGCAGCTAAGAGGGAGAAGTAGAAGTAAACCAATCAGGATAGTAGATCAAGAAAGGGAGATGTGACAACTAATGGTAACATTATTTCTTTTTGGCATTTGACTTGCTGATCTAACCTAGTTAGCATTTTGATAATATAGTTGAATAGTTTGGTCTGATGGATGATCAGTTTGGTTTTCCATCAATGCCAAAGAGGGAGATTGTTGAAAATCTGATTGAAAAGATCATTGTGAAAAGAAGATTCATTAAAAGAGGGAGATTGTTGATAAAGAATGTGTTCAATCATTTTTTTTCATTGATGTCAAAACTACTACTTGTAGGAATAACAATTACTTATAAGATCCAAGTACCGTCACTTAGTTGATTGATGAAGAGGATTTAATCAACAAGATGTAACAAGAGTACCTAAGGGAAAAGTTGAGTTATGATTTTGTGATGAAGTGAAAGGATTAGCTAAGAAAATGGTTAAATTATGTATTGATAACATACTTGAAGATCAGAGGTTGGTCACACTTAGAAATACTGGAAGTATAAGTTGAAACAAGGTTGACTGCAAAGCTTAAACTAAGATCATTAGTAAGTGTTAAGAAAAATAGTTTAAGCTGAGAAAATTTTTAGTTAGATCCAAGCAAATGGAAAATCTAGTCTGTGTCGAGTGAACTTTAGGTGCCGAGTGAGGTGTCGAGTGAAGTTTAAGTGTCGAGTACTATAGAAGGTGTTGAGCATCAGTAAAACGTAGTTGATGTCGAGTAACACAGTATCTATCGAGCACTAGAATTTCAATAGTGTTGAGCTACTACATTATTGGAAGAGTCAAAGATTCACTAGATCTGAGCCAAGTTTGTTGCCTTGAATTTTGTGAACCAGTTGGAGGATAAGGATGATGAGTTGTTGGCACAGAATTCTATGTAAACTAATTTAAAGTGAATTCAAGAAGATTCTTCATGATGTTTCGAGAAGGAACAAAATATGGGTTATATTCAATGAATCCTACCTAATCCATTCAAATTGAAATTAAAAGAGAAAAAAATCAAGCAGGAAAAGAAATCTCAGACTTCTATTTAAGGAGTCACAGACCATGAAGCAAGAGCTACTAGATTGCCAAATTGTGAAGTAGTTGAAGGGTGTCAAGGAGAAGACATCTAGGAGAAGGAAGAATAGAGCACAGAGACTTTTCTTCAATAAGTGGTCAAAAAGAGAAGATTGCACCAGTACATTAAGCATGGAGACTCTAGGAGACAAAGCTTGAAAGGAGGGCAAGCTGTCATAACTATAGAGAATGGAAGCCATACAAATTGTGAAGAGCTGAAGAGTGATCTAAAATCTGCAAGTTAAGTTATATGTTGTATTCAGGTCAAAACCCCTTATTGTTACTCTCTAGCAATTGTATCAGTTAGGGTAAAAAATCCTATCTACTTAGGTTGGTTTAACAGCCATTTGTAAATCCTTTAACACAATGACATTCCAAATGAATGTTTTAAAGTCCTCTAACCAGGCCCACTTCTAACAAGGTGGTTAAATCCTTTAACCAGGTCACATTTAATAGTGTGTTGTAGCCTTTAATAGGGCAAGCCTTTCACAGGGCATCACTTCAGAAGAGTGGTGGTTTTTTCTAAATCGGATTTCCACGTAAACCATTGTGTTATGTGTTGATCTTTTCATGTGTTATGTTTGCATGTTGATTTACAGTAAGTTGTTGAATAGGAAAGTTTAAGCTTCGATGAATGAATAGTTCAATAGGCCCACTTTACTTGATGAAAAGTTTGAATTGGACATTTGGACCTTGAATAACTAATTCACCTCCCCCCCTTCCCCTCTCTCAATTATTCTAAATAAGTTCTAACAACAAGAAGACAAGAGAAATCTAGCCAATAGACTAGAACAAAAGTCAATAGAACTTGCAAGAATTTCAAACATGTAGCTAGACACCCTAAGCCAGATGATGAATGCACATCATGAATTGAATGTCAAGGACATTGAGATCTCTACATTGAAGATGCAAAATGAACAACTGCAAGATAGGGTAAACTTTAAGAAAGTTGCCTCCAAAAAAGATATAAAATATTGGTGAATTTCTCATATTTTAAAAAAAAAAAAACTAAATTATTTCAGTTGGTGAATCTCTCAATTTTTTATTCTAAATATTGTTAATATTGATGATTATTTTTGAATCATTTTTTTTGTATAAAATATTAACAAATCTTAATAATAATAAGAAGTTCATTAATCACCATGGAATATTACAAATCAAAATTGAACATTTTTGTACCTCATGGAATATTATGAGGATTGTTACATATACTTTAAATCAATGGTTAAAACTAAATATTGGTGATAAATCCCTAAAGTAACTAATATTTATGATAATTATTGGTTAGTTTAATTTAATTTATCCAATAATATTATATTTAGGTAACTCAAGTCTAATCATGTAATGAGTATTATGGCGAATATTTGAGTTTAAATTTTTTAATAAAATAAATTATTGAGTGATTTTAAATATTCTAGAACTAAATTTTATAAAACTATGGCGATTTAGGTTGTATCAAATCTTAAATTATTAGCCAAATCACTAGCCAAAATATTCTAAAATTAGCCAATTTACGAATATTAGCCACTAAAAAATACCTTGCTACAAAATGACCTAAAAAGAGAGAAAGAAATTGTAGAGAGCTTCAACAAACCTAATGAGGAAACATTGCATAAGGACACATTTTAGAGGAAACTACAGTAGATGGTTGAGTCAAACCATGTGTTTCAGTTGTTTGAAGACTAGTCATGTCAACAGGAATTGCCCAACAAGATCAAAGGCACCCAACTCAAAGAGCAACAAAGGTAAAGAGAAGGTAGATGTTGAACACATTAGAGAAGAAATGAATAAGACATGGAAGAAGAAAGATGGGAGCATCTCATCAAATGAAGGGATCACTTCACCTAAAAGGTCATTTGGTCACACTTCATCAAACTAAGTACAAGAAGGCATAAGGAACTGATTTACAAAAGCTTTATCATACATTAGTTCCTAAACAAACAAGTACTGAAAATGAGAGATCAGCATGATTAGAGATGCAAAGTCAAAACTTCAAGATTTCATAAGTGTTTCCAAGTTTCCCTCAGATGTTGAGTAAGATCTTATTACAAGCCGAGTTGATTGCCAAAAGCAGTAGAAGTTGAATGATTAGTTGGAACAGAGTTGGTAGTGGAAGTTGACTGATGAAAAGCCAATGGAAGCTGAGTAATGCAAAAATCTTTAAGAAGCTAAGTGGACAGCTATAAATGCACTAAGCATTAAATGTAATGAAAGTAGGGTATATTATCGCATTTTCAATCATTTTTCTTCATTACAAACGAAGAGCAAAGATGAAGAAGAGTGCAGAACAACTCCAAAGCAGAGAATCTAGCATTTGAGTTGATTTCAACAATGAGTCAACATGATTTCATCAATTTCAAGCTATTTGCATTTGTTTTGAGTTACGCAATTTCACATTTTCTTTGTGTACAAACCCTAGATCACACAAATGGCCTCTAGCTCTAGGAAAAACATAGGAGAAAGAATCGTTTGAAGTCCAGCTAGTGTCCAATGAAGTAAAATAACTTGATTTCCACCCAATCCTTGAAGTGGCATATAAAAATGACCCAGCTGGAGCCCTATCTGTAATACCCCCTAAGGTAGTTATGGTTTAGGATGTTAGAAGGTGTTACAATTGCAAAATTGGAGCCATATGAAACATGGAGATGAGGGAAGCTTATGAGAAATTGTGTGAAAATGGAGTTTTAAAGAAGAGTATCAAATTGTTAAAAAGAAGGGTTTGATGTGAGCCCTAGAATTCCCTACACTTCTCAAAACTAAATGGATAGGGATAGTGCTTAGCAGAATACATGATGGAAGCTTATGGTTGGAGGATGGTCCAGTGAAAATCACAAAGAGAATTGTGCATAGAGTGACAGGTTACCCAACCCTAGATCAGCCAAAGACCCTTAGGAGTGATTCTAAGGAAGAAATTGAGAAAAACACTAGTGCCAAGTGGAACAAGAGAGGAATGATAATAGACACCATTCTAGACCCTCTTGTTGACTTTTTTGTTAAGGTTATTGCACATAAGTTCTACCATTCTTGCAGACTTAATAGTGTGCCTTGCATTGCAATGGATGTGGGTTACAAATTAGTGAAAAAAGATCATACTTATGATCTTGTTGAACTGAAATTGTAGCAAATTACTGAGAATTTAGTAGTAATAAGGAGAACCAAGGGAGCACAGTGCAAATTTGTTGCTATTTTGATTTGCATATTCTTCTATGTACAGAATGAGTTTCCTTCTTTTGGCAAAGTAGTCTAGCAAGCAAATAGGTCTATCATAGCTCAAGTTAATGAATACATTGAATAGATGGGAGCTAATTTTGAGACCCTTATGACTAGCTATTTTGAAGACGTCAAGAAAACCATGAAGCAAAGCTAAGAATACTAGTTTCATTAGTAGAGAATCGTGTAAATGATGTATGCTTTCTTGTAGATATTGACTACACCTATATACAAGCTACCATAACAAGAGTTATATGGTTAAGACCTCTTGGCTATGAAATAAATATACATGAGGCATCAGCAGCTATAACTGCACTACTAGCTAAGGAAGTAGACAAGAGTGCACCACATTTTGGTACTTTTGATGTGGTCAAATCAAAGGTGGATATGGAGTTAAAGACTGCCTCCACACTGAAGAAGAAAGACAAACTTGTAAAGAAGTTAAAGGCCAAATTTGGTGAGGGCACTGTAGAAGAAGATGAAGAAGGTGAAGAAGCATAAAATGATGAAGAGGAACAAGGAAAGGAGACACTTTCTTTGACCCAAGGAATGGGGGAGGATGCAAAAGAAGAGGAAGGTGCCGAGAAAGAAGCACCAAAGCCAGAGCCAAAGAAGATAAAAGCACAAAAATAGCTAGTTGCATAGCCAAAGGGGAAGAAGAAAGCAACAAAGCCAAGCCCGGCCAAGCCAACTACAAGGGTAGATACAAGGGCAACAACCCAAGTGGCAAAGGAATAGGGGAAGAAAAAGGCCATAGAGCAAGGAGGGCCTATAGAACAAAAGAAGAAAAGAAAATATGTTGCACCCCCAGAGTCAAACGAAGAAAAGATAGAGTCTGACAATGATCAATTCAGATTGGTTACGCATTCTACCAAGTCTAAATTGGAAAATGTTTGTAATAACATTAGAGATAATGCAGATCTAACTAGTTTAAAGATCATTGATTTTAATAAATTATCAAGAGAAGAAAAAACCATAGTGGAAGATTCCATCTACACTATGATGGCTAAGTTCAAGACCACCCCACTTGAACTAGACAACTCTATGCCTAAGGAGCCAAGCTCCATTGTAGAGAATAAATGGCATTACTACCTTAAAATGGAGAAAGAAATAAGGGAGTCTACATTGGCTCATGTAATTCTTGACCTAACTAAAGGTTAAATAAGCAAGGCTAACAAAAAACATGGGAGCAAATTTGCACCTAAATACAGAGCCTTTAGAATTTTGCAAAATCAAATTGAAGATGTTGTGCAAAAGTCCACACAAATGTGGAAATTAATTTATGGATTGACAACTGTCAAAGAAGGGCAGGAAGATCCCTTTGAGGGAAGAAATGATGAGGAAGAAGAGAAAAATGAAAAAGAGGAAGAAGAAGAGAAAGAAAAAGAAGAGGAAACGGTCGAGAAGACACATCAAAGTGAAGAGGCAACAGCCGAAGAGTAGCAACCAGAATAGAGTGTCCCAGACACCCAATTGCCACCACCAAGTCCTCCACATACAGAACCTATAGAAATAGTAATTGTAAAGGATGTTCTTGACACCTTAGGTCAGAACATCAATCCATTAACTTCAAATGATCTCAAAAAGATCCTTCAACAAACTACATTGCAACAATTGTGTACAAATATTGTTTTGGTGAGTGTGGAACAGTTGCAAAAGGTTGTAGCAAAAATCACTAGGGAGCAGGTAAACACACAAGAAACACCTTCACAACCTTCCACAGCTATAGAAGATCAACCAAAAGAGCAAGAAGCACAAGATACAACTACTAAGGTTGGTCATAGCAATGAAAATTGTTGAGGAGCCAACAAAGGAACAAATAGGACAAGATGTTCCTACAACACAAAGTCAAGATGCACCTCCTCAAATCATTATCATTGATCAAGGCAGTAGAGAAGAAGAGAATGAAGAGGAGAAAACCCCTAAAAAAAAAGAGCGGGAGGCAATGTATTGCATAAAAATGTAACCAAGGAATAAAAGCTAAGCAACTAACATCTATTCCAACATGATTATGCAAACCTCAAAATATGCAAGAGAACATGTAAATAACCATAACATGAAATCAAAAGAGTATAAACTATTCAAAATAGCACATATGCAAACCTGATGAAATCATCAAGTGTAGATGATTTCACATTATGGGATGTGGTTGCTCACAAATCTATTAGCATAACAATGAGGTAGATAATGCTTGTTGGAAATGAGGAGAGGGCTCTCCTTTTATAAGAAATGAGATGCAACAAATGGCTAAGTTTGAATACAAGATGGAGGGCTAGGATTTCTCAGGATTGATGAGGTGTCCATGAGGTGGAGGCCAAGTAGACTCCAAGTGGATTAGGGTTTTGACCAATTCAAAGGGGGAAATATGCTCACACATGTGTGAGCAACCTTTGATAGTGACATGATGAAGGGGTGTGAGAAGCATGGCTTCTCACACATGTGTGAGACAACTTGATTCTCATGCAAGGGGACAAGTATGCAAGAGGTGTGAGAAGCATGGCTTCTCACATGTGTGTGAGACACCTTGACTCTCATGGAAGAGGACAAGTGTGCAAGAGGTGTGAGAAGCATGGCTTCTCACACGTGTGTGAGACACATGACTCTCATGCAAGAGGAAAACTGTGCAAGAGGCATGGAAGACATGAGGGGTGAGGAAAGTGTGAACATCCCTCACACATGTGTGAGGATTCCTCACACATGTGTGAGCACACACTTAGTATTAAAAGGTGATTAGAAAGATGATTATGCAAAGCAAGCATGATTAAGGAAGTGGGTAGGTTTAGGATGATGGGTTAGGTTAGAGTAGTGAGGTTCGGTGAGGGTTAAAGGTAGGAGCCATGTGCTCATATAGGATTAAATGTAATATTTAATTCCAAGGGGATTAGGCCAGGATTAGTTAAGTAAATGAAGTACTTAATTAAAGTGAATGGATTAGGATTTAAATAAACCTTAGTTTATTTAAATCAAGGAATGGCTAGGATTTAAATAAACCTTAGTTTATTTAAATCAAGGTAAGGCAAATGTAATTAAATAAATGCAAATTTATTTAATTAAAGGTAGGGGAATTAAATAAATAATAAATATTTATTTAATTGGTCAGGAAATGGGTTTTGGACAATTTTAGGTGTCTACATTTTGCCCCTCTTTGATATAGCATTAGTAATGTTATATCAAAGAAGAATAAAATATAGTGGATGGAAGGATAAGACTAGTAGCATGATTCCCCAGTCATGGAAGGATGAGGAAGGATGGCGAGGGGGAAATGGTATGCCCCCTTGAGAGGAAATGTGGGTTAGGAGAACATGGATGTTCTCTTGAAATGGAAGGGAGTGGAAAATTTATGTTGCAATGGTGTGAAAAACTTAAGTTTGATATTGTACTTAACACTATGCACCAAGGTATGAGGAACCAAGATGACAATGTGTCAAGTACATGAAAATAGGGGTCTAATACAACCATATGACGTATGAAACCATGATATGGAAGACCATGATTCCTTGGGACAATAGGATGCAAAGACCATGAGAAATGCAAAAAATATGTAACGCCCCGCCAAGGGATCCAAAAGAATTAACCTAAAGTTTCTCTAAGTTTGCTAAACATTTTTTTTTTTTTTTAAAGTAAGAAAGTATGACATACACATCAAACACATAGTAGCGGAAGCAATAACATGTAATCATCGACAAACATACATTGCAAGTTACATTTCTTAAAGATCCCAAGACATTGAGTCAAGTTTAAATTTAATTAAATTTAAGTCTAACAACTATCACATACATATGAAAGAATAATCAAAAACTCCAATGTCCATAATATACATTTGTTTCGAATGCCTCTCGGCAAATTAATTCGGAATGCTCAATCATCCACTGTACAAGTCACAGGGTATGAAAGGCTTAAAAGAATATACATATGCAAAGATCAATATACAACATCCTCAAATCCACGATACAAAGTACAGTAAAAATATATGAAACTATTCACCATACATGATACACCCATACATCCATAATGATAAAACATCTATCATAAAATCTAACCATCCATCATAATAATCCAAGAACATAGTGAAGGTAAATGCCAATCACGAAATCTCCAACCACGGTGACCACGGAACGGATCTCAATGGTAAGAGTAAAAGCACTACCACCCGACCGCGTGGAACCTAAATGGTCCACTCCCACCGCGCTGAGGAGATAGTCTCAAGTCCCAAATAGGATAACAAAACCTATAATCATAAATACTCTCTAAGTTCAGGAAATCCTATAAGTATGCTAACTCAAGGGTTCCTAAAAAGATCGACATCTAAATCCCAAAGGTACTACAAGACACGTAGGAAACCTAATATGCAAGCAGGAAAGTGTCATCGCAATAGTCATGTAGAAGTTACCTGAGAAATCCCTTAGGAATCTCGGGTCCCTACTGATCCTGCGGCCACTAGTATCCTCTCGTACTGACGAGGCATACTATGGAATGCAAGGTCGTAACCAAGCGTCCTCTCTACCCCATCCTAGTCTGTACTAGCACTCATGGCATGGGAGAGAACATACAATTATCTTGTTAGGTTCATTTTCTCTCATTTAGTGTAAATGTTTTCACTTATTAAAAATGACTTACAATGGGTTTCTCAAGGCAGCCTCTTAGGGCTCCGACCCCCATTGCAAGCCACTTCCCGACTCTACACATAGATAACCTACTCTAGCTCATGAACTCGTAAATCAAACAATCATAATAAAACCACCTCAGTCCTATACGAGCAACTGAAAAACATCATAAAAAGATAATCCACAAAATTACATCAGTTCTTCATGAGCAACAGATAACATCAAATAGTAATCATGTAATCACGACAGTTCTCTATCAGCAACTGAAGGCATCACTGATAAGTCACAAAATCCAATGGTTCTCTAATGAGCAATCCAGAAAGTAATACAAGTATAACTGATCGAGACTCAGAAATGGTTATCAAATATAACTGATCGAGACTCAAAATGGTTAAGTTAGGTATTCTCAAATACATACACCTCAGCTTCACACAAGGAAACTGGAAAGCAACAACAAACAGTAACACAAACATGTCATAGAGCACTTCATCACATTACCATGGTCAGGTTAGGAAAGATCGAGACCAAATCATCATGACATCACATTCACAACCCCGAGCCTCTGGTAACAACCTGAACTGGTCAACGCTAAACCAACCCCAAAACATTCAAAATACAAAGACAACATCAAGGTCTCAAAGATTGGATCTGAAAGTATATTGTTTGAGTTAAGGTAAGGTTTATGTTTCAGTTTAATGTCAAATTCAAGTAACTAGGTTTTCTCAACTACCCTTTCTCGATTAGCCCTTTTCTATAATAACTTTCATTAAATCAATATCCAAATTTATAATTTAGTCAAATAAAATTCATTATTAATTAACTTAATTAAACTAATTTTTTAATTAAATTAATCAATAATCATTTGATCTAATTACTTATTTTAATCTAACCATTAATTGTTAATTTATTAATATTTAAGAAAAATTATTAATAAATTAAAATTTACAACTATATCTATATGTATTTAATATTTATTTATTAAATATTAATAAAGTTTAAACTATTATAAAATTAAATATATTATAATTTTATTATTTAAAAATTCTAAATAAATAAAATTTGTTTTAATAAATTAAAAATTATATAATAAAAAAAAAACGAAATTGAAATTGAAATCAAAATTTTATATTTTTTTTTATATATTCAAAAAAACGTTTATAGCCCGTCAGCTTGGCCGCAGGCTTGCGGTCGCAGGGCCTGCGGCGGCAGGTACTCTGTACCTGCGACGCAGGTACTGTCAGCCTCCGACAGTGGGGGGCGGGTACGGGGTGATTCCCTCCCTCCCCACTATATATTATTATATATTTTTTTTTTAATATATTTTTTTATTTTATTTTAATATAAATAAAATAAGTTTTATTTTAAAAATTAATTTTGTTTAATTTTTAATAAAAACAATTTCTTCCAAAGGATAAATATGTAATATATAAATATATATATATATATTTATATTTTTATTTTTTTATTTTTTTATCTAGAACTTTTCAATTTAAAAAAAATCAAAACCCCTACTAAATTAAATGTTAATTTCTAAATCAAGAAAACAAGGGTTCTAATAATTCATCCAGTCTCCATGGATACAAAAATTATTGAAGAGCAATTAATAAATTCACAATATTGAACTCTTAAAACTTTCATCACAAAGAATTTAAATCTACAAACCCCAGACACGAAGAAGACAGGAAGGGATAATTGCATATTTAATGGATAGTCAAAACACAAGACCCTACCTGATCCTGATGCTATTGTGCAATCTCCAGGAACTGTATGCGAATTCGCTCCTCTCAATAACCTTCCCCTCGAAGACTTTCTTCGTATCAGCCTTCTGAAATTTGCTTCCAAAAATTTTCTCCCAAAAATTCTCGTCCAAATTTGTCTCTCTCAAAAATGAACCCCCAAAGTTGTGATAAGCAATTTCTCCTCAATTCGGGGCACTAATTGTGCGTTTACCCAAGAAGACCCTTTGCATAACTCAGTTAACTCCAATTTAACTTTTATTATCTTTTCTTATTCTTTTGCATTCAACTTTCATGCACATTAAGTTGAATTATTAAATAACTTTATTTAAAATTTCACTTGACTTCAATTCTTAATTTATTACTTTAAATCTTATGTGTACTTTTAAGAAATTAAAATAACATTATTAATTTTTATAATTTAATCTTTTAATTTAAATTCTTAATTTTAACTCATGTTTAGATCATGCGATCTAGAATTCTTAATAAATTAATATCTTTCAACTTTTAATTTATTTTAGAACTTAATTGATAACATATTTAATTAATTTAAATAACAATAATATTTAGCATTTATTTAAAAATGAACTCCAAATATATTATTATTAAATTAAATAAATATTATCCTGTTCTAAATATATCTTGAACTTTAATCTCCAACTTTAATTCTTTTATTTAATTAATTAATTAATTAAATAAATATAAAGATATCATAATAATTCTTTATTAAATTAAATCATTAATTAGTCTTTTTAATTAGACTTAATTAATAAAAAAATACACCAAGGACTCATAAAGCAACATACGAAAACCCATCATAGAAAAATACATACCAAATCAAACAAAAGGGTTATAATCACGAAATTACATCATTTGATACATTCGGAGGGTACCTAACTCAGATACTTGTCCTAATTATCAATTAGGACAATTGGCTAAAGGGTTTAGGATTTGGACTTAAGAGTTTATCTCCCCTCTCTTACCATTGAGACAGTGCGATAGGGTACGCTCATCCTGAAATTTCAGGAAAGTCGATACCCGCTACCTGCAACCTGCATAAAATCCACGCATGTACAAACACAATATTCTAAGCTAAACAGACAATGGCAAGAAGTGGTGCATCGTGTAGATCCCGACTAGCAGGTGACTACGACTCCCTTCCTTAACCATATCAGAAACACCATACATAAATAAAACAACACGCACACCATACACATGCAGTATGGGGTAAGTATCCATAAGAAGCACATGAAATAATAAACCATCTAACTAATCATCATTGATAACTGAAACCATTGAATAATCATCATACATGCATGAAATATAGATTACCAACTAATCTCATCATATAATAAACTGAGTGTAAACATCATCTGATAATCTCTAAAATAATAATACTACTCATCAAACATAAATTGGCCTAAAAGAGTTTGGCAATCATATCATAAATGTAGCTCGAAAATGTAAACTAGGGGTAGGCACTACAAAATACTAATGCATACAAGTAACAAGCAATCGTGCAAGAAAAACCAAAAGCAAACCACCATTTTGCCCCTAGTCAAGCTGAAAACCCATTAATGGATTGATTGATGATGATTGATTAAAGATGGAAAAGCTAATGATAAGCATAATGCACATCCAAGGATTGGGAAGGATTCATCCCATGATAATGTTTGAATAAGGATAATGGATTATCAGCTAGTTGGGTCAAATTGATGAATTGATTAGGGATTAATGTACAAGATTACAAGATTAGATTGACTAGATTAGTATTGATTGTGCATTGATATATTTTTTACTTTTTGATTTTATGGCAAATTGGATGAATAGATGAAAGTGAAATGCAAGTAGAAGAATGAACATGGATGAGAGTGGAAGAATGATTTTTATAGGATGAAGAATGATTAGAGTAGAATTGATTTGATATGAGAGGAGTAGAAGAATTGAAAATTGATTGAAATAGAGGATAAATGAATTTGATTAAAGTGAGTGGACGAATTAGATTGAATGAATGTAGTATAGAATGGATAGAAATGAATGGATTGAACGAATGTGTGAGAGAATGGATAGAATGGATAGAAATGAATTGATTGAATGAATGTGGAATAGAATGGATTGGGACCAATGACAAGGGAGAACCAAGGCATGGTAAATGGAGGAAAAGCAACGTGAGTAGGTGGATGAAAGGAGTGGTGAAAGGATATGAGGGGCCCAAAGGATATGGTAGGGGAAAAATGTGGAGTCAAGGATCATGTTTCAAAGCAGTCCATATGCCCCATACCAGGGATAGGAAAATGGAAGAGAACATGGTGGGAAAGGATACATGAAAATGGAAAATGGTACAAAGGCTATTGTGTGGAGGACGAGAAGGTATGTCTTCTTCCAAAGCATGTATGAACCTTTTGTTATTGTGCCTCTAGTATGGATCACAAGCATGGGTATGAAAGCATAATGAATAAGGGATACGGGAGGTAGGGTATGAAAAAGGGATAATGATATGAAGGGTATGCATTAAATGTGCAATATGAAGTGGATGAAATGGAAGGGATGACCAAGACCAAGGAAATATGAAAGAAGGAAGGAAGTATGTAGGAGTAAGGATGGAAAATGGATGAATGTGACAAGGACTATGGGATGCAAGAGAGGGATAGCATGTCAAGATCAAATATATGGAAGAATGATGGGAGTATGGTAGGAAAATGTATGGATAATGCACAAGCAATATGGGAAGTGCATATGGATGGATGAAAGGAAAGTGAAAGTCAAGATCAAAGATGGAAATGGATAATGAACAGTGAATGGAAGCATGGAAGATATGTAAGGAAATGTGGTATGGATGGAGCTTGCCCCCAGTGTAGAGTGCAAGTGGAAGAGGAAAATTGAATGGATGGATAAGTGGAATTGGAAGGCAATGGATACATGATAGGAAAATGAAGGGAGGACTCAAGCATCTATTTTCATGGATGGTATCCCTTGATATTTTTCCTTTCTTTTTTATTTTCAAGGAATTTTTACAATTTTCTCCTAGATGTTGATAGGGTAGTGAATGGCTTATGAAAAAGGTTGGATTAAGGGGGTGAAGTGGGAGGGAGGAAGACATGGTTGATGGATGCTAGGTCGGAAGACTTGTGAGTGAGTAGATGAAGGAGGTGGAAAGATCGTCATTGGCACACACCTTGAAGGGTGATGGAAAGGAGGAAATTGTGGAGGATGTGTAGGAGAAAGTTTGAATTATGGGATATAAGGACCCAAAATGGATGAAGGAGACGATGGATTTGGGATGGTGGATTTGGGTATATAAGGACCCAAAATGGATGTGGAAGCCTTTGGATTAGCCAAATTGGATGTTATTTTGAATCTTTCTTTGAGATTCATTACTACATTAAGTAGCTTTGGTATCCACAAAATTTTTGCATTTTTTATTTTGAGCCTTTGTGGCCTTTTGATTTTGCTTTGGATCAGATTTTTCTTTTCTTGGACATGTCTTTTAGAGGGGACATGTTGATCCTTGGGATTTTGTGGATTTTTTACTTTATTTTCTTTTTCTTTAGCATCCAATTTTCGTCCATTGGCTATGGTATGGGTGCATGAAGGTAAGTGGGATGGAGAGCGGATAGATAGTGAACGTTGGAAGGAATTCAAGGATGTATGCCTTTGTTGATCTTTACTAGGAACATGAGGGGATGAAAGGGAAAACATGGATATGGTGGATGGATGTATGTAAGGACCTAAAATGGAAGGAAGGGATGAAGGGTTTGGCGGTGGAACATAAGGACCTAGAATGGATGGAAGTGAGGAAGGAATGGGAAGATGGATATAGGGTCCCAAAATGGACTTGGAAAATGGAGGATGGGAACATTTGGGTTTCGATGGAGGAATTTTGGATTTGGAAGGAGTGGAAGGTGTACCAACATCTTGAGACATTATTTCTTCAAGGGGATGCTTATCATTTTCAACACAAGATGCAAGTCCAAGTAGATGGGATACATGAGTGGATTGGATAGGTGGGATAGGATCATGTGGAGGATTAGGATCATGAAGGGGATTGTGGGGGATAATAAGACTAGAGATGGAGTGGTATCATGAAAGGAAAATGAATGGGTGCTTTGATCTTGACTTGAAAGAGGATCATGTAGTGGAATGAGTGGATAATTAGATGGAATGATTTGATCTTGACATGGAGGAGTATGAGTGGATGGAGTGGAAGGAACTTCTTCATGAAGTAGAGGATGGAAGGATGTTGACTCTTGAGATGGAGGAGAATTGTTGGTACATGGAATGCCTTGATCTTGATTAGGAAGGGGATCATGAGATGGACTAGGAGGGATAAATGGATCTTGAGGGATAAGGCAATGATGGGATGGAGAAATGCTCGGATCTAGAGGAGAAGAGGCATCTATAATGACACTCTTTGGAGGAAAAACTTTGGGTGATTGGCTTACTTTATTTTGAATTTTAAACCTAGCCATGAATGATGAGAAATACCCCTTATGAGGTGGGGATACTATTTTTGGAGGATTAGGATAGTGGTTTTTGGCATGAAGGTCAAAGGATAGGGAATTGCATGGAGGATTGGAATTGGATGGGACATGAGGACTAGGATCTTTGAAACATGGAGGAAGAGGACACATGGCATGGAAGGTGGATTCTTTTTGTTGACTTGCTAAAGATAATTCTTTAATTGCTCTATTTCCTTGGCAAGGTCATTTGTGTTTGAGGAATTTTGTGGACTATGAATAGAAGCATATGTAGTGTAAGGATAATGAGGTGGATTTCCCTTGTCAAAGGTAGAAGAATAATGAACATGAGATGAATTAGAGTTGGATATGAAGTTTTGAGGATGAATTTGATATGCAAGTTGAACAGGAGGTATAACTCCATATTGTCGTGTAAGATCGTCAACCCTTTGCTGAAGCCAATTCGGATCCATAGATGTTAGATGAATAGTGATGAAAGATTTGATGAAGGATGGGATACGAACTTAGGACTAGGAGCTTTGGACTTTGTGTTGATTTGATTTGAATTGGATTGGACTTGATATGATTTGATTTGATGTGATTTGGATAAGGGTTTGATTTGATTTGATAAAAACCCTATGAGATTGTGAACAAGTGAATGTGAGATTTGAATTAAAGTCCAATGTTTATGAAAGTGTTCCTATGTCCAAAGTAGAAGATTTGATGCAAAGTTGAATTAGAAGAAGACGTGAATGAAATTAGGAAGATTGATTATGGATGAAGATGCAAATGGAGTGAATTAAGAATTGATTAGAAATGAATGAATTTGACAAGGGATTGGGTTAGAAGAATGATGATGTGGAGGACTGAATTAAGAATGCATTATTAAATTGGCTGAAGAAATTGAAGCTAGATGATGATGAAGCATGACTAGAATGAAGATTAGGAAGTAGATTGACTGATTAGGAAGACAAAGAAATGATGTGGACAAAGAGCAATGATCAAGGAATGGTTTGAATGATGAAGAAAATAGATGTGTGAGGGTGATGACTCTGATGAAGAGAAGATGTGATGTGGAATGATGTAGACAACTTGACTAAGGGGAACCTAAACCAAGACTTATTTTTGTTATTTTTGAGATTTGTTTTTTGATTTTTTTGGATTTTTGAAGTTTTACAATTTTTTTAAATTTTTATGTTTTATGATGTTTTTGGATTTTTAGGTTTAAGATGCAAAATCAAACAAGGAAATATGTACAAGGCAAGTGTGTTTCAAACACTCAAGAACATCAAACACACCAACAAACCTATAAGGTTTCAACTAGGATATACAAGGATCAACTAGAGGGTGTCCTCAATATATGCAAGGTACGTGAGGCCCAAATCTATAGATGAAAGAAAATACTACCACACAATTGGGGGGAGATGGTAACCCAAATCTCCTCCTTCACTTCCCAAAGGTATAAAGTTCTTTGGGGCTTAGCCAAGAGTGACAATATTTTGCTTCCAAGAGAGGTGTCTTTCAATTCACCTCCCGATTTTTATACTCTGCCAAAACACTGGAGTTGAGGTCATCCCAAGGGGTGATGAAATCCCCAAGCAGGCTTCCTAAAAAAAAAGAAAAACAAGACCACTTATTTCTTGTGCACCCAAGATCACCCAAGGGCGTGAGGGGAGAGAATACTTAAGTGACCTCGGGGTTTAAAAGACACGCGTTCTTTCCTGATGAAACTTTAGGTTTTGTAATCTACTTGAAGACACATGTGTTTAAAGCATACAATGTTCTTTCCAATTTGACAACATCATACAAATTGAGAGTTCGCCAACATAAGTAAATCGAGCATGATCAACATAAGAAAATTTGATAAGGAAAGATCAATTCCATTTATGCATTCAAGATTGAGTGATTGTTCGTTTTAAGCACCAAATTGAAATGTGTATTGTGATGTTCATTAATCCTTAGACAAGCAAGATTATGCAATCATTCATTCCAAAATAAAAGTGTTGTTCAATTAACCATGCATTCAAGATTGAGAGTCTAGCATTTAACCATGCATGCAAAGATGAGTGTTTAATCATACAAGTTCATTCCCAAAACAAACTTAAAGCAAAACCTACAAAAAATATGGTTAGTGAGAAAATATCCCTACAAAAACACAAGTTAGGGCAGCGAAAATGTAAGACAAACGTGAAACAATCCTACAATGAAAAGGTTAGCACAAAGTTTTGTCTTTGAAAGGAAAAATAGAGACATAAATAGCATCAAAATCTCATAAAACTAGAACCATGACGACTGGCTTAGAATTAGCTTTTCGGCAATATTTTGTTTTGCAAAAACGGAGCCCGTATGCTCAAGTTATGAGCAAAAAATAGGTTACTCCTTATAGATTAGAAGGGCATGGAATGCTGATGTAGTGTTGACATCAATGACCTATGAGCAAAAATTTGATAGTTAGAGGCACGTCAAGCAAAAAAAAATTGCTTTTGAACATTTTTGCTTAAAAAGATAGTCATGAGATGGTTTAGAAAAAGAAAACCAATGTTATTTTTAAAAACTAAACGGGAGATAACAAAGCAAAAGCTTGTAACATTAGGCTAAATATTCAAAAAGAAATGGAATAAAGTTTGTTTTAAAATTTTAATTCATTTTTAATTTTTTTGGTTTTTTGAGTTTTTAACATAAGAAAAATTAAAAATTAAAAATAAACAATATTAAAATTTGTTTTTTAAAAAGGGCAATGGGCGGGCGGATGGTGTTTTGCAGCGGCGAGTGGGGGAACAAGGTGTGGGGTTTGGATGGCCAAGGGTTTGAAATGGTGAAGTTTTGGCACTGGCAGGGAGGGTTGGTGCAGGGAGCAGGTGGTGCAAGAGCAGGTTGGAGGGGCTTTGGCGGAGCCGAGCGAAATGCAGGGCGCGAGTAGTGGCAGCAGATGAATCACGAATCGAGGACAGTGGCAGGAAGGGCGGCAGAGCTGGCAAAAGGTAGCAGCGTGGAGGTCATGGGTGGGGGGTCGTGACGGTGGTGGTGGTTGCAGCGCCGCGTGGGAGAAGGGGGAGTGGGTTTTGGGCAGCGCTTAGTGGAAGGGGAGGAAGGAGCAGATGGAGGGGTGGAGGAGCATTTGAATCGCAGGCGGGCAGAGCGGCTGGGGATGGGAGTCGAGCGGAGTAACTGGAGTGGAGGTAGCAGGGGCTGCATCGAGGCTGAGCAGGGTGGGAGCGACAAGTTAAGTCGCGGCAGAGGTAGACTCAGGTGGTGGCGTAGAGGCCGTGGGGTGGCTGTGAGCGCGGGAGTAGCATAGAGCCAAGGCGATGGTTGTGCAATGTCTTCAGCCGTGAGTGGCAGATTGTGAAACAAGCGGGGCATCGAGAGAAGGCGGAGTGTTGCACGCAGAGGAGATATTCAGCAGGCAGCAAGCGGCGGCCCGTTGCAAGCAGGTGGCGAGGAAGCGCAAGTCGGGAGACTTGGGGGAGCCGTCGGGGATGGCGCTCGGGGGCGCTGTCGCTAGTGGCACCTGAGGGTGCCTCACCTACAACTAGAAAAAAAAAAAAAAAAAAAAAAAAAAAACCGATTAAAAATTTTTTTTTTTTTTTTTTTTTTTTTTTTTTTTTTTTTGAATTTTATATATATAAATGCTAACAAATACATTTTTTTATATAAAAAACTATTTCCCCAGTTAGACTCACCCTTTTTTTTAATATAGATATATTTTTTAAAAATGCTACCAAATAACTTTATATATATATATATATATATAAATGTTAAACCCCTTTGGTTTTTTTTTAAAACAATTTATTTATATAAAGAGCCAAGCGTACATGAAGGAAATTTTTTTTAAAAAACATGAATAAAATAAAGCAAAGCTCCCTCCCTTTTTTTTTGGAAAAAAAAAAAAAAGTTTCCTATTAGCAAAAAAATATATATTCAATGCATATACACCCTAAAACTTGAAAATAAAGCAATAAGAAATGAAATATAGTGTTATATGTCAAAAGATTTCCCTTATGTCCTCCAAATGCGATGATGGGCTTTATGGCTCGATTATATGCTCCTCATGAAATTTGATCTTCAAATGCAAGCCTTCAACCTACAAAGCTCACAAAATACTCAAAAGAACCCGTGAAGTGGGTCCCACTAGGTGTGCCAAAATGTATTGCATAAAAATGTAACCAAGGAATAAAAGCTAAGCAACTAACATATATTCCTACATGATTATGTAAACCTCAAAATATGCAAGAGAACATGTAAATAACCATAACATGAAATCAAAAGAGTATAAACTATTCAAAATAGCACATATGCAAATCTCATGAAATCATCAAGTGTAGATGATTTCACATTATGGGATGTGGTTGCTCACAAATCTAGTAGCATAACAATGAGGTAGATAATGCTTGTTGGAAATGAGGAGAGGGCTCTCCTTTTATAGGAAATGAGATACAACGGACGGCTAAGATTGAATGCAAGATGAAGGGCTAGGATTTCTCAGGATCAATGAGGTGTCCATTAGGTGGAGGCCAAGTAGACTCCAAGTGGATTAGGGTTTTGACCAATTCAAAGGGGTCAATATGCTCACACATGTGTGAGAAACCTTTGATGGTGACATGATAAAGGGGTGTGAGAAGTATGGCTTCTCACACATGTGTGAGACAACTTGACTCTCATGCAAGGGGACAAGTGTGCAAGAGGTGTGAGAAGCATGGCTTCTCATATGTGTGTGAGACACCTTGACTCTCATGCAAGAGGACAAGTGTGCAAGAGGTGTGAGAAGCATGGCTTCTCACACATGTGTGAGACACCTTGACTCTCATGCAAGAGGACAAGTGTGCAAGAGGCATGGAAGACATGATGGGTGAGGAAAGTGTGAACATCCCTCATACGTGTGTGAAGATTCCTCACACATGTGTGAGCACACACTTAGGATTAAAAGGTGATTAGCAAGATGATTATGCAAAGCAAGCATGATTAAGGAAGTGGGTAGGTTTAGGAGGATGGGTTAGGTTAGATTAGTGAGGTTAGGTGAGGGTTAAAGGTAGGAGCCATGTGCTCAAATAGGATTAAATGTAATATTTAATTCCAAGGGGAATTAGGCAAGGATTAATTAAGTAAATGAAGTACTTAATTAAAGTGAATGGGTTAGGCAAATGTAATTAAATAAATGAAAAAAAATTTAATTAAAGGTAGGGGAATTAAATAAATAATAAATATTGATTTAATTGGTTAGGAAATGGGTTTTGGACAATCTTAGGTGTCTACAAGCAACACAGACACTGGTGAACTTGCCTACCTTAGGGACTCCTACCAAAAAGTTGAGCACTAATGCAGTACCATTGCAAATCTCAGCACTAGGCTCAAGCTCCACCAAGGTAGCAAGGGTACTTCACTATGGATACCCTAAACTTGATGAGGAAATAGTCATACCTAGTTATGACTCCAAGACAATGAACCTAGCATAGATAAATGAAGTGCAAGAGGCACTAGAGAGAAGGAAGAATGAGGAGATACTCAGAAATGAGTAATAGACAAAAGCAAGCATTGGTGGAAATAAAAGACATATTCTTGGATACATTTAGCTTGCTAGTACCTGATGAAACCAAGTGCATCATGGAGCAATTGTCCAACATAGTGGACTAGGTACAAAATGAAGACCTTGATACAAATATTAAGTTATTAGAGTGGTTTGAAAAGAAATTTCAAATAAAATTCAATGAGAAGATATCTAGTGAGATAGCACTTTCACAAGTGGAATTGGCTAAGAAAGCTGAAAAGGTGAAAATAGTACTTGAGAATATATTCTCATTAAACTCCAAATTGTGTGACTCATCATAATTCACACAAGAAACTAGCCAAAGAATATTGAGTTTGGAAGGCATCTTAAGATTTCTAGGACATAGCTACCCAAAGATCCAACTCAAAGTGAGAAGCATTTTGCAACTACGCTTCACACCCAGAAAGAGTTAGTTGTATTAACAGCTGAACAGGCCAATGTCAAGGCCAACTTGATATAGATTCAATCTACTATTACTCCACATCTAGAAGTACTACATAACAAAATGGCCTATGTAGCAAATGTTCTAGAGAAAGACCCCAATCTTTCAACTCTAGAAGGTCTAGTACATCTTGCAGCAGAGATAGCCATCCAACACAAATCGTTGTAAATTACTTTAGATAATTGGGATGCTTCTCTGAAGATGATCATGGAGGTAAATAATTTTTTTTTGGCTAAATATTCTATTCATTTGTAGGACCCTTTGACATAAGAATCAAAAAGGGGGAGATATTTATTATTGCATATAATAAGAATGGCAAGATAATACATTCTTTGATGAAAGTAATAAAGAATATCTAAAGGGGGAGATTTTCAAATTTTAAAGAAGTAATAAGGGAATAAAGCCAAAAGGATGCAAAAACTACAAGAAGATGTGAAAGGGAGAGTACAAAAAACTAGACACAGAGTTTAGACAAGGCAAAGAGTGTCAAATACATCAGCATGAGACAAATTCAACACAAGAGTCTTTGGTTGCAGGAATAGAATTTTGGTTACAGAAATAGCACATCAACTTAGGGGGAGTTACAAGATTTTGAGGTATATATAATTTTGAACAATTTTTTTGAATTCTTGTACATATGCCGAACAAAATGTGTAGTATACTCATAGAGATCAAATTCATAATGCTTAGTTAAGTGTTTCACTCATGTCAAAGGGGGAGACTATTGGTCTCAAATTGGTTTTGACAATTAAGTGTCAACACACTTAACCAATTCTCAAGATGATGCCAAGTATAATACAGAAGTTGAGCTATAGTGTGTGTTGAGCTAGAGAATTCAATAGGTGCCAAGTGAACTTTAGGTGCCAAGCGAAGTTCTAGTGTCGAGTGATAAGTGATGCTAAGTCATTATAGGTGTCGAGCAGAGTATAGATGTTGAATGAAACATAATTACTATAAGAGCCGAGTGAAATAGAATTCCTATATGTGCTAAGCATCAGCAATTATTAAGTGTCAAGTAACACAGAATCAACATATGAGTTTGTGCCTTCACAAACTCATATGTAAATAGTTTTTGAGCTAACTCAAGATGAATCTTGAAAGATCTTGAGGATAAGATCAAATCTTTTGCATTACTTATGTAATCAGCATGCAGCCAATAAGAAAAATGGAGAAGGCATGCAACCAATAGGAAAAGTGAAAGAATTAAGCGAGAAATAAAGAGTGATTATTGATCGTAGATCCATACCTAACCCTAAGTCTTCAAAGCCTTTAAAAGGAGGATGAAACCCCATTATGTGTGCGCATGTGAGAAGTGTATGGGTGAATTATAGTGAAGTGTAGAAGGGTGTAAAGACTTAGAAAGGGCAGAACAACATTGTAGAATTCAGTTGATCAAGAACATAGTATCAAAATTTCGAAGAGAGACATATCAAATCAAGCAAGGATCACAATAGACAGAGCAGAACAAGGATCTAGAATCAGCAATTAAGGATTGCATGTCATCAGGTCAAGACTTTCTAATACTCTCTATTAATTGTATTAGAAATGAAAATCCTATGATGATAGGTTGGTTTAATAGCCATGTTGTAAGCCTTTAAACAAGGTGCTAAATCCTTTAACAGGGTAACATTTCGAGTGAGTCTTTGTAAATCCTTTAACCAGGTCACTTTTAACAAGGTGTAAAGTCTTTAACAAGATAGGCCTTTCACAGGGCAGACCACTGGAAGTGGTCAAACTTTGTAACCTTAAACAATTACATATTGCTACAGTGATACTTTGTGGGTGTCATCCCCACCCCAATTTTACCTTCTCATTCTGGAGGGTTTCTAGGTTACCAAATTCTTCTGTTATCTATTTTCATGCATGTTTTTACTTTCATTTTTATTAGAATTAGATGCATGTGAATAATTTCAGCTATAAGGGTTTTGAAAAGGTTAAAGTTAGTTACTTCTGATTCAAACCCCCCCCCCGCACCCTCTCAGAAGTAAACCTTCCCACTTGTAAATTCCAACACTTATGAGTGGCTATTATCAAATAAGGATGAAGGAGGGTGATGAATGGAAGTCTGCATTTAAAAATATTGAGTCTCTATGAGTGGTTGGTAATGTCATTTGGTCTTACCAATACACCAAGCATCTTCATGGGAGTTATGAATGAAGTCTTAAAGGACTATATAGGAGTGTTTGTAGTTGTGTACCTAGATGACATCCTCAACTTTAGTAACACAAAAGAGGAGCACATGAAGCACTTAGAAATGGTGTTGAGGAAACTCCAAGAGGAGAAGTTAACAATGAACCTTGAGAAGAGTGAATTTATGAAAGAAGAGCTAGTGTATTTGGGCTTTATAGTTTTCCAAGTTTGGAAATGAATAAGAGTAAGGTGGAGGCAATCTTGAGTTGGCCTACTCCTAGATCTACTATTGAGGTTAGAAGTTTCCATGGCCTAGCAAAATTCTATAGGAAGTTTGTGAGGAAGTTTAGTGAAATTTATGCACCTATGAATGATATCATCAAGGGAGGCATGAAAACAAAGTTCACGTGGACCAAGGTTGTAGATGCAAGTTTTCAAAGGCTAAAGAATGAGGTGGAAACCCAACTAGTATTGGTCTTGCCAAGTTTTGAGAAACCATTTGTGGTAGAATGTGATGTTAGTAACATAGCAATTGGGGCAGTATTAAGCCCAGAGGGGAGACCTGTTGCATTTTATAGTAAGAGACTTAATGAAACCAAAACAAGGTATTTAACATATGAATTGGAGCTATATGCCTTAGTCCAAACCCTTAATAAATGGAGGCATTATTTACTTCATAAGGAGTTTTTTGTTTTTATTGACAACCAAGCATTAAGTTTTATAAACTCACAGGAGAAGCTTAGTCTGAGACACATAAAATGGATGGAATTCTTGCATTTGTACACTTTTACCATCGAGAGTTTGTGAAGTATATTGTGAAGAGAATAGAGATTGGAGAGATGGAGGTTCCCTAGCTTGGTTGCAAGCTTGCATACAGGGGTTTTGTGGAAGCGTTTTAGTAGCAAAGTATTATTTGTTTATCGTAGTGGGTTTTGTTTCTGTTTAGCATCTACGGGGACTTTTTTAGTTTGCTGGCAGTTGTTCTAGTTTTTTTTTGTTTTCTTGGTTTTCACCTTTGCATGGCAAAGATTTCTATGGCATCAGTTGTGGATCTTTCTCACATGGACAAGGCTCATAATGGGTCCTCTTCAAGCATGCATGCATAGCAAGTAGATACATTTTATACGAGTGTTGGCCCTAATATGAAGAAGGTTAATGGGTGTCTTCCTAGAACCCAGAATCACCCAATTTTGGTGATTTCTCTTAATTTGGTGGAAGAAGATGTCTCATATTGGAGTAGACATGCTCTAATCTGTAAGTTTCTTAGTATTCACATTCCTTTATACACTCTTGATGCTTGGATCTAGCGTTCCTGGCAGATTGATGGAGATATGGACATTATGCTTGTAGCAAATAGCTATTTTATGGTTATTTTCTCAACTATGAAAGATCGCAATAGGGTTTTTTAAGGTGGCCCATATTTTTATAATCAGGTTGGATTATTTATTAAACTATGGCATGTAGGTTTTAATTCAGCTAAAGAGATGCCTTCTTGAGTTCCTATTTGGGTTTGTCTACCTCACCTCCCCCTAGAGTTTTGGCGGGAAGACATTTTACATAAATTTTTTAGTCTCTTGGGAAAGCCTACAGTAGTTTCTACAAAAACCCTTAATAATAAGGTGGTTTCTTTTGCCTGAATTTCTGTTGAGATAGATCTAAATAATCCCCTATCAGATTCGATAGAAAATTGTTTGGGATCTTCATCATGGATTCAACAGTTAGATTATGAATCTCTACCTTTTTTATATTAGTTTTTTCATGAGTATGACCATCTCCTATGACACTACCCTAAAGTTTGTAAGAAAACTCATTCCTCCTCTTTGGCACCTCCTCCTCTTGGTAAAGAGGATAAATTGAAAGCTCCCATGATGATTGAACCTCAAGGAAAGGACAAGGAAGGATTTGTACCTATTAAAATTAAGGCTAAAGGATGAGGTTAGAAGAGGCCATTCAAGGATAGACAAACAGATGGTGGCTTTAACAGGTTTGAGGTGCTGGAGAATTTAGCTTTGGAAGAAGGGGTCTCACATGTTGTCACTTCTAATAGTGTTGGAGTCAATATGGAGGTTGCATCAGCTCTTGAACTAGAACCAATTCAAGCTATTCAAGGATAACAAGTGGCTCAAGTGACTTTAAATAATTCCATAGAGGATGACATTGTTTTGGTAGATTTAGCTAGAGAATTTTTAGTTTCATCTCAAGATAAGGGTTCATCTCATAGATTGGGAGTGCAACAATGACCCCTTAAGAAAGGTCTTGCTGATAGCTTCTCTAAAGGGTGGAAGATAAACCTTGAAAAGATAAAAATGACTGGAGATCTATTGATGGAATCTAGGTTTGTTATACCTATTGATAATCAATTTTCTCAAACCCCTCAATGATCATTCTCTCTTAGAATGTGAGGGGTTTGAATAGCACCTGTCATCAAAAAGCTATTCATTATTTGATTGCAATTCATTCTTTGGATGTCTTTTATGTTCAAGAGACTAAGGTTTCTATTGAGGTTATGCATTAGCATGCTCCATGCATTTGGTATGCTGGTCACTATCAAATCATTGGTTCCCAAGGGAATTCTAGAGATTTGGCTCTATTCTAAGACCCTTGAATGATTTCTCCACTTTGGTAGATTTATAGTCATTACTCAATCTCTGTGGTGGTTACTAACTTGGACTCTGGTGAGACTATTCTTGTGACAAATGTTTATGCCCCTTGTTGACATTCGTGGGAAGATTCATCTCTGGAATCACATTGGTATGTGTGTTCTTGTGCTCCTTATTTTCCTTGGATTTTAGTAGGCAATTTTAATTCTATTTTAATTCTTGAGGAGAAAAGAGGAGGTTGGCCTAGGCTTGGCTCTGCTTCTAATATTTTTCAAGCCTAGGTGGATATCCTTTCTATTATTGATGTTAAGCCTTCTAGTGGGGTTTTCACATGGAACAATAGATAGAGTGGTTAGGAAGCTATCTCAAAAAATTTGGATAGGTTTCTTGTTTCATGTTATTGGGTTAGTGGTGGCCTAATTACAAGTTCTAAAATTCTTGATTAAAGAGGCTTTGACCATTGGTTGATTAAGCTCTCTTCTTCTCCTATTGCACTCCCTAAGAACCCTTCTTTTAGATTCTAGCTTATGTGGCTCCAAGACTCATCCCTTTATGATTTGATGGCTAAGTGGTGGAGAGAGGGTGACCAAGCTTATGTTATGACTATGTTTGTCTTTGAGAAGAAACTTAATTATGTCAAATATCATCTTAAGAGATGGAATACTTCTTGCTTTGGGAACCTTCAGTCTAGAAAGAAGAATGCTCTAGATCATCTTGCAGTGATTACTCACCAAATTAGGGACTCTGGGCTTACAGAGGCTCTTGGTAGGGCAAAATCTTTGGCTATGCGGGATGTGGAAGAATGGGAACATTAGGAAGAGATTTACTAGAAATAAAAGGCTCGCATTGATTAGTTGTAGGAAGGGGATAGAAATACTAGTTTTTTTCATCATTCTATTCAGACTCGTCATAATAAAGGGTATATTTCTTCTCTTGTTACTACTAAAGGACTTTGGATTTCTTCTCAGTTTGCTATGACCAAGGAAGCCCTTCAACTTTATTCTAGCCTTTTTACTGAGGATTCTCAACCTGTAACTAAGGAGGAGAATTTAATTCTTTCATGTATTCCTTCTCTTATCACCAATGCTATGAATGATTCTCTTCTTTGTCCAGTTTTTATATCTGAACTTGAAGAGGTTGTGTTTGGGATGAATAAAGGTAAAGCTCTAGGCCCGGATGGCTACCCTATGGAATTCTTTCAAGAATTTTGGGAAAGTATTAATATGGATCTCTTGGAGGTGGTTAAGGAATCCCTTCAGAATAATAAAATGCTTTGTGCATTGAACTGTACTTTACTAACTCTTATCCCTAAGAAAGAAGGTGCTAACAATCTTGACTCCTTTCATCCCATTGCTCTTTGTAATTTTTTTTACAAAATTATCACCAAATTGATTGCTAAAAGACTCAAGATATGCCTTCTAGTTGTGATTTCAGAGGAACAAGGTAGTTTTGTGGCTAGTAAGAAAATTCTTGATGGAATTGTGATTACTTCTAAAGTTATTCATTCTATGCATACATCAAAAGAGTGAGCTATGTTCATTACGTTGGTTATGGTTAAGGCTTATGATAGAGTCAAATGCAATTTTCTCCAAAAGATCCTCTTGGCCTTTGGTTTGTGCCAACAGTGGGTGAACTGGATTATGAGTTGTGTTATTTCAACTTCTTTTTTTGTTCTGATGAATGGTGTTCCTTCAGAGCCCTTTGGTGCCTCTAAAGGACTTCACCAAGGGGTCCTATTTCACCTTATCCCTTTATCATTCTAGTTGATGGTTTTGGCTACTTTCTTAAGCTTTGTGTTCACCAGGGTTTGATTCATGGGTGGAAATGGGGTGTTGGCTTGCCTCCTATTTTGCATCTTCAATTTGTGGATAATACTTCATTTATGGGACAAGCCCATCTTTAGGAAGCTACTTCTTTTAGGCATGCTTTGGATGTGTATCTTGTATCTTTGGGATAGAAAGTTAATGAGAACAAATCCTCCATTTTTTTCTTCAATACTCCCTAGGCTATGCAGAGGTGTATTGCTGCTATTTTGAGGTTTTCGATTGGGTCTCTTCCCTTTGTTTATTTGGGTATTCCTCTTACTTTTGGTAGATATCCTAGATCTTCCTAGCAAGTTTTGCTTGATAAACTATGACAAAAGGTTAATCATTGGACTCATCGATGGCTATAAACTGTTGCTCACCTAACTCTATTAAAATCGATTATTCAAACCCTTCCTATTTACAAGTGTTATGTTTAGGCTTCTCCTATGTATTTTCTTCAAGAATTTGATGCTCTATCCCATCAATTCCTTTGGAGTGGGAACCTTTCAATTTTTAAATGGAGTTTAGTTAAATGGGAAATAGTGTGTAGACCTTAGAAGGAAGGTGGCCTTGGGTTATGATCAGTTGTTTTAAATGGTCAAGTTCTTGCTACAAAACTTTATTAGCATTGGTGTGCTAACCACTATCAACTTTGGGCTCATATTCTCACTCATAAGTATTTTCCAGATATTGATGTGATTGAAGTTCACCTCTTTCCTTTGGAAGGGAGAGGATCCATGATTTGAAAATATGCTATAGTTTGGAGCTTAGTCGGTTAAAGATGGTCTCTTTTGGATTTGTCATTCAAGATCACAAGCTTTATTTTGGCTTGACTCTTGGGATAGGCACCCTCCTATTCTTACCACTCATCCTCAGTTACATGCCCTCTATCAAACTTTTAGTGTCACTGGTTGGGACATAGTTGATTTTTAGAAGATAGGGTATGTTAGAGGTTTGGCTCCTTCCTTTCATTGGAAACACCCCTCTGAATGGCCTCCAGGAGGATCTGAGGAGCATAGGATGGAGTTGTTTCAAATTTTGCAGTCTCGTGAGTGTACTACTTTGGTTGATAATGATGTTCTTGCTTGGGGCAGCAAAGATTTGTACAAAAAATTCCAATGTCTACAGGATATGTTGAGCTTCTTCGGCAGACATTGGGGGATATTTAGATTCCTTGGTGGAAGTAAGTTTGGTACAAGTTTTCTTGGCCCAAATGTAATTTTTTTATGTGGTTGGTGGTCCATAGCCAATGTCTTATGTGGGATAATTTATGCAAGCATGGCTTCCAAGGACCCTCAATGTGTGTTCTATGCCAGACTAGTGAAGAAAATATCTCTCATTTTTTTTTCCAATGCTCTTTCACTAGACATATTTGGCACTCTTGGTGGAATGTGTGGAACCAATCCTGTTGGCATGTTTCCTCATTAACGTAATTCTTTGCTCACTGGGGTAAGGCTCCTATCAAGACTTCATTTCTTCAAGTTGCCTAGACTCTTGGGCCCTCCTTTATTATTTGGCATATCTGGTTGGAAAGGAACCGTCGTATCTTTAAGGATGAGTTTTTAGAGGTTCCTCACTTATGGTGGAAAATTCTCCATTCTTTGGGGGAAACTATTTCTACAAAATGTAACACTTCAAAGACCATGGAACCAAGGGAGGATATTTTCAATAATCATCTGAATATTTCCCCCTCACATAGAAAACTGCTAAGAAAGATTTATAGACATCCCTTGTGAAAGATAAATAGGGTTGGGAAGTAGAGTGCCCCTTCGCAAGGTATTCTTAAAACCAACACAGATGGGTCTTCTAAAGGAAATCCAAGCCCTGTTGGCATTGGTGGTGTTGGTAGAGATAGTAAGGGGGATTTCCAATTTGTGTTTTCTATTTATAAAGGTCATCACACTAAAAACCTAATGGGGGCCATAGTTATTTTGTATGTTGTGAAGAATTCTTATGGCCTTAGTTGGAGAAGGCTTATCTGTGAATCTGATTCACAAGTGGTGATACGTCTATTGAATTAGCAACATTCTAAAGTTGTTAGTTGGAGGTTAGCTTTTATTGCGAACAAGATTCATAATTTGTGTACTTATTTGGATTTTGTTACTTTCACTCATATTCCAAGGGAATGGAATAGTGTTGCTGATTGTTTGATGAAGTGGGCTTCTAACCATATGTGTAGTTGGAACATTGTTGATAAGACTCGCCTTCCTATAGGCTTGTCCCCTCAACTTGATCACTTGGTTGATCTTGACAATGCTTTATGATGCCCTTTCTCTATTTGTTTTTGTTTCTCTTTCATCTTGAATAAATTTTCATTCCTCCTTTAAAAAAAACACTTTTACCATCAAACACAAGAAGGGCACAAACAACAAGGTGGTAGATGCTTTGAGAAGAAGATTGCTAACTATTCAAGAGGTCAAGTTACAATGTTGGGCTTAAAGGATTCAAGGATTTGTATGGTAAAGATAGTGATTTCTCACAGGCATACAAGGTATGTACTAATTTTGAAAACCATTTTCATAGTTAGTTTTCTTAATATAATTTGTAGAATAGTTTGTTGTTTAAGGGTCAACAATTATGTATCCCAAGGGGATCCATTAGGGAGAATCTCATACAAGAAAAACACAATGGGAGTATGAGTGGGCATTTTGGCCTTAACAAGACCCTAGACCTAGTAGAAAAGTTTTACTATTGGCCCAAGATACAAAGAGATGTAAGGAGATATGTAGAGCAATGTGGCATATGTCAAAAGGCAAAGGAAACCTCATCCAATGTAGGACTTTATCAACCACTACCCATTCCTAATAGGCCTTGGGAGTGCATGAGCATGGATTTCATAGTGGTCTTACCTAGACTAAGATAGGGTTAGACAGTGTGGTTGTGGTAGTTGACATGTTTAGTAAGATGAGCCATTTCATACCATGCAAAACAACTCATGATGCTAGCAATACAGCTAATATATTTTTCAAGGAGGTGGTCAAAATTCATGGGGTACCAATGAGTATTGTGGCTGACAAAGATGTCAAGGTTATGGGGAATTTTTGGAAGACCCTATGGAAGAGATTGGGTACAAATTTGGCTAATGGTTTTGCCTACCATCCCCAAACAGATGGGCAAACAAAGGTCATTAGCAAGTTATTAGGAAACTATTAAGGTGTCTTACTAAAGAATATGGGAAGAGTTGGGAACAAGTCATCCCTTGGGAAAAGTTTGCCTATAATTATAGCAAGAATAGAATAACTAGATTGAGTCCCTTTCAAATAGTCTATGGGTCACATCCAAGGGGCGTAATGGAGTAGAGCGAACTACCAACACATGACACCATCAGTGGACATGCAGATGATTTTGTGCAGCCCATGAAGGAGATACATGATCAGGTTAAGAAAACCTTGATGGAGGAGAACTAGAGGCTGAAAGAAAATAAGGATGAAGGGAGAAGAGAACTATAATTCCAGGTAGGAATTTTGTTTATGGTCTATTTGAACAAAACTAGGCTACATAAAGGCATCCCCAGAAAGTTGCAAATGAAGAGGATTGGGCCATGCAAGGTGCTAGAGAAGTATGATTTCAATGCCTACAAAGTTGAGTTACCAAATTTTCAATGTCAAAGACTGGATACCTTACAAGGGTACAGATATCTATGAAATGCAATATCAAGCAGAGCTAAATAAAGACATATCAGACTTACAAGTACCTAAAAGGAAGCAACCAGAAGTGGAGAAGATGTTGGATTCTAGGGTGAAGAATAGTACAAGGATGTTGAGAGTGACTTCAAGAAGCATGGCATCAATAAGGAATTCCTCTCACCACAAGTACCTTAGGCTTCTTCTTATAGGGGAAGTATGGTGCAGGAGCACCATGGGGAAGGGAAAATGTTGACAATTGGCTAATGAAAATATGTTATTATTGTCATTATGGCAACTCATGATGTACATGCTTACATGAAACCTTGGAAATAAAGATACTTAGCTTTTGGTACTTAGAAAATTGTCTAAGTATGAATTTGGTTTATAATAGTGTATTGTTTTGTATGTAACTTGTTACTGATGTCATATTATGAGTAGCGAAGTTAGATGGAGATAGTATACATGTTGATGCTGACGTATATAACCTTAGACATCAGTATGGATTGTACCAAAAATAGATATTCGTGTTTTACCAGTGAAATAGGATGACAAAATTAAAGGAAAGGAATTATTTAGTTTACAAAATAATTACTTGACCAATTAGGGCTAACATCTTAGATGTTTACTCTAAGTTGGAAAAGTATACTATGGTCTTAGCCGACCTAGCAACAATTTGTGAAAAGGCATGGTATTTATGCAAAGGACATTTTGTGAATACATGTGTGCAAGCAAGTGATATATTGTGATATGCAAACTTTTTGTTAAAGTGATATATGCGAAGTTGATTTTGTGATCTGAGATCAAACTGAGGAAGAATCTATATTCCTGAAGACTTATTACTTAATTGGGCAATGAACTCTTCTTGTAATTGGAAGTGCATGTTTGGGAAGTGGGCTCATCTTGTATCTACCACACCACAACTCCTAACAGGGTTGGAATCTCCTAACAAGGATTCAAAGTCTCCTAATAGGGACTCTCTATACTAAATTTTCTCATTGACTCTTAACAAGGTTCATCCTCTAACAAGGAACATATATATCAATATATTATCTAGTGGCTATCATCCCCAATGGGGTTTTCCCTTCGCCAAGGTTTCCCTAGTTAAAAAAATATGGTTTCATGAGTTATCTTTGTGCATGGTTACTGTTACTGTTCATCATTACTTATTTACTTTCTTATGCATGGTTCAAAGTAATTAATAATATCCAATTGGTGACTAAATTTTGTAAATTACTATTCACCACCCCCCCCCCCCCCCCCTGCACTCAGTAATTTCTATATTTTGTCTTGTAAATGGTATAGCCAACCATTTTATGAATAAGGACTAAGGATGAAGTCTCATGGTGTGTTTAGAAGGTGTCGATAAGTAGGATCTAGGTTTGATTCATGATTTTGGTACTTAGGTCCTGATAAGCCTAGAAGTGCAAAAATTGATCCAAATGGGTAAAATATGGAAAAATGCCTTAGAGGGAAAAAAAATTATTTAATAATGGTCCTTAGATATTCTAGGATCATTTTATAAAAGGGTGGAAACCAAACTGGAAAATTGTCAAAGTTGCTCATTGACAACTTTGCATTTTTGCATAGTTGCAATGACAACATTTTGCACTATTGGTGAAAAAGGCATAATGTGAACCTAGCATTAAATGTAAGGGTCAAGGTAGTTAGGGAAGACTATTTAAATATAAGATGACTCCTTATAAGTGGTTGTTTATGCCATTGTATGGACAATTGATGATAGGAGGAGTAGTTGCTGATTAAAAAAACATGGTTTTTGAAGGATTGATTAAAGAACTTGATTGATTTTCTTATTCTTTTTGATGGATTAGATTATTTTTTTCATTTGATAACTTTTTAAAATCATTTTTTGATCATTACAGCACATTTTATCAGGTTTACAAAATTATTTAGTTTCATTGTTCTTGCTAGTCAGATTTGGCAAGGTCACACAAAAATGGTTAGAACTTGAGTTCCCACAGTTGAAAACCTATGGCCTTTGGGAATCAATTAATAACCTATGCATATTATGTAAATATCAATTTTGGAGATTAGGAAAGACATTTTTTCATTTTTGCAAGCAAGCCCTAGGGAAGCTAGTTGAAGCTTGGCAAGGTACAAATATGATTGCGGGCGAGAAATGAAGGGAAAAATGGATTGATGTATATAAATCATGGTTGATAAATGATGAAATGGAGTGTGTGACATCCTTTAACTAGAGGAGGGAGTCTGGAGTGAAGTTTTACTTGTCTCAGAAGTGAAGTGGTTGCCATTGCCCTAGAAACCCTTAAAAGTAAGGTTTTCTAGAATAGTATTGTACGAACACTTTGAGGACCTAAGACCTAGAAAATCCTTAAGCCCAGGTCAATATGAGAAAATTTATAGTACAAATATATAGGCCTTGTTAAGGGATTTTACAATTTATTATAGAATCATTATTTCTAGGAGGGCTAATAGGGGCTCATAGGACTACAAGGACAAACATAGAAAGAATGGGTTGTGGGTGTGTGAAACCTAACAAGATGGTGTAAAGTGACTTGAAATGTGTTAAGAACCTCAAGAGGAAGGTGTAACCTTGATTTTTCTCTACTAGGTAGCATTTGGTGTAGTTTTGGCTTGATAAGCCAAAAGGTGCATAACTAGGGTTTTGGAGTTAGAAGAGTGGAATTCTGAATTGATAGTAGAGTTTCTTGGTGGGAGGGGATTACGAGAGAATCCTCTAGGTTAGGGTTAGAGAAGAGACCCTAAGGAGGCTAGTAATTAGCCTTGATAAAGCAAAAAGGCTCTAAGAAGAAGAAGCTCCCCATTAGTGATTAGCAATGTAGAAAAATAAATGTGAAGGTTTTTCTAGAGTAGAATAGGGGAAAGTGGTAAAATTCCTTTTTTGAGATGGGATAAGATTTGTAGACCAAAAAAATATGGTGGAGCAAGACTGAGAAACTGGAATCAAACAAATGCAGCTCTAGGTGCAAAATTGGTGTAGCAAATGGTTTCAAATTCATAACAATTATGGACTAAAATTTTAATTGCCAAATATTTGGATTCTAATTATGGGGAAAGGATCTTGATAGTTAGAAATCCTTTAAGAGGATGTGCTATATGGAACTTAATTATCTCATGTAGACATGTTATCACTGGTCACATTTCATGGAAGGTTAGTGATGGGGGTCAAGCAAATTTTTGGGAGGACTCTTGGAATGGATATAAGGTTCCCAATTAGGAGTGCTAGGATAGAGAACTTAAACATAAATTGTGTGACTTATGGGGTAGTAAGGTCAGAGACTACATGATAGAGTCAAAAGGTTTGATGGGTAAATTATGGGTTTAGAAGGATTGGAGGGTGGATGGTATATCTCTCCAACAACAACATTTTAAAAAAAAAAAAATCTCTAAAGGAAAAGTCTTCTGAGTAGAAAGAAGGGAAAATATTAGATGGTGTAAATTGTCTTCAGGTGAGTATTCTATTAAGTTAGGCTATGACTTATTATCAAAAAGAATATTGATTTGAAGTTGGAGATTTATGTTGGCATAAGGAGATTTTTCCAAAAAAAAGGGATGTTTTCCTGGTTAGCTGTTCAAGGTCAAATTTTGACAAGGGAAGGAAGGAATAGATTAGGGTTTTAGGGCTTGTCACAATGTGATATGTGTGTGAGGAAGGAAGAATTTGTAGATCATCTGTTGTTACATAGTGAATTAGCATAGAAATGTTGGAGACATGTGTAAGTTAAACTGAGCTGACAAGGGCCTTAGAGAAATTCTCTAGTGAATTTCTTTTCATCTTGGCCACGAATGAGAAAATGAAAGATGCTTGAACGTGTGTGGAGGATCAGTCCATATATTGTAATATGGGAAGTGTGGAAGGAAAGAAATAAGACTTTTTCAAGAGATTTTAGGACCTATGGAAAAATATTTGACAAGGATTGACCATTCCATATAGAAGTGGTAAGTGTTGTGGTGTTTAGAAAGGAACAAAGAAAATGTGTCTTTACTAAAAATGATAGAGCTATTAAAAATGAATGGCTAGGGATCAAAATTAGACAAGCTAGAGTTTTAAGTAAGAATAAATGTAATGAAGAATAGAGATTAAAGTCAGTGTGGATAGCACCAAAGGAGGGGTGGATTAAGGAAAATTTTGATGGGGCTGTGATGGGAAATCCTGGTAGATTAGGAGCTAGTTTTATAATTCTAGATCAAAATGGGGAAACTCTGGATTTTGGGGCAAATCAATTATTGGATTGGACTAATAATGAAGTGGAGTTCCAGGTAGCTTTATTAGTAATTCAGTGTGAAAATAAAATGGGAGGTGGAAGAGTGATTATGGAAGGAGATTCAATGGTGGTGGTGGAGGCAATTAGAAGAAATCATTTCTCTTCATGGCATCTAGAATTTTTTTTATTGCTATTAATAAGGATCTAAATCTTTGGAAGATTTCAAAATATGTCATGTTTATAGGGATCTAATGGTGAAGCTGATCAACTATCAAAATGGATGGCAAATTGTTTGGAGGTCAGACAAGGATGTTTTGAATGGTGTAGTCTTTGGGAGGATTTGTTAAGTCGATTCCTTTAAAAGGTAATATATCTTTTAAAAAATCTTGGAAAGAAAAGTGATGCAATAATTAAATAAATGAAGGGTGATAACGGAGGTGAACTATCAGATTTGTGAAATGATTAGAAGATATAGGAAATATGTAATAAATGCTCCCATTATGAAAAGGTGTGTTTTAACTTGAAAGGACAGAGAGGTGATGCATGAAAGATTGAAGTGTCAAATCAAAGTGTGTGATCTGAGTAAGTTGGTGGGTGTTTTTTGTTATAAAACATGGTAGTGGAAAAGGCCTTAATTAAAAAGTGCAGAACTATTAGGATAGCAATAGGTAAGGATAGCAATAGAGTCAAAGAAATGGAGGCTACCTTTACATTTTGGATGACTCGATACCAGGAAGCACTTTATGGCCCCATCCAAAACCATCACCTTTGCCTGATGCTAGAAGTGATGGAGGTGGTGAAGGGAATGGTAGGGGAGTCATTTCAAATTTTGACCCATCACTGGAAAATAAATGTGGATATTGTTGCAATGGTTATGGCATGGGTGTTGGAGCTAGCCTTTTCAGAAGAGGAGGTCAAGTGGGTTATGACATCATTATTTCCAAAAGATTTGATTGTAGGTGTGGATTCTTTGTTAGAGTGGGCATGGCCGGGGATGGGTTTTAATTATAGTGAGTGTTTTGAGGATGAAGCAGAGGGGGAGGAAAGAGGAAATTTTGATTTCCTCTAGTGGCTAAAAAATGTGAATAAGGAAGCTTACAAGGGAAAAATTAGGGTAGAGTGGCTCAAGTTGGTGAAGGAAATTTGCTCTTTCTAGGAGAGGGTAGTAAGAATGGTTAGAGGTTTTCAATTTTCTCACACTCAACATTGTTGCACTGTGGGTTACCATAAAAGGCAAATGGTGGTAAAGGTGGGCCTTCTAGTGAGGGTGTAAGGGGGAAGGAAAAATGACCAAAAGTTTGTCTTTTGCTTCATGGGAAATAGACTTACTAATTATCAAGATGGATGCTAGGAAAATTTTGATGTGTAAAGCTATTGGTAAAGAAAATAGGGGATGAAGTAATCGGTGGGCATAAGTGACAAAAGATTTGAAACCCAAGTTGATAGCCACGAATGACCTCAGATAAGCATCTAATAAGTAAGGAAAATCTTGTGAAGGGAATGAGTAAGGCAAGAAATAGGCCAAGGAGAAAACTCTTGTGCGAGTCAAGATGAAGATTGGCATGAACAAGGCAAATTTGACACTTAGAAATCAGGAGACCTTGAAGTTTTTTGTTCAGGATGAAGCGAGGGTTTGTTTATTGAAGTGGAATCACATTGGCAGTTAAAATATAAAATCCTAGTTATTTTTGTAAGACCCTCATATATTGAGGGTAGTAGGAGAAGCATCTTAGCTTAGTAATTGAAGATTGTGAATGAAGTGTAGGTGCAAGTTGCTAGTTGTGTGATGGCTAGTTTTTAGAATGGCCTCTCTATGTAATTCTTTTAGTTTATTAATAAAATATCTTATTACTGACCAAAAAAAAAAATTCAGACTAAAATAAATATCTATTCCAACACAACAGAAGAAATTATCTAATTTCTTGACGAGAAACAATTTGAGGAAGGGTGGATTGTCATATCCCCATTTTAAGAAAGAATTTAATAATAATTAGATAATACAATGTTAGTAAATAAATAATGATAATAAAGTTATATCAAAACTACTACTAAACTATAAAAATAGGAAATAATAATAATATAATCTATATTATCAATAAAATAATATTTAGTATGATATTTTAAATAATTAATAAATAATTAATTAATTTAATTAAATACAAGAGAAAATATTGTAGAAAGTATGCTAACTTTCTAAATAGAATTTAGCAATACATAATACTAATCACAAATAAGTAAGTAATTAACTAATATAGCCTAGAATAATATAAATTAAATAAATCTAATGAAAAGTCTAGAGATATTTAACAAATAGACATGACTTCTTAAAATTAAGATATAAAAGAGGGAGAGTTTATTTTAGAGAGGGAAAAAAGAGGAGGAGGAGATAGGAGTTAAAAAAGGAAAAATGGAAGAGGAAAGTAATATGAAGAAAATAAAAAAGTGACTTTTTGAAAATGTATCAATGATATTGAAAGGATGTGAACCTTAGAAAGGGTCATAATTATGAATAGTTGTGACTCTTCAAAAATGTTGTAATTATAAAGTATTGAGACTTTTCCAAAAGATTTTTTGTTATAAAGTGTTGTGACTTTTCGTACGAATTATAACCCTGATGTGTTGTGAATTTTCAAATGATATATATTATGAAAGGTTGTGACTCTTGGAAAGAAAGAAACAAATAAATATATTTTATTATTTCCTTATAAATAGAAAAGGAAGATTTTTTGAAAGCAAATATAGAGTTGAGATAATCTAGTAGGACTAATTCATTGAAGAACTAACTAATGATAGAGCCACATGGACCAAGCAAAGAGAAAGGTAAGAAATGTATGTTTATGGGTTATATTTATTTAATTATGTTTATATATTTATTTATATTAATGAACCATACTCGTGCATAATTTATGCATATACATATGCATACGTAAAGATGTAATTCAAAATAGATAACACACATGACTTAATGGTTGATAGCTTAAGATCAAGAGAGTCCCTCTGGGAAGAGAATGATCTTAATGTGGCTATTAGCTTGAGATAAAAAGAGTCCCTTTGCAAACATAGTGAGCTTAATATTTTTATAATGCCAAAATATTCCATAGATGTTAACATATGCATATGTATCAAGGGCCCTAGATAGAGAATGTCTCTTCTAGGAAGGACCTTAAAGGGAGCACCTCATAGAAGACGGAGAAGTAACTGATGATCTAAGGATCTTCAATAGGGTTGTTGATCTTGATGTGAAGACATCTTTAAGGTTGGGTTAGAATAGACGGTAGAATAGTAAAATGTATTTTATTAAATTCTAACATTAGTTTTGTAGGTATTATTATCCTTGCTAGATAATACTTGTGGATAATTTATGCATATACATATGCATATGTAAAGATGCAATTTGAAATAGATAACACATATGACTTAATTTTTAATGGTTTAAGATCAAGAGAGTCCCTTTTTAGGGAAGAAAGTGATCTTAGTATGGTTAATAGCTTAAGATCGAGAGAGTCCCTCTGGGAAGAGATTGATCTTAATGTCATTATTAGTTTAAGATCAAGAGAGTCCCTTTGGGAAGAGAGTGATATTAATATGGTTATAATGCCAAAGTATTTCGTAGATGTTAACATATGCACATGTGTCAAGGGCCCTGGATAGAGAATGTCTCTTCTAGGAAGGACCTTAAAGGGAGCACTTCATAGAAGACGAAGAAGTAATCAGGGATTTAAGGATCCTCAAGAGGGTTGTTGATCTCAGTGTGGAGAAGTTTTTAAGGTTGTGTTAGAATAGAGGGTAGAATAGTAAAATATATTTTATTATTATATAAATGATAACATTAGTTTTACAGATATTATTGTCCTTGCTAGTGGGGATATTACAATAATATCAAAGCATCATCTTGTCATCTTGTAGGGTTAAAGTTGATTTAGAAAAATAATTTATATGAAACACTAATGTAGAAAGTTAAGGACTATTAGAAAGGATTCAAAGATATCCATGATAGTAATGTAAGAATTCAGACTAAAAGAAATATCTATTACAACTCAATAAATTTTTTTATCTAATTGCTTGAGGACAAACAATTTGAGGAAGGGTGGACTATCATATCCTTATTTTAAGATATAATTTAATAATAATTAGATCATACAATGTTAGTAAATAAATAATGATAATAAAGTTATATTCAAACTAACACTAAACTAAAAAATAGGAAATAATAATTATTTAATCTATATTATCAATGAAATAATATTTAGTAGGATATTTTAAAAAATTAAAAAATAATAAAATTAAAATGATTAAATAAATAAATTAAATTAAATACAAGAGATAATATTGTAGAAGTATGTTAACTTTCTAAATAGAATTTAGTAATAAATAATAATAAACACAAATAAGTAAGTAAATAAATTATATAATCTAGAATAATATAAATTAACTAAATTTAATGAAAAGTCAAGAGATATTTGATAAATAGACCTAACTTCTTAAAATTAAGATATAAAAGGCAGTAGAGTTTATTTTAAAGAGGGAGAAAAAGAGGACGAGGAGAAGATAGGAGTTCAAAAAGGAATAATGGAAGAGGAAAGTAATATGAAGAAAATAAGGAAGTGACTTTTTGAAAAGGTATCAATGATATTGAAAGGATGTGAACCTTCAAAAGGGTCATAATTATGAATAGTTACGACTCTTCAAAAATGTTGTAATTATAAAGTATTGAGACTTTTCCAAAGGATTTTAGTTATGAAATGTTATGACTTTTCGTAAGGATTATAACCATGAAGTGTTGTGACTTTTCAAAGGATTTTTATTATGAAAGGTTGTGACTCTTAGAAATGAATAAACAAAAATGTATATTTTATCCTTTCCTTATATTTTGAGAAGGAAGAATTTTTTAAAGCAGACATAGAGTTGAGATAATGTAGAAGGACTAATTCATTGAAGGGTTGACTATTGATAGAGCTACATGGACCAAGGAAAGAGGAAGCTAAGAAAGGTATGTTTATGGGTTATATTTAATTAATTATGTTTATAGATTTATATATATTAATGAATCATACTTGTGGATAATTTATGCATATGCACATGTCTATGTAAAGATGTAATTCGAAATAGATTATACACATAACTTAATGGTTAATAGTTTAAGATCAAGAGAGTCCATTTTTAGGGAAGATGGTGATATTAGTATGGTTAATAACTTAATATCAAGAGAGTCCCTTTGGGAAGAGAGTGATTTTAATGTGGTTAATAGCTTAAAATCAAGTGAATCCCTTTGGGAAGAAAGTGATCTCAATATGGTTATAAGGCCAACATATTTCGTAGATGTTAACATATGCATGTGTCAAGGGCCCTAGATAGAGAATGCCTCTTACAGGAAGGACTTTAAATGGAACACTTCATAGAAAACAAAGAAGTAACCAAGGATCTAAGGATCCTCAAGAGGGTTGTTGAGCCCAATGTGGAGACGTCTTCAAGTTTGGGTTAGAATAGAGGGTAGAATAGTGAAATATATTTTATTATTGTATAAATTCTAACATTAATTTTGCAGGTATTATTTTCTTTGCTAGTGGGGGCATTACAGTGGCATTAGACCATCATATTGCTATCCTATAGGGTCAAAGAGGATCTAGAAAAAAAATTATATGAAAGACTATTGTAGAAAGTTAATGATTATTAAAAAGGATTCAAACATGTCCATGATAATAAAGTTAGAATTCAGACTAAAAGACATATCTATTTCAACTCAATAGAAGAAATTGTTGGTCTCAAATTGGTTTTGACAATTGAGTGTCAACACATTTAAGCAATGCTTAAGTTGATATTTAGTATAATACAAATGTCAAGCTATAGTGTATGTTGAGCTAGAAAATCAATAAGTGTCAAGTGAACTTTAGATACCAAGCAAAGTTCAAGTGTTCAGTGATAAGTGATGCCGAGTCACTATAAGTGTTGAGCAAAGTATAGATGCCGAGCAAAATAGAATTACTATAGGAGCCGAGTGAGACAAAATTCCTATATGTGTCGAGCATCAGCAACTAGTAAGTTTCGAGTAACACAAAATCAGTATATGAGTTTGTGGCTTCACAAACTCATATGTAAACCATTTTGAGCCAACTCAGGATGAACATTGAAGGATTTTGAAGATAAGATCAAATCTCATATATTACCTATGTAATCAGCATGTAGCCAATCAAAAAAATGGAGAAGGCATGCAACCAATAGGAAAAGTGAAAGAATTGAGCAAGAAAAGAAGAATGAATATTGATCGTTGTTTCATATCTAACCCTAAGTCTTCAAAGCCTTTAAAAGGAGGATGAAACCTCATTGTATGCACACATGAGTAAGAGTTTATGGGAGAATGCTAGCAAAGTGCAGAGGGGTGTAAAGACTTAGAAAAAAATAGAACAACATTGAAAAATTTAGTTGATCAAGAATAGAGTATCAAAATTTTGAGGAGAGACATATCAGATCAATCAAGGATTAGAACAGATAGAGCAGAACAAGGATTTGGAATCAGCTATTGAAGATTTCATGTCATCAAGTCAAGACTTTCTAATACTCTCTAGCCATTGTATTAGGAATGAAAATCCTACGATGATAGGTTGGTTTAGTAGCCATGTTGTAAACCTTTCAATAAGGTGCTAAATCCTTTAACAAGGTAACATTCCAAGTGAGTGTTTGTAAATCCTTTAACCAAGTCACTTTTAACAGGGTGTAAAGTCTTTAACAAGACAGGCCTTTCACAGGGAAAACCATTGGAAGTGGTTAAACTTTGTAACCTTAAACAATTACATAGTGTTGCAGTGATATTTTGTGGGTGTCATCCCCACCCTATTTTACCTTCTCATTTTGGAGGGTTTCTAGGTTACCAAAATCTTGTGTTGTCTATTTCCATGCATGTCTTTACTTTCATGTTTATTAGATGAATTAGATGCATGTGAATGATTTTAACTAAATGGTTTTGAAAAGGTTAAAGTTAGTTGCTTCTAATTCATCCCCCCCTCTTAGAAGTAAATCTTCCCACTTGTAAATTCCAACAATTGGTATCAGAGCTGAGTTCTCACAAGGAGGAGCCTTATAGCTTGGAGAAAAGATATGGAAATGGAAGTCTACAAACTTGGGAAGATCATAGAGAATCAGGCAATTGATGTACAACTTCCCTTACACACCTTGGAAGAAGCTAGAGAAGAACTGAGAAAATCCTTAAAGAGAAGAAGAGATATTTCCATAGTTGAGAATGATACACAATACAAGGAGATTCACACCTCAAAATTGTTTGCAAATGGAGATTTTAGAGAGTTTGATGCAGCTATAGCAGACCTGATGGAGAAGAATAGAGCTCAAGTAGAAGAAATTAGAACTCTCAAGATTGAACAAGAATCACAAGCCATGATGCTTTGTGAAGTGACTGAATAGAAGAAAAGAGCCATTGAAGACAAGGTTATGCTAGAGGATGACAAAAAGAGAAATCTTGCTAGCAGATTGGAAGAAAAGTCAATTGAGCTTGCAAGAATTTCAAACATGCAGCTAGACACCCTAAGCTAGATGATGAATACACATCATGAATTGAATATCAAGGACATTTAGATCTCTACACTAAAGATGCAAAATGAAAAATTACAAAATCACTTGAAAAGAGAGAAGGAAATTGCAAGGAGCTTCAACAAACCAAACGAGGCCATCAAGTATTTTGAGCAGCTATTGAAATCATCAAGGGCTAGCAATGATACTTCAAGACTAGGATACACCAGCATTGAACAAGGAAAGTCATCCAAGACTACAGAAGAAAGGAGTAACAAAGGTAAGAACACTAAACCTACTTGTCATTTATGTGGTAAAAAAGAACATACCTCTAATGTATGCAGGAGCAAGAACACCCATCAACATGACAAACCTAAGAATGTGGGTCACTGTAATAAGTGCAAAAAGCAAGGACATCAAAACATAATTACAAGACTAGGACTATCAAAACACAAAGATTTGAAGGTCACTACTACAATTGTAATGAGTATGGACATAGAGCTTTTGAGTGCAGATCAAAGCCTATGCGGACACTTAATCAACCAACAAGGGGAAATAATCATGGACATCACTACAATTAGGACTACAACACCAGGTATAGTTTCCATTACTATCAGGAATATGGACACATCCCTAAAAATTACATTAGAACACATTTCAGTGGAAACTACAGTAGATGGCTTAGCCAAACTACATACTTTAGTTGTTTTAAGACTAGTCATATCAGTAAGAATTGCCCAAAAAGGTCAAAGGCACCCAACTCAGAGATCAACAAAGGAAAAGGAAAAGTGGGTGTTGAACACATCAAAGGAGAAATGAATAAGACATGGAAGAAAAAAGATGGAAGTAGCACATCAAATGAAGGGATCACTTCACCTAAAAGGTCAAGTGGTCACACTTCATCAAATTAAGCACAAGAAGGCATGTGGGACAGATATACAATGCTTTATCATACATCAATTTCCAAATAAGCAAGTACTAAAAAGAATAGATCAACATGAATAAAGATGCAAAGTTAAAATTTCAAGGTATCATAAGTATTGTCGAGTTGCCCTCATATACCAAGTAAAATTTTAATACATGTTGAGTTTATAGCCAAAATCAACAGAAGTCAAATGATCAGTTGCAGTTGAGTTGGTAATGAAAGCCGAGTAAAGAAGAAATTTCAATTAAGGTTGAGTAAGGGGATACTTCTATGGATGCTGAGTGGTGGAAAGACAATGGAAGTCGAGTAATGTAGAAATGCTTAAGAAGTCGAGTGGATAGTTGTAAATGCACTAAGCATTAAATGTTATGAAAATAGGGTATATTATTGCATTTTGAATCATTTTTCTTCATCGCGAACAAAGAGAAAAGATGAAAAGGAGTGCAAAATGACTTCAAAGTAGAGAATCTAGCATTTGAGCCAATTTCAATAGCGATTCAACACAGTTTCATCGAATTCAAGGTATTTACATTTGTGCTGAGCTACGCAGATTTAAATTTCTTCATGTCAAAACCCTAACTAGCACAAATGGCCTCTAGTTCAATGAAACCATAGGATAAGGAGTCATTTGAGGTTCAATTAGTGTCAAACAAAATGAAACAACCAAATTTTTGGCCAATCCTAGAAGTGGCATATAAAAATGACCTAGTTGGAGCTCTATCTATTATACCCCCTAAGGTAGTTATGGTCCAAGATGTTAGAAGATGTTACTACTACAAAATTGGAGCCATATGAGATATGGAGATGAGGGAAGCCTATGAAAAATTGTGTGGAAATGGAGTTTTGAAAGATGAATACCAAATTGTTGAGAAGAAGGGTTTGATCCGTGCCCTGGAATTCCCCATAGTTTTCAAAACTAAATGGATCAAGATAGTGCTTAGCAGGATTCATGATGGAAGTTTATGGTTGGAGGATGGTCCAATAAAAATAAAAAAGAGGATTGTACATAGAGTGATAGGGTATCCAACCCTAGATCAACCAAAGACCCTTAGAAGTGATTCCAAGGAAGCAATTGAAAAGAACACTCGTGCCAAATGGAACAAGAGAGGAATGACAATAGACACCATCCAAGAACCTCTTGTTGACTTTGTTGTTAGAGCTATTTCACATTAATTTTATCAATGTAGTAGACTTAATACTGTACCATGCATTGCAGTGGATGTGGGTTACAAACTAGTGAAAAAGGATCATACTTATGATCTTGCAAAACTACAATTGCAACAAATCAATGAAAACTTAGCAGCAATAAGGAGAACCAAGGGAGCCCAATGAAAGTTTGGAGCAATTTTGATTTGCATATTTTTCTATGTACAAAATGAATTTCCATCCTTTCATAAAGTTGTTTGGAAAGCAAATAGGTCTATGATAGCTCAAGTAAACGAATACATTGAACAAATGGGAGCTAATTTTGAGACTCTAATGACTAGCTATTATGAAGATTTTAAGAAGACCATGACCTAGAGGCTAAGAATACTAGTTTCATTGGTGGAAAATCATGTAAATGATGTATTTTTTCTTGGAGATATTGATTATACTTACATACAAGCAGCCATACCAAGAGTTAGATGGTTAAGACCTCTTGGCTATGAGATAAACATAAATGAGGCATCTGTAGCAATAATTGCATTAATAGCTGAAAAAGTGGACAAAAGTGCACCACAATTTGGTTCTTATGACGTGGTGAGGTCAAAGGTGGATATGGAGTTGAAGGTTTCCCCCACACTAAAGAAAAAGGGTAAACTTGTAAAGAAACTCAAAGCCAAATTTGGTGAGAGCATTGCAGAAGAAGAAGAAGAAGATGAAGCTGAAGATGATGAAGAAGAACAAGGATAGGAGACATTTGAATTGACCCAAGGAATGGGTGAGGATGCAAAAGAAGAAGATGATGAGCAAGAAGCACCAAAGCTAGAGCCTAAGAAGAGAAAGGCACAAAAACATCTAGCTGCACAACCCAAACAAAAGAAGAAAGCAACAAAGTCGAGCCCAGCCAAGCCAACTACAAGGGCAAACACAAGGGCAAACACAAGTGGCAAATGAACAGGGGAAGCAAAAATCCATAGAGCAAGGAGGGCTAGAACAAAAGAAAAGAAGAAAATATGTTGCACCCCCAGAGGTAGATGAAGAAAAGACATAATCTGACAATGATCAATTCAGATTGGTAAGACATTCCACCAAATCTAATTTAGAAAATGTTTGTGATAACATTAGAGATAATGCAGATTTAACTAGTTTAAAGACCAATTATTTTAATAAATTGTCAAGAGAAAAAAAAAACATAGTGGAAGAGTCTATCTACACTATGATGGCCAAGTTCAAGACTACCCCATTTGAACTAGACAATTATATGCCTAAGGAGTTAAGCTCCATTGTAGAAAATAAATGGCATTACTACCTAAATATGGAAAAGGAAATAAGGGAGTAAACATTGGCTCATGTGATGCCTAACCTAACTAAAGATCAAATAAGTAAGGCTAGTAAGAAATATGGGAGCAAATTTGCACCCAAATATAGAGCCTTCAGTATTTTACAAAATAAAATAGAGGATGTTGTAAAGAAATACACACAAATGTGGAAATTGATTTATGGATTGACTACTATCAAAGAAGGCCAAGAAGATACCTTTGAGGGAAGAAATGATGAGGAAGAAAAGGAGAATGAAAAGGATGAAGAAAGAGGAAAAGAGAAAGAAGAGGTAACACTGGAAAAGACACAGCAAGGTGATGAGGCAACAACTGAGGAGCAATAGCCAGAACAGAGTGCCCAAGACACCCAATTGCCACCATCAAGTCCTCCACATACAACACTTGCAGAAACTATAATTGTCAAGGATGTTCCTGACACCTCAGGTCAGAACATCAATCCATTAACTGCAGAGGATCTCAAAAATATCCTTCACCAAACAACATTGCAATCACAATTATGCACAAATCTTGTTTTGGTGAGTGTAGAAGAGTTGCAGAAAGTTGTAACAGAAATTAACAAGGAGAAGGTGAACACACAAGAACCACCTTTACAACCTCCCAAAGCTATAAATGATCAACCAAAAGAGCAAGCAACACAAGACACAACTACTAAGGTTGATCCCATAGTAATAGTAACAACAACAACCGAGGAGTCAACAAAGGAGCAAACATGACAAGATGTTCCTATAGCACAAAGCCAAGGTGCACCTCCTCGAATCATTATCATTGATCAAGGTAGAAAAGAGGAAGATAAAGAAGAGGAGAAAACCCCTAAGGAAAGAGAGTAAGAGGCAATACAGACACTAGTAAATTTGCCTACCTCAGGGACTCCTACCAAGCAATCAAGCACTGATGTAGTACCATTGCAAATCTCAGTACCAGGCTCAAGCTCCACCAAGGTAGCAAGGGTACTTCACTATGGAGACCCTGCACTTGATGAAGAAATAGTCATACCTAGTTATGACTACAAGACAATAAATCTAGCACAGATAAATGAAGTGCAAGAGGCACTGGAGAGGAAGAAGAAGCAGGAGATACTTAGAAATGAGTATAGAAAAAAGCAAGCATTGGTAGAAATCAAAGACATATTCCTTGATGTATTCAACTTGCATGTACCTAATGAAACAAAGCCCATCATGGAGCAATTTTCCAACATAGTGGACTAAGTACAAAACAAAGACATTGATACTAATGTCAAATTATTAGAATGGTCTAAAAAGAAATTCCAAATGAAAGTTAATTAGAAGATATTCAGTGAGATGGCACTTTCACAAGTGGAACTAGCTAAGAAAGTATAAAAGGTGAAAACAGTACTTGAGAACATATTCTCATTGTACTCCAAATTAAGTGATTCATCATATTTCACATAAGAAACTAGCTAGAGAATACTGAGCTTGGAATGAAATCTTAAGATATCTAGCACATAGCTACCTAAAGATCTAGCTCAAAGTGAGAAGTATTTTGCCACAACACTTCACACTCAGAAGGAGTTAATTGTATTGACAATAGAAGAGACCAATGTTAAGGCCAAATTGATACAAATACAGTCTGTTATTACCCCACACCTAGAAATATTGCATAAGGAAGTGGCCTATGCAGAAAATGTTTTAAAGAAAGACCTAATCTTTCTACCTTAGAAGGCCTTATACATCATGCAGCAGAGACAACCATCCAACACAAAGCATTGGAAATTGCCTTAGATAACTGGGATGCTTCTCTGAAGATGATAATGGAGGTAAATAAATTTTTCTTGGCTAAATATTCCATTCATTCTTAGGACCCTCTGACATAAGTGTCAAAAAGGGGGAGATATTTATGAAAAAGGGAGATATAAACATTATGCATATAATAAGAATAGGGGAGATAATACATGTTTTGATGCAGACATAATAAAGATAGGAGATAATAAGAATGGATGTGTAAATAAAGGGAGAAATACCCAAAGGGGGAGATAATCAAAACTTAGAGGAAGTAATAAGGAGATGCCAAAACTGCAAGAAGATGTGTGAAAGGGGGAGCAGAAACAAAGGGGAAGTACAAACAAAGAAGATATAGAGTATAGACAAGGCAAAGAGTATCAAACACATCAGCATGAGACAAATTCAACTTAAGGGTATTTTGGTTATAGAAGTGGCACATCAGCTCAAGGGGAGTTACAAGTTTTTGAGGTATATAGTCTTCTACAAAATTTTGAACAAGTTTTTGAAGTTTTGTACATATGTCAAATAGAATGTGTATTATACTCATAGAGACCAGACTCATAATGCCTAGTTAAATATTTTTGCCACTCATGTCGAAGGGGGAAATTGTTGTTCTCAGATTGATTTTGACAATTGAGTGTCAACACATTTAACCAATTCTTAAGTTGATGTCGAGTATAATATAGATGTTGAGCTACAATGTGTGCCGAGCCAAAAATTCAATAAGTGTCGAGCAAAGTTCAAGTGCCGAGTGATAAGTGATGCCAAGTCACTATAAGTGCCAAGCAAAGTATAAATGTTGAGCGAAATAGAATTACTATAGGAGCCAAGTGAGACATAATTCCTATATGTATCGAGCATCAACAACTAGTAAGTGTCAAGTAACACATAATCAACATATGAGTTTGTGCCTTCACAAACTCAAATGTAAACCATTTTTGAGCTAACTCGACATGAATCTTAAAGGATCTTGAAGATAAGATTGAATCTTCTATATTACCTATGTAATCAGCATGCAGCCAATGAAAAAAATGGAGAGAATTCCTATATGTGTCGAGCATCAGCAACTAGTAAGTTTTGAGTAACACGAAATCAACATATGAGTTTGTGCCTTCACAAACTCATATGTAAACCATTTTTGAGCTGACTCAAGATGAATCACGAAGGATCTTGAAGATAAGATCAATCCAATCTTTTATATTACCTATGTAATCATCATGCAGCCAATCAGAAAAATGGAGAAGGCATGCAACCAATAGGAAAAGTGAAAGAATTGAGTGGGAAAAGAAGAATGAATATTGATCATAGATTCATACCTAACCCTAAGTCTTTGAAGCTTTTAAAAAGAGGATGAAACCCCATTGTATGTGTGCATGAGTAAGAGTTTATGGGAGAATGCTAGCGAAGTGTAGAGGGGTGTAAAGACTTAGAAAAAAATAGAACAACATTGCAAAATTTAGTTGATCAAGAATAGAGTATCAAAATTTTTAGGAGAGACATATCAAATTAAGCAAGGATCAGAACAGACAAAGCAAAACAAGGATCTAGAATCAGCAATTGAAGATTGCAAGTCATCAAGTCAAGAATTTCTAATATTCTCTAACCATTATATTAGGAATGAAAATCCTATGATGATAGGTTAGTTTAACAGCCATGTTGTAAGCCTTTCAATAAGGTGTTAAATCTTTTAACAAGGTAACATTCCAAGTGAGTGTTTGTAAATCCTTTAACCAAGTCACTTTTAACAGGGTGTTAAGTCTTTAACAGGACAAGCCTTTCACGGGGCAGACTAGTGGAAGTGGTCAAACTTTGTAGCCTTAAATAGTTAGATATTGTTGCAGTGATACTTTGTGGGTGTCATCCAAACCCCAGTTTTACCTTCTCATTTTGGAGGGTTTCTAGGTTACCAAAATCTTGTGTTGTCTATTTCCATACATGTCTTTACTTTCATGTTTATTAGATGAATTAGATACATGTGAATGATTTCAGCTAAAAGGTTTTGAAAAGGTTAAAGTTAGTTACTTCTGATTCAACCACACACCACACCCCCCCCTCCCCTCTTAGAAGTAAATCTTCCCACCTGTAAATTCCAATAGAAATTATATAATTGCTTGAGGAAAAATAACTTGGGAAAGGGTGGACTATCATATCTAAACGATTTGAGCAATACAAATCCACAAAGCCCGAAGAGTACCTACATGTTAGAACCTGTCACAGACAAGAAAAAGCAAATAAGAGGCAAGGGTTTTTCTCTAAGAATATGCAAATTATATTAACAGACTAAAAGATCAAAAAATCTAAAAGGGAAACCCTAAGAAGTAAATGACATTTAATAACTACTAATTAATTATTAAATGGAAATGCAAAGTGCATAAAGTGAAATCTTAAGAAGGGAGTAAAGGTAATTTAATAAATAAAAGTAAATTAATGCTTTACTCTAACACCCCCCCTTAAGATGAGCAACAATGAAACTACAAATAATGCAAAAAGAGCAAGGAAACTACAATGCAATGTTGAAAGAAAGCTTGGGTCCCAACAATAAGGCTTGATGAGGTAACCAATCATAACCAAATCTCTATGAACCAAAGAAATAAAGAAAACCCAATGGGAAAAAACCCTACTCCAAAAAGAGATAGCAAGAAAAGAAGGAAGGAATGACTCATCATTGAGACCCTCTAAGGAAAACTTCCTTCACCCCAAGCATAGAATTAAACTAAACATACTATGGGGATGCAAAAGTTTTAGTGAAGATCTCTTCAACCTTCTCAGCAGTGGAATGTACTCCAAGCTCAAAGTGTCATCCTAAATTAGATGCCTGATGAAGTGCATGTGAAGCTCAATGTGCTTGGTCTGTTGATGCTCAAATAGGTTGTGAGAAATGCGAATAAAACTTTGATTGTTGCACCATAGAAAGGTGGGACTATTAGGAGGGAATCCAAACTCTATTATCAACTATCGAAGCCACAAAACCTCCTGAATAGCTAGCACAACTACCCTATACTCTACCTTTGTAGATGACAATGCATGAGCATGCTACTACTTGCAAGACCACATAATTGGACCAAAACCAAGATAGAAGACAAATCCATAAATAGACTTGCAATCATTAATATCACCAGCCCAATTTGAGTCTATGTAACCAAAAATGTGAGGATCCCTTGATGTATGGTGAATGCCATGACATGTAGTACCTTGAATGTACCTCAAGATATGTTTGGAAGCTTGCCAATGACTCTCCTATGGATTATGTGAGAAAAAAGAGACAAGTCCAATCAAAAAGGAAATATCAGGATATGTGTGTGTCAGGTACAACAAACTACCCACAAGTTGTTTGTATAAAGTGGAATCCACTATAGGAGTAGTGCAAGTGGTAGATAAAACAACACCTGACTGAAAAGGTGTGGGAGCAGGCTTGAAATCAAGCATGTTGAATCTCTAAAGAATATCAAGAGCATAATTCTCCTAAAGTATGGCAATCCTATCCGAAGACTAAACAACCAATAGGACCAAAAAATAGTGCAAAAGCCCAAGGTCAGTCATCCCAAATTACTCTCTCAAGGCTTGTTTAATACTCTGTATCATGGAGGGTGAGCTACCTGTAATGATGAGATCACCTAAATAAAGGACAAGTATCAATAAGTCATCCCCATGATGTTGAATGTAAATTGTAGGATCAAAATGACACCAAGTGAACTATGAAGCAAGTAGGAAGGAATCTATCTTCTCATACCAAGCCCAAGGGGCATGTTTGAGACCATATAAAGACCTCTAAAGCCTGCATACCAATGAAGAGTCTTGCACAAAATCATGAGGGTAATCCATATAGATCTCCTCATGAGGGTCTCCATACAAAAAGTCACTCTTTACGTTCATCTAAAAAAATTGTCGATCCCTGTGAAGTTGCAAGAGAGAGTACAAGGCAAATAGAATTCATCTTGGCAATAGGAGCAAAGGTCTCAGAGGAATCAATACCCTCAACCTGTGAAAAACCCTTTGCAATAAGACATCCCTTGTACCTATCAACAGAACCATCTACAACATGCTTGGTATAGTACACCCACCAATACTGAACTTTCTTCCTTTCAGAAGAGAACAAAGATCCCATGTTTGGTTCTTCATCAAAGAAGAGTACTCCTCATCCATAGCCCTATCCCATTCTAAGTGTCATATTGCCTGTAAAAAACTCTGTGGATCATCTAAAATGACATGACTTAAGAGGCTAGTGTTAGAATAAATAGTCCACCAATATAACTCAGATTGTAGGGGGGGAGTGAATTAGTTGTCTAACTAATATCACAATTATCAACTTTAAACAAATTTAACCATATGAGTAATATTATCAGAAACTACAACAAGATACTCATACACAATAACACTAGATATGTTAACTAGGGAACACTTTATCAAATGGAAAACCCATGTGGAGATGGTATCCACAAGATGATGTACTAATATAAATATTTCTTGTTAGAGAATGGACACTATTAGGAGTCTATAACAGCATTTAGTACGTACAATCATTGTTAGGGGACTTTGAATCCCTGTTAGGAGATTCCAACCCTATTAGGAGTTGTGGAAGATAGTAGGACCCACTACCCAAAAAACTTCAAGGTTAAGACCAATAAACCCATTGTCCAAATGATCTCTATATTATTCCTTGCAAAATAATAGAATTGAATAGTACTTTCTTCCTCTATCTTGTCAACCAAACCTCTACTCCTTCTGATCTTGTAACTAGATCACAAAAATTGCATCCAATAATCCCTTGGATTGCTTACTTACATTCAATAAATACCCTGCTCCTTTTTTAAATTTACACTTGATACAATGATCAAAACATATTATAGACAAGGAAAACATCTTTCCTTTATACAAATTCTTCAAAATAATTCCTTGAGTTGGCCTTGAGGCTTTCCCAATTAATTATAATGAGGTAATTTATTAATTACAATTACAATAGCATTTTTGGCTCACAGTTTAAACAGAACATCACACGTACAATACTAGGGCTTGCGCATCTGCTAACATCATCATCTGACTATCCTCTATCACTGTTTGACCACACATCTCTTTATTACATCTCAGATGAAAGATATAATACAAACATCAAAAATCACTTTCCAAGCACTTTGACTCTAAACTACTCTTTGTAAATTAGGTACAAGTTTCGTACATCTTCAAATTACATGTTGTGCATTAAACTACATCATCAAGACATAGTATTGAACATGTCCATGACTGCATAACACCAAACAAGCAAAACCTTGTTTGTACAACTATGATCTCTCTTTGCTACTCTATAGTCTTCACAGACTTATTGCTATGTTAACATCAATGAAAAACATAGTCATCAATGCAACAAGTCAATACTCTCCAATGCTTTGGATACTCCCTAATGTAGTATCATAAACATTCATAATAATAGCTAGTACCAAAATTCTAACCACAAGTGTGACAAGAATCTATAAGATCACCTGCCATAGGACCTATTGATCAATAGTTTCACAAGCCCACTTGGGCACTCACAGAACAATTGGTAGAGGTGTTGAAGGGGGACCAATATCAAGATCTTCCTTGGAGGAGTAAAGGAAGTATTGGGTAGTGAGGGAGAAGTTGGTGATGGTGGCTCCATTTGAGGATAACACTCATCAAATTGAACATCATGCCAAATCATGACATCTCTCAAATTAGGATTAAACAACATGTATGCCTTCACATCCTCATAGTAGCCAAAAAATATGAATAGTTGACTCTTCTTCTCCATGGCTCTCTTCTGAGCATTTGGAATAAACGCCCAAGCCTCATTGCCAAAAATGTGGAAGTAGAAACATCTTGCTTACATGAGTCCAAGCCTCCTTAAGAGTTACATGTCACAATGTCTTATGAGGCATCTAATTCTAAATATAATTGGAACAATTGATAGCCTTAGTTTAAAATGAAGAACTTATAGCTCGAGACTATATCATACAATTGGTCATCTCTCATAATGTCCTATTCTTTCTCTCTGCAACCTCATTCTGCTAAGAGGTATGGGGAACTGTGAATTGATGGTGTAAACCATGCTTAGTGCAAAAATATCCGAAAGACTAATTCACATATTTCGTCCATTGTCAGTGTGTATATGCCTAACAGATAAACCATACTACTTCTCCACAAATGCCTTAAAGATTCAAAATGAATCAAAGACATTGGACTTGTACTTCAAAAAATACACCTATGTGTATCTAGAGAAGTCATTTGTGAAGGTGAGCACATATCAAGCACTTGAAAAAGATGGAGTGGAATATGACATAAGATTATTGTGTATCAACTCCAATGGTGCCTTGGTACATGTGGATCTAACTACTAGAAAAGGATCTCTGTGATGTTTCCCAAGTGCACAACCTTGAGACACACTATCAGTACAAGAGATCTGAGATAGCCCAATCACTAGCTCCTGTGTACTCATTTGTTGTAGATATTTGTAGTTGATATGGCCAAAAAGCTCATGCTAAAGCTTGCTCACTATATCTACATGAGCAATGAGAGAAACACATGTAGAATCAGAGCTCTCAAAGCCATCAATCTGATATAAGTGAGACCAAAGATCAACACTCCTAACACCAACAACCAAGTCAAGATCATGGAGGTCTCGAATAACCACATCATCTGGTGAGAACTCAACTATCTTTCCAAATCCAAAATGAAAAATCTAAAAGACAGACAGAAGGTTCATAGAAATGGAAAGAACCAAGAGAACATTCTATAGGGAACCACCTTCTAAAGAGATAGTTCCTGAACCTATGACTGAAAGTTGTGTAGATTCAACCTCTGTAGTAACACTTTGAGAAAGTGAGGTAAACAAATCAGGTGAGTTTGTCATTTGGTGTGACCCCTAAATCAATAATCCAAGTAGTTGTAGAATACAATGCTCAAGTAGAAAGAGTATGCCCTTTCCCTAAAGGAGGAGGTGTTAGCTTTGGAGAAGCAATATTGTGCTGCTACATGGCCTCCTCTAAAGCCTCAAGATGTTTCCAACACCTGGAAACTAAATTTCCTTCCTTGCTTCAAAAATTGTAAGGATCACCTATGTACTTCTTAGTCTTGGAGGAAGACTCACTAGACTTAGAAAATTTACCCTTATGAGAGGGTTCCCAAGCATCTAATTTAGGAGTAGGCTTGGAGGAACTCTCAGTCATTTCTGAATCTATCTTGTGCTTCATTTTCTACTTTGTCTTCCTTGTAGATGTCTGAGAAACCAATGCCTATGTCTTTGAGGCTGTGATAGTATCCAACTACTTAAGCTTGGACTGATCTCTATACAAGCAATCACAAAAGACCTCAAAAGTGGGCAAGACAAATTTGGGACCGAAGACATCCATAGTGGAATGGAGGGTAGATGAGAAAATCTAAAAGTTTCCTCAAAGATTTAATAGAATCAGATAGATGCATTCCTTATCTGTCTTCTCTTTTCTACATCCCTATAACAAAGTTCTTTGTTGTTTGAACCTCATAAGAAAGTCCTCAGTAGAGGGGAAAGCATAGGGTACAAGAGAAGTAAGCTCTACCTTAAGCTAAAGTGCTCTAAACTCGTTGATGGTGTCAAACAAGTCATTAAACTTGGCCCACATATCTTGAGGAGTGGAACACTCATCAAGATGAAACTGTAAGCTATCTAAAACACTCAAAGAAATCAGACCCATGGCTTCATCCATCTTATTCTTGTGCTACAAAGTCTGATATTAACTCTAAAATACTGGTTGCACCATATCTAAACAAGACTACAAACCTTTTGAATGGAGAAGTCGCTACATATGAGACTTTTGTGTGATACTTGTGTGGGTTAAGAAGTACTAAACAAGAATAAGTCTCGACCATTTTTTAAGGAGGGGTTTTAATTTCATTTTTTGATAGGTAATATTTGTATTATATTGATAAAGATAAAAAGAGATACATTGTTATGGTATGGCTAGAAGCCTTTCATTCTATAATACCCTTACCCTACCCACACATATGCCTATGGATAAACAAACAAAAATTCAGAATATGAACACTCTGACAAAGAAACACCACCCAACCCAACCATTAAACCAATTGAAAACACAAAAAAGGAGCCATCACCTTCTCCACCATTTGTTATTCCTTCAACCATCATGTCACTTCCTCATGGGTAAAAGTTGGAGTTGAGTGGTCGTCCATCACCAAAATCCCCTACCTCCCCCGATGACGCTTTCCACTGCCCTCCCCCTCTTCGATTATCAAAGATGCATCAACCCAAACACCTTGTGTTGTGGCCGCACCCCCCTCAAGGTGGCATTTCTTCACAATCTCGTGGCAAATTTGTTGTCCAGGCGCAATTGTGCTCTTCCAAGGCATAGCCTTCATAAAGCTTCTTTCCTACTCCTTCGATGCCTAAATGTGTTCCGTCAAGAATTCCACTATCAATTTCCACCCCTATTCTACTTTAGGGATGTGAATGCCTTGTAGAGTAAAGGAAAGCCACACCATCAATGGTTGAATGGAAGAGTCCCCTCCACCAATAAGCTGCCAAGGCTTAATACCCATCTCAATTTCAATGCCCAACACCGCTCTCACAATTATATTCTCTAGCCCTAGAAGCCACTACCTTTCAACACATGCAACCACCACTTGACACACCTCTTCTTTTGATTCCCCCACCATCAACGTGAGCACAACAAACAATGATGCCACATCCAAATTACATCTCCTTTTCCAGAATGCCTCCAAATATTTTGGCCCTAACATTAGCTAAACGCCCTTCAAAAAAATTGGGTTGTCAAAAACAAAAACATGTTTAAGATGTCGCATGGTAATTTGGCCTTCATAGGTCTGAATCTAAGAGTTAGAGCCGAGAACAAAGTTTTCCTCCATTTTTGTCTCCATAAAAAAATAAGTGAGCTTTCCCTTCCTTCAACATGAATATATCTGCCTCGAAACTCTTTGGAACGAAGTACCAAAGTGAGCCAATACTCTATTTAACACATGCAAGGGATACATCGGTAGCAAAGAAATCTCTGCTTATAGTGAAATGATTAAAATCATCAAAATTCAGACTCATAATGCCTCTCCCTTAAAACCTCCATTTTTATTTATCATGAGTGAATTTTTTATCTAAAGGCTGAACAATAATTCTCTCTTTTTTTCAAATCCAAGGTGACGAAAGTCCTCAAAGATTTCATCTTGTGGACCTAGTGCTGAATTAACACCTAAATTGGCTAGCAAATTTGTCACTTTGTTCGCTTCCCGAAATGAATATGAGACCTTAAAATCATCAAAAACTAGAAGTAATTCCTTAATTTGTTGTATAATTTGATCCAGATGCCATACCTCCATCTTTCCTCTCTTTATGCCATTTATAATGATCTTCGAATCACCTTCCAAATGCATTCATTTACTACCAATTCTTGCTCCTAATCCCAGAGCCTCCCTGACTGCTGAACATTCTACAATATTATTTGTTCCATCATGCAAACATTTGGCTACAAATGTGAGTATGTTTCTCTTATGGTCTCTTTCCAGACACCTACAACCTAAAACACCTGGGTTTTCCCTAGCTGCCCTATCAAAGTTAATTTTAATCCGACCATCCTTTGGAGGTGTCCATAACACCTTCTCCCTCTTAGAAGTTGAATTGACCCCAACAAGCCCATGAATAGGCCTAGGGTTTTAAAGCTTTTTAATATGCTAATATTATAACAAAATATAATGAAAAAAATACCCCCACAATCTAAAACACCGAAACCCAGCCTACAAAAGGAATGCATATACAAGAAAAGAGAAAAAAAAAAACTCAGATGTGTATCGCAAATACTTGGCATAAAATATTGGTGAAATGATAGAGAATCTAGAAAGTGGCCAAGAAGATCTTTCCAACACTTATTTTGGATTAAGAAAATGGAGCTATAATGAACAAGTTATGCCCCTAGAAGATTGAAGACATCATCAAAGTTCAACCACAAAAGTTGGTACCAAACTAGAAAGAAATCCAAAAAATACATGTACCATTTTTTTTGTCCCTAAATAAGATTTATGGTGCTTCTTTTGGATAAAAAAAAGACCCTCGTATACTAAAGTTAGAGCCAAAAAATTGACAAGGCATATGGAAGGGTAATTAAAAAAAACCCAAAAAATTGCCAAGGGGGTAAAAACTTGGTCCTCAGCCCCTAACGTGATTATGGGTTGAGTGGGGAGGGGAAAACTGGCCTAATGACAATGCTTGGGTGAAGGAGTGGGAGTGGCAACACTTACCGGTGGAGACACCAGCGGTGTGACTACAACCGAGTGAAAGCAGCAGATTGGAGGTGTTGCGGGTGGAGGCTTGGTGCAGGTGCGAGGACAGTGGTACACGAGCTGCACAGTGATCACCCCATCCTTTGTGGTGGTGCAATATTTTTAATAATGAAACCATTTTTTTAAAATATTTTTTTCACATTGAAATGTGTGCCAAAAGCCATATGACCCTTATATGCAACTTTTTTTGCCTCTCCTGTCAATGTTGTCCAAAATTGAAAAACTTTATATGAAAATGGGGGTTTTGACACCTTTTGAATCCAATAATTAGGTCTACTTTGCCTCAAAGTACTCTAGAAATTAGAGACCCCCTATTTTTATAGAAAAAGCTTCAAAAATGCTAGATACATTTTGTCAAACCCCCGTTCTTCTTTTTGTTGAAGTTGATGAAAGCTCAACCCCACAACTCTTAAGAATCACCTGCATGCAAACACCTATCACAAAAAGAGAGAAACAAAAACTATGGAGGCTGGAATTCCTAGATCCATAAATGAGACATCTTGATGAGCAAAAAAACAAATTGCTATTATCAAAAGTGAATGAATAAATTACAAAATGATCAATCCTTATAAAAAAAGGTCAAAACGATCAATCCTTATAAAAAAGAGGTCAAAACCCTAGTAGGTAAAACCTAGGTTACATGATAATAATTAATAAAAGAATTAATTATTATATGCTCAAAGTTTAGCTTAAGTAAACTAGAGATAATAAGTGACTTAATAATTAAATCAATATGATTTAATTAATAAGAAAATACTTTATCACTCTAACACCTCCCTTAATATAAACTAAAGGAGTAGCTAAAGACTTAGAAACTACTATTGAAAGGGAATTTGGGTTTCAACAACGAAGCCTAATGAGGTACCCAAGAACAACCAAATATTTGAAAAGATGAGAAATAAAGAAAACCACATGGGGAAAACTCTACTCAAAAAGGAGATGGAAATAATGTTGAAAGAACTAGTGAAGGACTAAAAAAGCCTCCAAACTAGGGAATGTCCTAGAAGATAGGAACAAAACATGATCGTGAAGAACACCACTAAAACATTAAGTTGTAAACACTGCAAAATTATTGATCTAAAGAACCTCCATTGTATAGAACATGACTAGGTAGAGAAGACTAAGTTTGAAGAGCTTATCAATCAAAGATGGAAGGTATCTTCATGGCCTCCAAAAATAGGAATGAAAGAATGTCTATATGGTAAATGATCTATCTCATTGAAATGTAGGATTTGAGAAAATAAGTCAATCAAATCCATGAAGCCCAAGAAAACCTGCATGCAAAAAACTTGTCATAGAGAAGAAAAAGACAAGAAGAGGCAAGGGTTTGATCTAAAAATAGAAAAATTGTATTTAGATATAGAAAAATATTATTCAATGGATTCAATAAATTACAAAGAGATCAATCGTTATAAAAGGAGATTGAAACCCAAAAAGGGTAACCTAAAGCCTAAAAAAGCTAGGTTGCACATTATAATTAATATAAAATATCAATTATATGCACCTAAGAGATAGCTTAAGAATATTAGAGTAATAAGAAACTTATTTAATTAAATCAAAGTGATTTAATTAATAAGTGTAAACAAATAATTACTCTAACACCCCCCCTTAAGTGAAGCTCAGGAGGTAAGCTAACCTAGCACAACTATGAAAGTAGAAAAATGGGTCATAGAAACAAGGCCTAATAAGGTACCCAATCACAACAAAATCTCTATGAAACGGAGAAATAAATAAAACCACATGGGAAAAATCCTACTCCAAAAAGAGATAGCAAAGAAAGTTCCAGAAGATAAGAACAAAGAGAGATCATGAAGAGAACCACTGAAGCATGAAGAAGCCACAAACTCTATCAAAAAGAAACCGCTGATTTGTAGAACCTCCACAAAAATAGAAGGCACGAACCGGGAGTGTCTATATGGTAGATGATCCATCTCACCGAAATGCATAGGTAGCCAGCCACTACAATCACCTAATATATAGGATCAAAAACTAAATACATAGCTTACTCCAACAAACCATCGAACCAAGGAACCAGTAAAAACAACAGAATAACCTCCCCTTAATGCAGGCAAGGTGAGGTGATAGACAGTTGAGAAAGTGGGCCAAAAAACTCCTACAACACAAGAATTAGGCGCATTGAGAGTGAGGTACTGACACCTATAAAGGCATGTGTCACCGACACATCATGGGGCTAATATCATGGAAGAGACACTCACTTGACAAAGGAAGAGGGCCTAAATGACAATCAACTACCCCCCATGACACTTTATAAAATAGTGAGAGTACAACGAATCACAATGATGAAAAGGATCCTGAAATGCAGGGAGTCGCACTTTATCTCAATGTGTTTGCAAAAGAATATGCTTACAAATGATATCAACAATGATTAGAAAAGACATAAGACTGATACGATAGAAGGTACAACCCAAAACAAAGCAACTGAAGTAACAAAATTGATCCCCGAACCTAAAATAGCCAAGACATCCATCAGAATGCAAAAATGTAGAAGACTAAATAGAATGTGCCTGGAGCAAAATTTGGAACAACAACCAATATCACTGAAAAGAGTGCAAAAACAACTTTCAAACAATATAAAGAAGTCCCAAATTGGAGATCAGATACTCAAGGTACGCCTCCTAGAGTGCAAAATAGAACATCCAGTTTTGACTGCCAAAACAGGCAACCAAACTGCATCAAAATCCAAAAAATTCTATACCAATATCTTTGTCTCGGAACCAACTTTTTGACACATTTTTTGAATTGAAAAAATACATCTGTATGCTCAAGTTACAGAGAAAAAACAACAGGCCCTCTGAAATGCATGAATTTGTTTTTTTTAAATAAAAAATAATATAAAAAAACAAAACATCTCCATCTTGGAACCAGCTTTCCGATGCATTTTTTGGATCGAAAAAATATGTCCATATGCTCAAGTTACAGAAAAAAACCAACAAGCCCTTTGAAATGCATGATTTTTTTTTTTTAATAATTAAAATAATTATGTAGGATTTGAGCAAATAAGCCAATCAAATCCATGAAGCCCAAGATAACCTGCATGTAGAAAACTTGTCACAGAGAAGAAAAAGACAAGAAGAGGCAAGAGTTTGATCTGAAAATAAAAAATTTGTATTTAGACAAAGAAAAATATTATTCAATGAATTCAATAAATTACAAAGAGATCAATCCTTATAAAAGGAGATCGAAACCCAAAAAGGATAACCTAAAGCCTATAAAAGCTAGGTTGCACATTATAATTAATATAAAATATCAATTATATGTACCTAAGCGATAGCTTAAGAAAACTAGTGTAATAGGCAACTTATTTAATTAAATCAAATTGATTTAATTAATAAGTGTAAACAAATAATTACTCTAACATGAAATGCATAAGTATTCAACCACTATAATTGACTAGTACATAGGATCAAATACTAAATGCATAGCTCACTCTATTGAACCAAGAAAGCAATAGAACCAACATAACCCCCCTATAATGTTGAGAGGTAAAACATGAACACTGAAATTGAATGCACTATCTCTCGCTAAAAGAAGAATCAGGAACATCGGGGGTGCAAAAGAAGTACAAACACTTATAATAGCACATGTCATCGACACATCATGAGGCTAATATTGTGGAAGAAACACTCACTTGACAAAGGAAGATGGCTAATATGGCCAACATGAAACCCCCCAAGGCACTTTATAATGTAGTGTGAGTACAACAAAATACAAAGATGTGGAAGATCTTGAAATGCAATAGAATGACACTTTATCTTAGTGTGTTTGCAAAAATACCATAAAAGGATGTTAACAAATATCAAAAGAGATATAAGGTTGATACAAGAGATAGTACAACTCATGAAAAATTATTTGAAGCAACAAAATTGATCTCTGGACTTGAAACAACCAAGATATCCACCAAAGTGAAAAAAAAATTTGAAAAATTTGAATGGGATGTACTTGGAGAAGAATCTGAAAAATAGAATGCCTCAAGATATGTCTCTCAGAGTGCAAAATAAAACTTCTAACTTTGACTGCATAAACTGACAACCAAACAACATCAAAAGTCCTAATAAATTGCACCATCATAGCAAGCTCAGAATCAACTTTCTAATGATATCTTGTTTGCGAAAATGAAGTTCAGATGAGCAAGTTACGGCCAAAAAACCACATGAAGGTTAAAAAGAGAGAGGTGAAAATAATGTTGAAAGAAATAGTGAAGGATTGAAGAAGCTTCCAAATTAGGGAATGTCCCAGAAGATAGGAACAAAAGATGATCATTGCTCTGATACCATGTTGAAGTTGATGAAAGCTCAACTCCATGGCTCCCAAGAATCACCTGCATGCAAAGACCTATCATAGGAGAGAGAAGCAAAAGTTATGGAAGCTGGAATTCCTAGATCCATGAGAGACATTCAATGATTAAATTACAAAAAAATTAATCTATATAAAAGGAGATCAAAACCCTAACAAGTAAAACCTCGGTTACACGAGAATAATTAATTATTCAATGCCCAAAGTTTAGATTAAGTGAACTAGAGATAATAAGTGACTTAACAATTAAATCAATGTGATTTAATTAATAAGAAAATACTTTATTACTCTAACTCTTTTTCTCCAAATACTGAATAAGCTACAATAGATTCAACTCTGATACCATGAAAGATTTGAGCAATACAAATTCACAAAGCCTGAAGAATACCTGCATGCAATAACCTGTCACAGAGAAGAAAAAACAAAGAAGAGGCATGAGTGTTGCTCTGAGAATATGCAACCTGTATTATTAGACTGAAAGAGTGAGAGATATTTACAAAAGATCAATCCTTATAAAAGGAGATTGAAAAACCTAAAGGGGAAACCCTAAGAGGTAAATGACATTTAATAATTACTAATTAATTATTAAATAGAAATGCAAAGTGCATAAAGTGAAATCTTAAGAAGGGAGTAAAGGTAATTTAATAAATGAAATTAAATTAACATTTTACTCTAACAATATCCCCATTTTAAGATAGAAATTAATAATATTTAGATAATACAATGTTAGTAAATAAATAATGATAATAAAGTTATATTACAACTAATACTAAACTATAAAAAATAGGAAATAATAATTATTTAATCTATATTACCAATGAAATGATATTAGTATGATATTCTAAATAATTTAAAAATAATAAAATCAAAATCAGTACATTAATTAATTAAATTAAATACAAGAGACAATATTGTAGGAACTATGTTAACTTTCTAAATATAATTTAGTAATAAATAATAATAAACACAAATAAGTAAGTAAATAAATAATATAATCTAGAATAATATAAATTAACTAAATCTAATGAAAAGTAAAGAGATATTTAACAAATAGACACAACTCGTTAAAATTAAGATATAAAAGGGAGGAGAGTTTATTTTAGAGAGAGAAAAAAAGAGGAGGAGAAGATAGGAGTTCAAAAATGAAAAATGGAAGAGGACAGTAATATGAAAAAATAAGGAAGTGACTTTTTGAAAATGTATCGATGATATTGAAAAAATGTGAACCTTTGAAAGGGTCATAATTATGAATAGTTACGACTCAAAAAATGTTGTAATTATAAAGTATTGAGACTTTTCTAATCAATTTTAGTTATGAAGTGTTGTGACTTTTTCGTAAGAATTATTACCATAAGTGTTGTGACTTTTCAAAGGATTTGTATTATGAAAGGTTGTGACTCTTGGAAAGGAAGAAACAAAAATAAATAAATTATCATTTCCTTATAATTAGAAAATGAAATTTTTTTGAAAGCAAATATAGAGTTGAGATAATCTAGAAGGACTAATTCATTGAAGGATTGACTAATGATAAAGTCACATGGACCAAGCAAAGAGGGAGGTAAGAAAGGTGTGTTTATGGGTTATATTTATTTAATTATGTTTATAGATTTATTTATATTAATGAATCATACTTGTGGATAATTTATGCATATACATATGCAAAGATATAATTTGAAATAGATAACACACATGACTTAATGGTTAATGGTTTAAGATCAAGAGACTCCCTTTTTAGGGGAAGAGAGTGATCTTAGTATGGTTAATAGCTTAAGATCAAGAGAGTGCCTTTGGGAAGAGAGTGATCTCTTAATGTGGTTGATAACTTAAGATCAAGAGAGTCCCTTTGGGAAGAGAGTAATCTTAACATGGTTATAAAGCCAAAAAATTCTATAGATGTTAATATATGCATGTGTCAAGGGCCCTGTATAAAGAATGTCTATTCTAGAAAGGACCTTAAAGGGAGCATTTTGTAGAAGATGAAAAAGTAACCAAGGATCTAATGATCCTCAAGAGGGTTGTTGATTCCGAACTGGAGATGTCTTTAAGGTTGAGTTAGAATAAAGGGTAGAATAGTGAAATATATTTTATTATTGTATAAATTCTAAAATTAGTTTTGCAGGTATTATTGTCCTTTCTAGTGTGGACATTATAGTGGTACCATAGCATGATCTTGCCATCCTGTAGGGTTAAAGAGGATCTAGAAAAATAATTTATACAAAAAACTAATGTAGAAAGTTAACGACTATTAGAAATGATTCAAACATATCCATGATAGTAATGTGAGAATTCAAACTAAAAAATAAATCTATTTTAACTCAACAGTAGAAATTATCTAATTCCTTGAGGTCAAACAATTTGAGGAAGGACGAACTGTCATATCCTCATTTTAAGATATAATTTAATAATAATTAGATAATAAAATGTTAGTAAATAAAAAATGACAATAAAGTTATATTAAAAATAATACTAAACTATAAAAATAGGAAATTATTATTATTTAATCTATATTGTCAATGAAATAATATTTAGTATGTATTTTAAATAATTAAATATAATAATAAATAAACGACTAAATAAATAAATAAAATTAAATATAAGAGACAATATTGTATGAAGTATGTTAACTTTCTAAATAGAATTTAGTAATAAATACAAATATATAATTAAATAAATAATATAATCTATAACAATATAAATTCACTAAATCTAATGAAAAGTCAAGAGATATATAACAAATAGACATGACTCCTTCTAATTAAGATATAAAAGGGAGGAGAGTTTATTTTAGAGAGGGAGAAAAAGAGGCAGAGAAGATAGGAGTTCAAAAAGGGAAAATGGAAGAGGAAAGTTATATGAAAAAAATAAGGGATTGACTTTTTGAAAAAGGTATCAATGATATTGAAAGGATGTGAACCTTCAAAAGGGTTATAATTATGATTGTAATGCCCCGCCCGGAGATCTTTGGAAACAAGGATGAAAAACAAGTCAGAACAAATTTTTTTTTTTTTTACAAGTGTAAGTGCACATGATACAACCTACACAAACCAAAAGATCGCAGCAGAAGACTGAAAGACAACCAAGCACCAATGGATCTCCAAACGCCACTACCAACTAGAACACAATCACGAAAACCAAAAAGACCTACCAAGCTGAAAGAAATAAGCTAACTCTTGGAAACTGGCTAAGTCTAAAATCCTGAAGTCCTGAAATTTGGCTAAGTCTGAATTTCTGAAGCCCTGATTTTTCCTATAATCTACACCTTAGCTCGTAGAGGTTTGAAACCCATCTCAAATGAATCGTCGCATATATTAAAATGTATCTTAAGTATAAGTTGACGTTTAAAAACGATATATTTTAAACCCCGAAGGACAACATCAGAAACCCAAAAACTGAATTTCAAAGGAAACCTCCTGAATTCAAAATGCAACGACATAGGCTTGAAGAACACCCAAAAGGGTATCTAGATCAACTCTCAAAATGATCAGAACACTACAAAAAGTGCCCGCTATTGGCACGCGCAGGTTTTAACCAAAAGGCGTGCGACACTTTTTACTAAGGGAGGGCGACACTTCTCCCTTACTCCATGCGACACTTCTTAAGAAGGTGTGCGATACTGGAAAAGTATCGTGCGACATTTTTCATGAAGCCATGGGACACTCTTCCAGTGTCGTATGAAACTTCTCCAGTAATGCGTGCGACACTTTATAGTATCGTACAACATTATTTCTATGGGCGTGCGATACTTTATCAGTGTCGCACAATGCTGAACAAATGTCGCCCATAGAAAATAAAAACACTTAAGGAAACTCAAAAATAGGAAAAAAATGACAAAAGAACCTCCACACCGGGGAGTACCGGATCCACATCTCGAGGCCAGAACACTGGAACCAGAATTGAGTAAATGAAATACAGAAAACGAAATCTAACCATCTATCAAAACAAGGAAGGGAAAGTACAGAAAGGGAACATCACATTCAATTGAAATAAACATCGCAATAACATAGATAACATTGCAATGAGCAAAAATAACCAACTAAGTATGCGGTTCCTCCCAACCGTTAATGGCATTATAGGACCATTGTGGGCCCTAGCCATCCCCCGCGCATAACATCCCAAGCCACTGATCAAATCATTGGTGCTGTCATAATAGGGACGTCACTACTAAACATGCTACAATGTAAGTAAATAAAATCTAACATGCTAGTAGTAGGCATAAGATAAAACTGTAATCAGATAACATTATCTACTACATGCTAATCATCATAATGAGGAATGCGTTAAAACTAACATTATCTAAACATGATAATATCATAATGAGAGCATAAATCACAAGAAGCATACTCCATATACCAAAGTACCAAGTGACACATCCAGCTACAGTCGTACTAGGACAATAGATCGTATCTGTACACTGATCCCTAGCAGTGGTGAGGGTAGCTACGCCTCTCAACCATGTGGCACCCGTAGGTCCACACCCGCCATGCTGATGGAGATAGTGATCCAACCGCAAACACACAAAAACACAACAACCATGGCTAACACTCACGCCAAGCAGTATGATGACTGAAACCAAGACATAGACAATGCATAAACTACAAGTCTTGGTCAGACACCTCAATGGGCTTACTATGTAGGGGTTGACATCATGGAGAGTCGCTTGGCATCGACAAGCCCAAGCTCGGATCGTGTGTACTCAAACTTAATTGGGTGCTCACACATTGTGTCTTCGAACTTAATCGGGTGCTTACACATTTTATTATCTTAAATTTTATTACCTCCCAGTGTTTTCTTTAATTATCACTTATATAAAACTTCCTTTGCCAACCCATGACGTCATGATCGTCGGGCTGCAAAATAGAAGCCCCCTCCATATGTTACCCTACCCTACCCATGCTCATCCAATGATGAGTGCCCGCAAGCATGCAAATTCCCAACCCAACCCTAATGATCATAACTTCCGAAAGTGCTACGGAAGGTCGAGGCTCGCAAGACATCCGACTATGTACGCACACGTACTCGTGTGTGGTGCACCACCATCATGAAGATCAAATAAAAGGACTGGAAGAGAACACAAAGCAACAAGTCCCTCAACTGTAAACAAAATCGAGAGGACGGATGCAACACGCATCCCAATGCAACACGCATCCCAATGCAACAAAAGATGCAAAAGTGGTCTAACTGGTATCCAAACAGATCACCCAAGTCCACGAACCACAATGTGCCAAAAAAACTTGATAAAATAGGTCGACACGCAAAACGAGGTAAAAACCCCAAATTTTGGAAAAATTTCAAAATTAAAACCCATTTGGCCCTTAGGTTCAAAAACCTCAAAAATCAAAAAATAAATGAAAACGAACACCGTATGCAAAAACGACCAGCATAACGGCCCAAAAACCCAAAACCCCATTTCAAAAACAGAGAAAAACGTTCATAACCGACCAACCGGGTAGAACTAGCAACCAGAAATAGAGGGGAACACTAGTTCTCAGCCTCCTAACATATTGCTACAAGAAATGAAAGCTAAAACGGAGTGAAAACTATAAAATGGGAAGGCCCTACCTGAAGGAAAAAGAGGCAGAAACTGAAACCCGCACAATAAAATAAACCACCCGCCAAAATAGTTGAAAACGATGGCAAGGCATAAACTCCTCGAGTCGAATCCAACGAGACCAACCTCGCACAGATCCCACGCTCACAACTCTCAGAATGAGCAAAACAAGAATCATTCAGAAGAGGATTTCCAAATTTACTCTACAATTCTATTTTCAAATTGTGCACAAGTGATTTATGAAATCACTTTTCCAATACTTATTCACTTTTTTGGGTGAATAGTCGATTCTGAAAAATAGCTAGCTGGAGTAGTTAAATTTCGAATTGACTAAAACAAAAATAGGTTATTATCCGCAACGGGATTTCACCTAAGGCAAAGCTGCCAGAAATTAAATAAAAAAAGATTAAAATTCGAAAACCCCAAAAACATAGAAAAACACTTAACACTTTCGCGACAAATGCGAACTTCTAAATGCGCAGACACACTCACTGGTCTAATCACATAATGCAAATGATTTCAAATTTACTAATCACCGAAAGGTTTTGATCTAAACAATAACAATAAGGGTACGTCGACCATATAGGAACGATAGGGGTAAATATGAATAGCTGTATCACTAACTCCATGTGCCACTGCCAAGGATATAATTCCTGCACACTAAAACACACGATCAAGTGCAATGGAAAATAATATCATAGCCAAAGCAACATGTATTAAAATACCTATTTAATCCATTTACATCACTCACATTCGCAGAAAGCGTGAAGATACAAGAATGAAGTAAATAACCATAGCATAGAATCCATCTCATAACATAATCAACAAATAGGTCCAATACATCATATAACTAGATATCATCATAGATCTACTATCATCTCAAAATGGCATCCACATGCAAATGTGATAAACTGAACAGTATAGCTAAAAAGCATCTATGGTACTGAATCCAAGTATAACATCCGACCCTCGGGTCATCATAAGGTACAAAATAATAAGAGTATCAAGTATCTCTCGAACCAAAATAGACAAGACATAGACTGCAAACATGAGAGGCACTACAATGATAGTTGCAACTCTTCAAAAATGAACTACAATTATCAAGTGTTGTGATTTTTTCAAAGGATTTTAGTTATGAAGTGTTGTGATTTTTTGTAAGGATTATAACAATGAAGTGTTATGACTTTTCAAACAATTTGTATTATGAAAGGTTGCGACTCTTGGAAAAGAAAAAAACAAGAAAGTATATTTTATCATTTCCCTATAATTATAAAAGGAATATTTTTTTAAAGCATATATAGAGTGAGATAATCTAGAAGGACTAATTCATTGAAGGGTTAACTAGTGATAGAGCCACATCGACCAAGCAAAGAGGAAGGTAAGAAATATATGTTTATGGGTTATATTTATTTACTTGTGTTTATAGATTTATTTATATTAATGAATCATACTTGTGGATAAGTTATGCATATGTAAAGATGTAATTCAAGATATATAACACACATGCCTTTATGATTAATGGTTTAAGATCAAGAGAGTCCCTTTTTAGGGAAGAGAGTGATCTTAGTATGGTTAATAGATTAAGATCAAGAGTCTATTTCGGAAGAGAGTGATCTTAATGTGGTTAATAGCTTAAGATCAAGAGAGTCCCTTTGGGAAGAGAGTGATCATAATATGGTTATAAGGCCAAAATATTTCGTAGATGTTAACATATGTGTATGTGTCAAGGGCCCTAGATAGATAATGTCTCTTCGAGGAAGGACCTTAAAGGGAGCACTTCATAGAAGATAGAGAAGTAACCAAGGATCTAAGAATCCTCAAGAGGGTTATTTATCCCAATGTGGAGACTTCTTTAAGGTTGAGTTAGAATAGTGGGTAGAATAGTGAAATATACTTTATTAGTGTATAAATTCTAACATTAGTTTTGTAGGTATTATTGTCCTTGCTAGTGGGGACTTTACAATAGTACCTTTGAATATGCTCCACAGGTTTTGCATTTATTTTATTAAGTCATAGTGGAAGGACTAGAGGTGGTTTCCATTTACTTCATTTTACAATTATGAGTCCAAAATGGGCTACCATTGGCTAGTTCCTCACCTGCCTATGATCCCCACACTAAACTAACAATGATACTTGCATTCCTCTCAGTCCACTCGATGACAAAAAATTCTCACTAACAGAGCCTAACATGGTTTTTTTTTACCCGGTGTTTCCTTTTCCAAGGTTTGCCTCAAGGTTCTTGTCTTCAACATCTAGGTGTGCCAGACCCTTGGTGCCCTTTCTTTGGTAACTTGAGACTTCCATTCATATTTTTTGGTATTACAAAATACCAAAATTGTTTTACTTGCATTGTGTGCTCTACACCTTGTGGTCACTAGCATTAGCATAGTTCCTCTACCCACCACTCACATTCACTATGTTACCAAGTCCCTCATTGACTTTCTGACGAGGGAAGAGAATTTTAGCATCATCACTAAGCTTTGCCACCCCAGGGTGGTTTGGCTTCTAGTTGGTTTACAAACAATGCAATTCCCTTCACTCTGAGTGTCTTTGGTTGGCCAAATTTTGACACACCCTAGTTGGCTCACTTCTTCCAAGTGGTTCTTGCAACAAACTCTGGCTATTTATCCAACTAGAAAGGAGAACGAAGAAGAAGACAAGACAAATGAAGGATGGTCCCTTTCAAGCCTCAATGTTGAACTAGTTGATATATGGTGAAAGAAGGATGATTGTGAGCCTTTATCTTTTGCAAACAATGTACTAATTGTTTAACAATTTTATTGTTAATTTTGAGCTTTACTCATGATTATGTTTTTGATCAACTTTCTAAAGTGACTTACAATTCTCTCTCTAAATAATATAACTTTATTTTTAAAAATATAATAAAAACACCCTATTCATTTAAAAATAAATAAATTATTAAGCCGATAGGCTCTCCCTATGAGACTTTTGTCGAAATTTTCAAAGTCTCCAATGTTGTTGGTTGCCTGAAAAGGCCAAAACAGGGTCGACAAAGAAAACGGTGTTGGGAGTTTTAGGTATCAGAAAAAAAAACGAGACGGTGTGCTAGATAGTCTGGGCATAATTTTGTCATGAAATTTCATCTACAACAAGACCAACTGGTATATCAAGTATTGGAAATTGATTTAAATGTTAGTCATCATTAGTTATGCTTCCATCATGCTCACATGGTAGCAACAGTTGGGGAAGAAAGACTGACCAAGTCATTAGAGACATTGATGACTGTGGCCCTTGGCAAGCTAATGATATGTATTGGCTGCTATTTTTCTACCTTTATTCTTTTGTCTAATTCGTAAATCTTAGTGTCCATGTTCTCTATCTTATTTATATGATGATTTCATATTCTTGTGGCTCAAAGGTTAATATAAATACTTTTACATGATAGTATAGATGCACCGAGTTCAATAACAATGAAGAGATGAGATGTCTAAAAAGAAATATAAACACTGAAAAGAAGAAGAAGAGTGACAAAATAATCGGGTGTCATTTCCCTTAAGAATCATGAACACTGAGTAAATTTGCCCAACCCTTTTTTATTTGTGTGTTGGTGTCTCTTTAATCCCTTCATACGTTTATCTTAATTATAAGTTATGTAAAAAATGTATCATTATATTTTGTACTCTGATATTTATAAATTAATTTAAAACAAATTAAATAAAAATCATTTTTTATTTTAAATATTTTTTTGATAATTTTATCAAATACAATAGTCTAAGAATGTGAATAGGTAGTTTATTAGAAGAACTAGAAAAACCAGTTAACAAAAATCATAATATAACTGTCATTTTTAAATAATCTTTTTATAGGCAAAATTGGTATTGTATAATTTACATGACAATAAACATAAAATTTAAGAGAGTTCCCTTACTGTACGACATTCCATACTTTTCCAGTGCCTTTTTGCGACTAATTAAAAGTTTTCGAGTTAAAATTGAACGGTAATTTATCTGACAACGAAAAGTAAAGTCCGTACCCCGAGTAATATGCGATCCAGAAAAATTATTGGCGTCACGAAGAAGAACGAATAAAAGGCCGCGCGATAGTTAAAAGAATGATGACATGAAAAGCGCGTCGAAGTGCAACGTGAAGAAAACAGCCAAATCTATCAATCACACCAATGGCCGGCATGAGATGTCTTCCTGCGGAGGAATCAGAGCACACCCAGCCGCGGGTTCAGCAGCTCGCTACGACGCCCGAATTCTTCTCAGACGACGATCGCTCGATTGCAGCCGATTCTTGGTCTATTAAGAGTGAGTATGGCAGCACGCTTGACGATGATCAACGCCACGCCGACGCCGCCGAAGCTCTCTCCTCCGTTCCCTTCAGACCTTACGATTTTGGGTACTCTCAATTTACAATTCCGTCTGAACGACCGTGCTTTGCTCAAATTCTTTTCCTTCTTTGTTTGTTTTGGGCTTTTCTTGTGCGGCTGCTGAGAGCTGCTTTAGCTGCTGCTGGGTGGATTTTATTTGCTTCTTCTCGTTAATTGATTTAAGTGCCCCAAATTAAGTAGAGAATCAGCGTTTTTTCTTAAAATTATAAAAAATTGTGGTTTTTTTTCCTTGGTGGGAGTCGGGCCGTCCTTAGAACCTTCAAGCTATGGCACGATCGTCACCAAAATAGGTTTTAGAATTGACGGTTTCTCCGAGATTCGAAACCGCAACCTGGTAGATGTGAGTTTTCCGAGCTTGCGTTAGAACAGGAGTACCTATTTTGGTTAACTGTCAGAAATAGGTGTTTGACGGATTTGCATAAGGACGGCTTAGCGGGGCGGGGTTACGTACGGATTTAGTAGGGCGCTGCATTGCTTTTTTTAAGGTCATTTGATCTGTAAATTGTGGCATTATTTTTTTTTCCTGATCATTTGACCTGTAATTTGGGGATAAATAACTATTTGTAGGCAAGGTTACGACGTTAATCTCGCTTGCATCACTTTCTTTAGATTAGTTAACACAAGCGAAGTTTGTATGTATCCCACAATAGTTACAATGCAACCTTGTCAGCTACCTTTGTGGGGTGCCTTTCTCTGGTGAGGGGGATTTCAATATGGGCCACTGTCTTTTGAGGACCACCCACATGTAATTTCCTTGTACACGTACGAGAACTAATTATTGGATACATCTGCTGCATCGCAGTCCTGTGGACCCTTATGGGAACCTTGTCTGGGATAGATGAATTATTTCCTTAATGTTGGTATCGAGTCACTTTAATCCGTAAGCAGCTCTTAAGTACCGGCCCTGGCCCTGGCCTAGCGAAAAAGGACATGGATGCAACAAAACATCAAATGGATGAGTAAATGGAATATTCAATTCAATATGTGCCCCACAAATAATAAAGAAATAAAGGTCTTTGTCATGGAGAAATTCTACAAGACAAATTGGGGAAGCGAGATCGGAAGGAAGAAATTATATTATATAAATGAGTTCAACCCCACTTGTGATCAACTCCAAAAAGCATACATAGGAGCCAACATTTCTTGGAGGGCTAAAATTCTTATTGCTCAGCTGAGAACCAACTCTCACCAACTTCGTTGTGAGACCGGACGTTGGAAGAGGCCAAAGGAGGCTTGGGAAGAGAGAATTTGTAGATTCTGCAATTTTGGGAAAGTGGAAACTGAACAGCATTTTATTTTAGAATGTGAAGCCTACAAGAGTAGTAGAGATAAATTTGCGGACACTATATGTGGCAGTTCTTGGCATAACCTATTCAACGAAAAGTACATTGAGCAATTGGTTGGACTCATCATCATCCTGCACAAGCAGCGAACTTTGCTACTTAAGTCTGCTTGAGTTGTCTTGCTGTCCCATAGGCTATTTTTAGCCTTGTGGATGTTAAAATTTTATCTATCTATCTATCTTTGTAAACTCCCAACAATTTATTACCACAGCCCAGCCAACCTACACGAGCGTTTTGGTATTGAATGCCGTGCAAAACAATTTGGGGCACTCATTTTTTTATCAGACAACAATTTCTCCTTTGTATATTAGCAGGGTTGTTTTTGTTGACATATTTGTAATGTGTATCCAGATTTTTTATATTTTTTATTTGGTAATAAATTACCATCCTCAATTAAGGGTTATGATTTTTTGAAAGATTTAATACATTTTACATTGATAGCCAGCACTTCGGCAAAAAGCCATAAATCGTGATACACATCAAAGTCGAACAAATCTGATAGCATAAAAAGAAGTGTAACTTTTAGCGTAGGTGCCATGGCAAAATTTCCTACTCTCTTATAAATAGTTTACCAAACTTACTGCATTGGTGGACAACAGATTCAGAAGATTTCATCTTATTATTTGATTTGAACAAACAAATTCCATAGATGATACTTCTGATTGGATAGCTCAAATCTAAATTTTGTTTGTATGTGAAGTAGCCAGAATGACAAAAGTTCTATCTCCCACGTTAGTGATAATAGCTATCAATGAGAATTATTCAGAATTATCAACATATTCTTTTTTGTTCCAATCTTTGTCGTCACATGCTTGCCCTACTTATAAAATTGTATTTCCTTCATTCTTTGGACCATATCAATGAAGCATAGCAATATAATCATTCCGAGTTGTATTTCCTTCATTCTTTGGACCACACCAATGAAGCATAGCACTATAATCATCTTCATTTCTTTCAAAAATTACCAAACTAGCTAAGGAAGATAGCTTAGGATTATTGGATTCGGGAACATTCTTGTAAAGGCCCCAACTAGGACTTTATCTGATTTACCCTATAAAATTCCCAACTAGGGTTTGGAGTGCGCTTAGAAATGACAATTTACGTTGTCTCTATAATGTTCCCCATTAAGAGGTTGTCAGTTTCCAATGATTGACATCACGATGCATGTAAATCAGATTATTTATTCACAATACATTTGATAGTTAACATACTTAAACCCTAATTCCTTACTTCTCTCCTAAACATCAACCTTAAAAAGGATGGGGATTTACTTGACATAGGGTGCTTGGGCACAAATCTACAAGTAGGCTCCCTCAAGGCTTTGGTACCTTGTTCATATCCTTCTCTTATCTTGTGAGGATTTACTCCGCCTCTTCCTATACACCACCAACTTATCCTCTTAAGGGGCTACAGTGAGTGATTAACGAATGAGTATAGTATACTAATATCTTGTGTATTATGGAATATTTATACACACACACACACGATGCCTCTCCCTATAAAACACCAACTTATCCTCTTAAGAGGCTATAGTGAGTGATCAAGGAATGGCTATAGTATGCTAATATCTCCTGTAGAATATATAATAGGAAGGAATATATCATTAATTTGCCCTTTTGAAAGAGTCACAACTCTTTGACAGTAATTACAATTTAATTATCTTTTATTCTAGGTGATTGTTATCATAAAGTATTTTTGTTTTGTTTTTATGATGATTTCCCTTAAAATAAATGAATTATTATTTTTGTGGGGACATGACAATGCTTTATGATGTGGTGCACTATGTTGATATTGTGTGTTAAATGTCATCTTGCTTGGTATTTTTGCATGTTTATTATATTGTCACTAGAAATTAGTAGGGCTAAATTGGGGTACGATATGAAATGGGAACCACGAGTACCTTCCCAAGGGCCAATGAAACTCAAAACATGGAATGTTAGGGGCATCAATGCCCCTAACAAACATCAATGCCTCTAACAAACAAATATTAATTAAAAGATATCTAAAACTTTTTAATTCAGATAAAATTTTAATTTAGGAGACCAGACTTAGTCTAGAAGAAACAAATAAATTAGGAAAAAAATGACGAATATGGCAGATGGAATGGGTGGAGTCTTTAGGGGCTTCAGGAGGTTAGGAATAATCTGGAATCCTAGGAATGTTTCCTATGAACCATTAGTCAAACACAACAACTGAGTATAGGGAAGAGACAAAAGCACTAATTCCAACCTAGCTTTCATGTTAACTAATGTATGTAGTCCAACACAAAACAATTGGAAGTTAGCATTATGGACTGATTTAAGCAATCATTTGAATATGCACTACTTAGAATATCATATTATAGGAGGATATATTAATGCAATCATTAACACTAATGAAAAATTTGGGGGATCCACTTTTGTTTTACAGTTGCTAAAGGATTTTACTTAATGGGTAAACGATAACAATATGCTAGATATTAAGAATAACAATGGTAACTTTACATGGAACAATAGAAAATTAGGTTTCAGTCAAAGAGCAGAAAAATTAGATCGATTCTTTTTCAAAGGAGACTTAGGAACTTTCAATTACTCTCTCAAATCTGAAATATTAAAGTTTTCTGGCTCCCACTTCTTCCTAATTAGGCTAGAAATAAATGAACCGATTAAACCTACTAGAAACCCATTAATATTTGTGAACATCTGGTTTCAAAATAAAGAATTTCTGAACTTAATAGAATAATGGTGGAACGAAGAAAATTCAAAGGTTCTAAGATGTTTTGCTTTGTTTCAAAATTAAAATTCATAAAGAACAAAATTACCAAATGGAATAAAGAAACCTTTGGAAACATTTTTGAAGAAGAGCATAATATAAAACAAGAACTTGCTGACCTAAACAATGAAGTAATTAGTAACAGTATGGATGAAGACAATTATTACAAAGAAAAAGAATTGCTTGCTAAACATCAAGATATCCTTGCAAAAGAAGAGATATTTTGGAAAGAAAAATCTCGAGAAACTTGGTTGACCGAAGGAGATAGGAATACAAAATCTGCAACAATAGTACGAAACAAAGGAGAACAATCAATAGAATCACCCAGATTAGAGGAATTAATAACTGTTGGATGAAAAAACCAGAGGAGATTGCAACGGAATTTGTACAATATTTTGAAAATATATACAATGACACTAATGGATCCAATCTACAGGCTCAACAGGAAATGATATCAAATGTATCAAAACTTATAACAGATAAGGAAAACAGATGGCTAAATAGCAAATTTACTTTCAAAGAAATAGAAGAAACAGTTTTCCAAATGCACCCAACCAAAGCACAAGGCCAAGACGACTTCAATACAATTTTTTTCAGAAATGTTGGCCTATAATAGGTAAAGAACTATACGAGGCTCTGGAAGCCACTTGCAATTCAGGTATGTTGCTAATATAAATTAATAACACCTTCATAACATTAATACCAAAAAAATCAGACTATACAGAATTAGAACACTTCAGGCCAATAGCACTTTGTAATACTATCTACAAGATTTTATATAAATCCTTCGCTAATTGATTGAAATTATTATTACCAAAGATTATTTCTGAAGAACAAACATGGTTCGTACTTAATAGATCTATTCTAGAAGGAATCATTATAGCGCAGGAAATAATTCATGCAACTCAAATCAGTAAAGAACCAAGCATGTTGATTAAACTAGACATTCAAAAAACTTATTACAAAATTAATTGGAGATTTCTTTGTATATGCATGAAAGCTTTTGTCTTTTCTAAACAATGGATTAATTTAATATTCAACTGTATCTCTGCGCCCAAATTATCTATTATGATTAATGGTAATCCAGAGGGCTTCTTTCAAATTTCTAGGGGCATCAGACAAGGTGATCTGATATCCCCCTTCCTATTCGTGATTATGGCTGAAGCCCTTCATAGAGCTATTCATAGATCTCATCAAGAAGGGATAATCCTAGCCATTAAAATATCTGAAAATATAGATAGTATCAGCCAGCAACAATTTGCCAATGATACCATCTTACTAGGTGTTAGTACCAAAAATGAGGCTAATCAATTCAAAGACATTCTTCAGAAATATATGTTTGCTTCTGGACAAGTGGTTAATGCCAATAAATCTGAGATTTTCTTCCTTAATACTAAACCAGAAACTAAATCAGAAATATGTAAGAACTTGGGTTTCAAGAGAGGTAAGTTTCCACATAAATACTTAGGAATACAAATTGATAAAGGAAAAAAAGTAATAATTTATGGACACCAATAATAAACAAGATTCATAATAGGAGATAATTAGAAAGGTAAATGGTTATCTAACACAGGTAGAACTATGATGATTAAATCGGTTCTTACATCAATTTCCATTTATCAAATGTCCATTCTTCCCATGCCAGTGAATTCATGTAAGAGAATTGAATTCAATATTAGGAACTTTTATTGGCAAGGGACCTCAGATAAAAAGAAAATTCCATTGATAAATTGGGAAAACATTTGTAAACCCAAAGAAATAGGAGGTCTAGGCATAAAAAATTTAGCTGCGCAAAACTTAGCCTTAAGAGTCAAATTATGTTAGAATATGGTTGAGGAACCCCATAGGAAATGGGCTAGTATTCTTCTAGATAAATATGTGCTAAATGCAGAGCCCATCAATATCTTTCGATGTAGAAATCACCCAAATGGATCAAGGATTTGGAATTTCATACTATCTTGTAAATAAATCATCAACAACAAATTAACTTGGGATATTGGAGATGGAAGGGATGCTCTATTTTGGGAAGATTCATGGGGAGGATATGCCCTACTAAATATAGACCAAATTGACTCTTGCATTCAGAACACATTAAAACAAGTATGGGGGAATTATTACGAGGGAATTGGTAAATACTTGCTTATTAATAACAGAGACCGAAAGGTCAATTTATACAAAAGGAAGAGACGATGTTTCCTTAGGAAACGATCGTAAAGAATAGAAACATTCTATTCTAGAGAAAGCAAAAAACGAAAGCAAACTAAAGCTAAAGATATTTACAAGATAACCATTAACTAATAATAGACATCTTATCTATTATTGTAATACCCTCCCTTAATGGTTAATCTATCTAACACACCAAGCTGTCCTCTGAATTTGACAAACTTATCAGGACCAAGAGGCTTGGTGAGAATGTCTGCAGTCTGATCTGAGGTAGGAACATACTGCAGATCTATAGTCCCGTCTTCAACCAGCTGTCGTATGTAATGACAATGAACATCCACATGCTTGGTTCGTTCATGGAAGATTGGATTCCGTGCTAACTTGATAACGCCTTCGTTATCAACAAACAGAGTAGTCGGTCCTGCTGGTGACATCTGCATATCCCCAAGCATCCGACGAAGCCAGATAGCTTCACATCCTGGCTTAACAGTCCCTCTATATTCAGCCTCTGTAGAAGAGAGAGAAACTGCCTGCTGCTTCTTGCTGGACCATGTGACTGCACCGGATTCCAAACTGAACACATATCCAGATGTTGACTTTTTATCATCAATAGAGCCTGCCCAATCTGAATCCTGTGAACCCACTGAGTTTAGGATTAGAACTCCGAGAATACAGAAGTCCATAATCAGAAGTGCCCTTCACATAACGAAGCACACGTTTTGCTGCCATCCAATGATCAGCCTTAGGAGCTGTCATAAAGCGTGAAATATAGCTGACTGCGAAGCTGATATCAGGCCTAGTAGCAGATAGGTAGATGAGGCTGCCTACTAGTTGCCTATACGTAGTATCATCAACGGAAGGAGAATCAGACTTGGCTGATAACTTGAGACCTTTCTCCATAGGTGTAGATGCAGGTTTGCAATCCTGCATTCGGAATTGTCTAACAAGGCCCTAGCATATTTGGACTGAGAGATGAATATACCAGAAGACTGTTGCCAAACTTCAACACCTAAGCAATAATGCATGAGCCCAAGGTCAGTCATATCAAAAGACTGGCATAAGTGTTGTTTGATTCCCTGAATCAAATATGCCGAACTGCCAGTGATGATCAGATCATCCACACAGATAACCAGAAGGATGATGTCACTGTCAGTAGTCTTGATGTAAAGATTTGAGTCTGAAGAACTCCTCTTGAAGCCTTGATCACTGAGGTACGTATCAATCTTGATCTACCATGCCCGAGGGGCCTGCTTCAAACCATAGAGAGCTTTTACCAATCTGAGAACCTGATGGTCTTTACCAGCAACCTTGAAACCAGGAGGCTGCGTCATGTAGACCTCTTCATGGAGATCACCATTCAGCACTCTTTACGTCCATCTGATGGACCTTCCAGCCAAACTGTGCTGCCATGGCTAGGACTAATCTGATGGTGCTCATCTTTGCAGTAGGAGCAAAGGTCTCCTCATAATCAATGCCCTGACGCTAAGAAAAGCCCTTTGCCACTAAACGAGCTTTGTACTTATCCAAAGTACCATTTGATTTGTATTTGATTTTGTAGACCCATTTGCAGCTAATGGGTTTCTTCCCTGGGGGAAGATCAGAAAGGACCCAAGTGTTGTTCTTCAGCAGGCTCTGGTGTTCAGATTGCATGGCCTGTTCCTACTTTGGAATTCCTTTAGCCTCGGAATATGTTTGAGGTTCAAACACACTGTGAATGTTGGCCATAAGAGCAAAGTTAACAGAATCTATAGTTTTGCTCTTTTTCCGAGTAGTTCTCCCATCAATGAGCTCATCATCATGAAGATCAGCAAGTGTCTTAGCCCACCACTTAGGCCGGAGAGGAGAATGACCAACAGTAGTACTAGGAGATGCTTGATCAACAGGATCCTGATCAGAAGAATTTGGATCAAACTCAGGTGAAGCATCTTCAAAACGAGGTGATCCTGCAGGAGAAGCCGGAGGTGGCTGTACAGGTATCACTGGCAAGATTGGAGCTGTAGGAGCTACTGGAGCCCTCCCATTAGGTGGACCTAATGGAAGCCGAACTCCCAAATCATGAACCTGCATAGGCTGGTCTGCTGGATCAGGAACAGGAGAAACAGGCATGAATGGTCCTTGCTGCTCATCAAAGACTACATCGCGGCTGTATATGAGACGAGATGTCTCAACATCAATAAGGCGGTAGGCTTTGTGAAGACTGCTATATCCAACAAGCATCAGTTTCTGACTCTTGGCATCCAACTTGGTGCGTGAAGCATCAAGGATCCAAACAAAAGCAAGAGAGCCAAAAACCTTCAGGTGACTGATTCTGGGCTTGCGACCTGACCAGGCCTCTTCCGGAGTTTTACCTTTGACCGCCACTGTGGGTGACCGGTTCAACAGATAAACTGCAGTGTTGACTGCTTCTGCCCAAAAATGCTTCGGAACATGTTTGTGTTCGAGCATGGAACGAGCCATCTCGGTGATTGTCTTGTTCCGACGTTCAACTACACTGTTTTGTTGTGGCGTGTGGGGTGTGGTGAACTGGCGTTGGATGCCATGTGTATCCAAGAAGCTGGAGAAAACATTAGAACAAAGTTCCCCCCCATTGTCTGATCTAAGAGTAATAATAGATTTCCCAAACTCTTTTTCAACTAAGGGTTTAAACTTCTGAAATACAATAAATGCATCAGATTTCTTTTTAAGGAAATACACCCACATTTTTCTACTGAAATCATCTACAAACAACAAAAAATACCTGTACCCAAGAACAGAAGGAGTGGCCATAGGGCCGCAGATATCAGCATGAACAAGCTGAAGTACTTGAGAAGCTCGCCAAGAATCGCCACTGGGGAAAGGTGTGCGATGTTGCTTCCCAGCCTGACATGCGTCACAAACTCCAAGGTGTTGGGTTTGAATCTCTGGCAAACCAAGAACAAGCTCATCCTGAGCAAGTTGTGAGAGATAATGCACATTTAAGTGCCCATATCGCTGATGCCAAAGTGTGCTGATGGAAGATCGCCGAGCAGCCATAGCTAAGTCCTGAGAATCACCAGAATCAGTAAGTCTGAAAAGACCATGATCCTCAAGACCAACTGCAACAATAGACTTAGTCGCCCGATCAGTGATGGTGCATTGATGTGAACTGAAGGTGACTGCCAAGTGTGGAGAATGTCGCAGCAACTGACTGACCGAGAGTAGATTTAGTTCCATCCCTGGAACGTAGTACACATCAAGGAATATGAGCTTCCTCCCAACAGACTGAATTTGAATGTTGCCTTTACCAACAACCGTGTACTCTTCTCCACCACCAAAGATAACAGAATCTGAATAAGGCTGGTAGTCAATAAACCAATCTCTGCGGTGAGTGAAATGTCGAGAGGCACCTGAATCAATGTACCAGGCAGATGACTGTACATGATCTGCGGGTCTTTTAGCCATGAAGGCGTAAAAGGCAGATTCTGCCTGCTCAGTGTGCTCTGCACTGTTCGCTTTGAGTTGCGAACTTGATTGCTTAGACTGGGCAGCTAAGCGTTTCCGACATGCAACCTTCATGTGACCATACTTGTGGCAATAGTTGCATTGAATGTTCTTCTTTTTGGTACCATCGGATGCTGGAGTAAAAGACTTCTGCTGAGATGGTTGCTGAAACTTGCCCTTATCCTTCTGAAAGGATTTCGCAGCAAAGGCTTGCTCAGTGGAGGTGGAACTGGAGTTGCTACTGAACTGTTGTTTCCACCGATCTTGCTGAAGTAGCAGGGTGCAGAGATCAGTGAACTTTAGATCAACACCAGTAGATGTGATGTTGAGAGTCTCGATAAAATGCTCATAGGAATTTGGTAAACTCTGAAGAGTGATTACCATAATATCCTCTTCCTCCATCTTGCGACCTATGGCAAGTAACTGATCACGGATTTCCTGAATCCGATTCAGGTGTGCCTGGAGCGAGGTGCGCTCATCCATGACAATAGAAAACAGAGTGTTTTTCAGAAAGAAGGCTCTGCTCTTGTCGGAAGTCTCATGAAGACTTTTTAGATGTGTCCAGATTTCGGCCGCTGTCTTGCCGGATGGAATCTGAGAAAGCTGGTCATCAGCTACGGATAGTTTGAGAAGCATTACTGCCTCTCGATTATTCAGATCCCATGTATCTTGATCAGGACCCGGAGAAGTCGGACGCTGCGTAACACCCAAAACAAGTTGATCAGTGTTTCGATATTCGAAGATTGCAATGATGCGTTGCTTCCAGGTTCCATAATTGCGACCATTGAATTTGGAATTATGCTCGGGCAGAATATTTGTCAGAGATGCCATGGCACGTTTTTCAATGAAAAATTGTGAAAATCTGTGAAGGCACGTTCTTCGAGGCAAAAATACGGAAGACCCAAAAGAATCAGAGAATGACCCAAAAGAGAGCTCGAAAAACCCAGAAGGAATTTGCTGTCGTTTTTTGAATCCACTGGCTCGAAAATCGAGACACAAAAATCGAGGCACCCAGAAAAAATGGACGACAACCCAGTTGAGCTCTCGAAAAACCCACCAAGAATCTGCAAACAAAAAATTTTTTGGACCCCAAAAATTAGGGTTTCGAAAAAAACGGCCCTAGCTGAAAAAAGCTTGAAAAAACTTCAGATTTCTTGATGAAAAATGGTCGAATCTGCTTCCCATAGCACGATGACAGACTGAGATGGCTAAGAGCATGAAGATTTGATATAGAAACATGCAGATTTTCACCCCAAGAACGCGAGTCTCCAAAAAATGGCCACGATTTCCACGCGATTTGCAGACCCGTAATTCGGGAATTTCTCCAAGCAGAAAAACCCTAGGTTGGTTTTGGAGAAATTAGCTGAAATAATTTTGGAAAAATTTAAACAAATAATTTCAAGAAGAAATTATAAATTTTTCCGAAAAATTTAAGTATTTAGCTCTGATACCATATTACGAGGTAATTGGTAAATACTTGCTTATTAATAACAGAGACCGAAAGGTCAATTTATACAAAAGGAAGAGACGATGTTTCCTTAGGAAACGATCGTAAAGAATAGAAACATTCTATTCTAGAGAAAGCAAAAAACGAAAGCAAACTAAAGCTAAAGATATTTACAAGATAACCATTAACTAATAATAGACGTCTTATCTATTATTGTAATAGGAATGAATTAATACAAAATATAGAAACGGTTGACAATTCTCCAACATTGGGATGGAAATGGAGATCTTTGGATGGTATCAATCTATTGCAAAAAAGAACATATAGTGAATCTATCAATGATAGGACCTTTGCAATAAAAGACAGGAAGGACAAAATCATTTGGTGTGGATCTAATAATGGTAATTACAAGGTCAAAGATGGATACAATTAGGCTATCAACTTAATAGATCAACATAACTCGGATTATCTGCGACATTTATGCTGGCACAATGCATGTTTACCAAAAGTAGGCAACTTCTTATGGGCTGCCATGCGGAAACGTGTGCTAACTCCAGAATGGTTTCGAAAAGCTGGTTATGAGGGTCCTTCAAGATGTGTATTGTATGAACAAGAATCGGAAAAGACAGGAAGGACAAAATCATTTAGTGCAGATCTAATAATGGTAATTACAAGATCAAAGATGGATATAATTAGGCTATCATCTTAATAGATCATTATAACTTGGACTATCCACTACATTTATGTTGGCACAATGCATGTTTAAGAAAAGCAAGCAACTTCTTATGGGCTGCCATGCAGAAACGATTGCTAATTGCATAATGGTTTCGAAAAGCTGGTTAACGTGGTTAGCGGAATCCTTCAAGATGTGTATTGGGTGAACAAGAATAAAAAATGGTTGATCATATTTTACTCAATTGTCCTCATGCCTAAAATTATTGGGAGAACATTTGTTTAAAGTTAAATTGGTATACAACATTTCCCCATGACTTTAAGGAGTTCCTACAACAATGGCTAACTAGAAATGCAAACTCTCTATATAAAGACATTTGGGTAATAGTACCATAGTTCCGAGAATCGCCAGAATCACCGGTTTGGCGATTCGATTCAGGCATGCCGATTTTTTTGGAGTTGTGAATCGATTCAGGTGAATCGCATGAATCGCCACGATTTGATTCAGGTATGCCAATTTTTTTTGGAGTCGTGAATCGATTCAGGCGATATTTGCCATGAATTGCCGATTCATGTGATTCATGCAAAAAATTGCTTGAATTGACTGCGTGGCAAGGCAAAAAGTGAACTTGTTTTTTAATTAAAATACATGTTTTTAAAATTTGGTTTTTTGGCCTTTTGTCTTTGTTTTAACTCTTAAGAAGACGAGAAAAGAAAAACCACAGGTTTCCAACCAGCAAGAAGGAAGAGCACTGAAGAGATCAAAAGTCCATTTGGGGAGGCCATAAGATTGCATTGGGAGCATTAAGGAGTCAATAGGAACACTCCTCAACTCATTTGCAAGAGGTAAGTGTTGATTTTTTTTTGCATGTGAGTGTATTATGCATATTTTGTTAATTTTTTTTGGTTTTCATTTGCAAATCTTGAATGTTTTTTAGTTTTACTAAATTGCAAAGTAGGGTTTGTTGTTTTGTAACTTTTGTTTATTAGTTTCAAACTTTGAGGTTTTACGTAAATTTTCTTATTGCAGCAGCCTTAACTTCCATTTTCCACAATGGGTAAAAAAGATGAATGTTGGATATATATCGAAGACTTTCCTAGAAGAAACAAATTTCAAACGAAATGTATGTTTTGTAAAGAAATAAATTTTGGTGGTATTTATAGATTCAAATACCACATTGCTGGTATACTTGGACATGATATTACAATTTGCACTCAACAAACTATTGAGGCAAAATGCATTTTTTTAGTGGCATTACAGAAACATGAACAAGATAAATTGAATAAGAAAAGGCAACTTGAAGGGTTAAGGGTATTGGCTCCCATGCTCCCGTAGCCGCATCTGCATTTGCATCTGTAGGTTGTGTTGGAGAGGGTTCTTCCAGGCCTCCTTTTCGTCCTAGTGCTAGTGCTATGGCTCGACAATCCTCTAGGACCTACCTTAGATGCCTTTTTAGATGACAAATTGGATACTTAGAAGTTGCGACCGAGCTTGAGGATGAGGATGATGATGAGGCTTGAGATGGAGACTTGTTTTTTCATTTTTTTTACAAATATTGATAGACATATGTTTCATGGATCTTCATCTTAGATTTTTACATACATTTATGATTTGATGTCTTATGGATCTTCAGCTTACATACATTCTATGATTTGAATCATTACGATCATATGATTTTTATTTACTTCAGCGACAACCTACAATTTACATTTTACGTGCAACATAGTTACGTATGTGATGGATTTATCGTTTATGTTCCATGTTTATGTATGTTCACTTCTATTTGATGATGTTATAGTGTGTTCAAGTTATATTCAATAAAGGGTGCATGAAATAAGTTTTAAATTGTTAAAATTTCTAAATTTAAAGGGTTTTTTAAATTTGCTGATTCATAGTTGATTCGATTCCGATTCATGGCCGATTCACGATTCGATTCGGCCTTGTTGATTCCGATCTGATTTCGATTCTTGTTACTTTGAATAGTACCATCATTAGTTGCATGGGAGTTCTGGAAAGAAAGAAATAAAAGGCTATTCGAAAACAAATCAATATCACTGAAATCTTTGGGGAACAAGATTGAAGCAAGTATTGTGGAAACTTTAATTTGCAGATTGAGAAAACTAAATCACTCTGAAGGTTCCTTTTCACTTTGGGATGGCCTTATCCGTAAGAATTGGACTATGTTAATTATTCCACCTTAGTATGGTAAAGGGGGGTAGTCCAGTAAAGAAAATAAATCAAAATGTAAATGGGAACCTCCTAGAATAGGATGGCATAAATTGAACTTTTGATGGGGCTTAAAGAGACAATCCAAGTGTAGCAAGTATAGGTTGTATTGATCATGACAATAAGAGTTAGGTTATAGGTAAGATTGCCAATCCTTAAACAATACTACTGACAACATGACAGAAATAATAGCATTATCAGAAGGACGCCAACTTAGCAAGAACTTCGGTAAACAATTGATAGTAGAAGGAGACTCTCAAATAATCATTAACCCAATAAGGATGGGTAAAACACCAAATTGGAAACTAAATTCGATATTAGAAAGAACTCTTGAATTGAGTATGCATTTCTTAGAAGTTGAATTTAATCACATTTATAGAGAAGGTAATAAACAAGCCAATGAACTAGCTAGCCTAGGTGCAGATGGAATAACAATAATCGAATGGCAACAATAAAATTTTTTCATATTGGGTTTGAAGATGACTTAAATAAGTGTTTAAAATCCTTTTTCCTTTTGATTAAATTACTTTAATATACTAAATTCACAAAATTTCTTGTAAACAACTCATTGAAACAGTTATAGAAATGGGTTCTTTTGCATTTGATGTAGGAAAGATGAAGAAATATACTAAAAAGCACAAAAATAAATATTATATAACTTTATGATGTTAGCACAGGAAAAACATGGATGTAGCCGATATGAAGTAGGAATAAGAGCATTAAGAGTTAATTTATGAATAAAACAAAATGAATTTTTAATCATTCTTTCTAGACAATACTAATAAATAGATCTTCGACAAGGCTGAAACCTTGCAGGTAGCATTAAAAGGACATATGAGGTCGGCGTCTAAAGTGATAAGGGATGAAGAAGACATTAAAGAACAAGAAACACAAAATGCTTCTCTAAAAAATGAAGACATCACTCTAGAACTATTTGGCCAACAAGCCTTTTACCTATAAAAAAAAAAAAAAAAAAATGAAATGGGGATCATGCAAAAGGGCTAATTTCCCCAAGTCATAAGATAAATTAGAGTGCAAAACTATCTCAAGGCAAATATGATTAACACCATTTGATAAGTTGTCAATACAATATCCACACTTGAAGGGTTTTTATTTCTTTGTTGCTTAGAATTGAGAAAGAGTGATGGTTTTGATAGGCAAAAGATATGGTTTTCATATGCAAAAGATTAAATAAGAGCAGATCTGATCTAAACCAAGTAAGAAAATTTATGTAAAGGGGAATGGAGAAGGATTTGAATGCCCTTGGATATAAAATAGGAGAAGTGAGTTTTCAGATTTATTTTTTTGGATCATCGGACTATCAGAGTGAGCTATAATTGAAAATTTGGGTCCCAAAGACTGTAATCCAAGTCTTTGCCAAATTTGAGCGGAAAGTGGCAAATATAGATTACTAATGACATTTTTTACTTTGAGTTTTAGTATGAAATTTCTAGGGTTTTCTCTGATTGCATCCAATCTTTTCGATTCCCGTCTAGTAGTTTTGTACCTTGGTCCTGCACAAAAAGAAAATGGGGAAGAAGGTTGGCTAAAAGGGTTTGCCTCATTCAAACCCCTATTTAGGAATCAACTTTGAAATAGAAGGAAGTTGCATAAAGAATGATGAAATAGAAACTATATTTGAATTGTAAATCACTTTATACCCTGATAATGCAATGCCTCTTTGGATGTGATAAAAAATTTTATGTTGATGCAATAGTTTATCTAAAAGGAAATTACGAAAGAAATGTCTTGAATGATGCATGTGGTAGTTTTCCATAATGCTTGTTGAAGAAGAATGAAGAATGCTTTGAAGGATTGAAAACTTGCTTGAAGACCTTGAGAATGCTCTTGAAATCTGATTATGTGAGACATTCAAATCCACATTCACTTGAATTTGGAAGACCCACAAGTATGAAAAATAGCAAAATAGTTCAATGAAAACAATGAAATGACATAGATAAGCACGACCATAGACTTTGAATGGTAATTTACAAAACGCTAATATCCAATCAACATGAAGCTAAGACATGCAAGTACAACCAATCGAAGATGAGGTCTAGGAGCCATAGGCCCAATTGTGGGCCAACTCTACAACTGCTAAGTACAAGTGTGCGAAGGGGCTAAGCCATTCTAGAAGTTTTCATATCATCCAATGATCAACTCCATAACCTTCATGCAATCTGACTAATGAAAATAATGCCTTCCAATGCTAGAGATTAAAACCAAGCACCCAACTTAAGCATTTTTAACCATATTTATGACAGCCCAAGTTTCTCCATATTATTAGGAAGCCACAAATAGATACCCGACATGAATACTTTGTTGCACATAACCACGAATGAAAGAATACAATCATGCATGAGAATTATAATATATTGTCAAATAGAAGTTGTAAATCAATATTAAATCAAGTGCAACCACATTGTCAACTCAATAAAACTCCATCTTCTCCATCTTATATTTGAAATCAAGATCAAACAAGGATTAATAATAAATACAGATTCCCTCAAGCTTTCTGGATTAAGAAATCACAACAAAAGATATATGTAGAACCTTGAACACCATGAATACTTCACATGCGATGATATGCAAGCAACATGCAAGTTCTTTCGAGTCCATGCAACACACATGCAAACCATGGATCCAAGCTTTGATACCATGTATTTGCCTTGCTAGTTATGTTGATGTTGATTAGCTCCTTATTGTAAAAACCTGCAACATATGTTAGTGCTCCAATGAGATTATATATAAAATCATTAATAAGAACAGAATAATTTGAAATGTTCTCACTTCTGGACTGAGTGCTTAAACCTTGATGAAGGATGCTCCCCTTAATACCATAAACACATAACAGAAACAAAGAAACAACAACAATTGCGAGACCAAAATATTGGCTTTTTATTATCGCTGCAAATGCGGAATTACAGAATTCATAATTACAATATGCTAACCCTCATGGGCACCTTCATTACAATAATCTGTAAGACAAAGCTGCGAACTATGTTCAGGCCTTTCTTAAGTAGGCAATTTTATGTCGCTCAAGAAGGTTTTAGACACTCAAACTTAATACCTAGGGCCGACAGACCCTAACAATACATATAGAGTCGGCCAAATACACCTTTGACATTTATTTTAGAGATTTCGGGTAACCCAACTTTGGAAGGCCATAACTCTTGAACCATTGCGTCAATTGGCTATTATAACCACTTTTCGAATACCTCAGTTGCTGATCTACAGTCTAAGATTCACGCAAGCACCCATTCGTCGAGTTTTCAGACCTCATCTGGGGCCTCTAAGGCCAGCTTGAAGTTTTTATACCAAAATTACACACCAAAATCTGCAATACCTTCACAAATACATATAATCTAGCCATGAAACTCCACTGACAAGTTGATATATCTAAAATGAACTTTCACTTTTAAAATTAGAACATTCTGAGCTCATACGACTGACTTACTAATTAACAAGCCTCTACAGAGAACTCTGCATTAAGACAACCCTTATTCAAACAATTGAAATGAAATATTTTTGGTTGATGCAAGATTGCTCTTACACCGGGGATGCTCCTGCATCAGACCTCAATCTTTCTACTCTGAAAGAATTATGGATGCTCACGATATTAATGCTCTGTGACATTTACTGGCTGTGTTGGTACTGAGAGAAATAAAACTATTATTTCTATTGCTGTAGTCTAGAGGACTGTTTTATTTAATTATTTGACTGTCTTCCTTGTTTATCCTCTTACCATTATATCTTTTCCTATTCAAAATTACTCTATCTATTCTACTTTCTTGTTTCTTTTCTTATTATCATTATCTTTCTCTTACCTATATGCTAGGTTCATTGTTTGATGGTGCGATGATTTTTATCGTTATCTAATTGGTTTCCATCGCATGCCAACATGTGTATAAGTTCTGGGCGTCTGTATCCCTTTATTTTTCCAGAGTCTTCTTTCGCTTATACATATTGTCTGATACATTCCGCTTATACATCTGTTGGTATTTGACCTGATTGCATATTCACTGCCTGCCCATTATTTACAATACAAAATGCTTCCAATAATAACGTCCTTCCCAAAATTGGTCCCTTCCCTCAATTCATTGAGTGCAGATGTGAATAGCAAATTATGTATCAATCTCTTTGTAGCATTAGCCAGTGATTGGGTATACTCCATTGTCAGAAATCCCAGTCTTCAATTCAATTGCTAAAGATTTTGGTTGTCTTCAAAATGTACTCCTGCCTCCTAATCCTTTCCTCAACTTCGATATGTGTATTTTTGTTAGATATGATTGGTTGTGTTTCCAATAGACACAACTCATCACTGTTGATGTGTGTTTTATGACTCACCAAACAGTAGAACAAAATACCTAAATATCTTATCCTCTCTTGAATAAAGTCTTGTGTATGCTAAGATTGCTAGAAGATCATACAATGACTTCAAGGTTCCTTTAATGCCAAGTCTTGACTGTGGATAAGATCGGTGGTTGATGTGATTTGCTGATGATCACAAGGGGCCTTACGTGTTTATTTAGATTCATTTCAAGCCATATTGGATGTGGGAGCTATCCTAAGGTTTTGCAATGAAGTGTTTTTTTGGAGTTTTCACAAAATATGCAGAAATTCAATAAGACAGGGTTCGGGAATTCTATTCTAATCCTAAGGGTAGTGATAACAACAAATAGTACTCCAGTGGATGGATTCCTCAATTTACCGAATTTCGCTTTGCCAAGTTATACTACAACTACGCGTGAATTGGTGCAATCTTCAAGGGTTATGCTAAAGATTTTCATATCACCGTATACGCCATCATAAAGAACAATGTATACGAATGATAGAAGTTAAGTATATGCATGAAAGGGGTTCAGGCTAACTTTGCATGACGAGTTAGAATCACTAAAATGTCAAAAGTATGAACCAAAGGAATTCATCAATACACCATCATATTCTTCACTGTAATCACCACACATTAACTAGGCTAAACTTAATCTAATTGAAGAAATTTAGGAGAACAAGCAAGCACTAAGACACATCAAGTACTCACCAAGCTCCAATGAAAACTTTATTATCTTAGTAGCTCATAGCAACAATCTCATAAAAGTCTCTCCTTTACAAATGAGAAATGAGGCCTTTATATAGGTCCTCAATTACAATAGGTGGCTCGGATGATCACAATAACCGATGGCCAAGATTGTGCCACATCAGCCCTAATTAGGGTTAGGGCAAAGGAAAGGAATCTACATTAATGCAACAAGGAATCCATTACTGTAGTGGGTAATAAATGCCCACTATGCATGCTCGTTTAGGAAGGAGTGGGGTGCAATAAATATCCACCATGCATGTCCATTACTCAATAAATGCTCAGTCTTCCTTGAATAAATTATTCTTGATTCCATTCTGTGAATGCATAGAAGTTTGACTTGGAGACCTCAGTTCTTCATCAAAGATAATTGGATGCCATGAAATGATGATGGAGGCCATGTAAGCTCGAGTCTTTTCCAACTGCATCATTTTAACTAAGATCCAACTTTGATTGACTTTTCTGAAAATCTCTCTTCGAACATTCTCGTCTTCCATGTACTTGCTTGGAAATTTATCTCCCTAAAATGGATTGGAATCCCTTATTGATGATTATGTTACTCTAGAATTTCTTCATATTGAACTTCCTTCGCCATGTTCTTGGATTTTTGGATTTGAACTTTGATCTTTGAACCTTGAATGTTTGGAACCGGATCGCTTAGTACTTTGATCTTGGTACTAGAATTTTGGATTTGAGCGTCTTTCCTGAATTTCTAGAACTAGAGCTTTCTCCTCCTTTTTCTTCAAATGCTTTCAATTCACTGTTATGCCTTTTCTTACATTTTGAAGAATTCCCCTTTTTTTAATCATCATCAATCATTTTTCCAGTCTTGGGTACACACTTGAAGAGGTTGAAATTCAAGATCTGGAGGAGAAATTTCCAGCACTTAATCCTTTTTCATTTTTCCATGAAGGAGAAAGTTTCCAACACTTAGCCATTTATTCTTCCATGAAGGAGGAATTGCCAACACTTAGCCAGTTTTTCTTCCATGAAGGAGAAACTTCCAACACTAGCATTTTTTCTTCCATGAAGGAGGAATTTCTAACACTTAGCCATTTTTGCTTCTATGAAGGACAAATCTCCAACACTTACCCATTTTTGCTTCCATGAAGGAGAAATTTCCAACACTTGCCATTTTTGCCATTTTTGCTTCCATGATTTCTAATTCTCTTGCTCGTGGAAATTTTGAGTGGTCATGGATTTTGTCCATGATGGAAGAATTCCGCAACAACCATTTTTCTCCAAGGTGGGATTTTTGAGTGATCGTAGATTTTGTCCATGATGGAAGAATTTCGCAACAACCATTTTTCTCCAAGGCTGGATTTTTTGAGAGATCGTGGATTTTGTCCATGATGGAAGAATTCTGCAACAACCATTTTTCTCCAAGGCTGAATTTTTTGAGAGATCGTGGATTTTGTCCACGATGGAAGAATTTTGCAACAACCATTTTTCTTCAAGGCTGGATTTTTTGAGAGATTGTGGATTTTGTCGATGATGGAAGAATTCCGCAACGATCATTTTTCTCCAAGGCGAGACTTTTTGAGTGATCATGGATTTTGTCCATGATGGAAGAATTCCACAACAACCATTTTTCTCCGAGGCTGGATTTTTTGAGAGATCGTGGATTTTGTCCATGATGGAAGAATTCCGCAACAACCATTTTTCTCCAAGGCTGGATTTTTTGAGAGATCGTGGATTTTGTTCGTGATGGAAGAATTCTGCAACAACCATTTTTCTCCAAGGCGAGACCTTTTGAGTGATCATGGATTTTGTCCAGGATGGAAGAATTCCGCGACAACCATTTTTCATGTTATTTTCATGCCTTTCTACTTTTGGATATTTCATGGGTGATTCTAGACTTAACCATTTTTTTCTTGATTGACTGTCGTGCTTGCTCATTTTTTTGGATATAGACATATGTACCCTTTTGGCTCTTTATCAACCATAGCTCACTTGTTGCAGAAATAGACCTGCCAAAAATAGACATTCTAAAAATAGTAAGTAGTCCCAAAGTCAAAATAAGGCCGATTTGAGAGGTAGTGAAATTTACTAAAAATAGATTTACTAAAAATAGACTTTCTAAAAATAGTAAGTTGTCCCAAAGTCAAAATAAGGCCAATCTGAGAGGCAGTGAAATTTGCTAAAAATAGACTTTCTAAAAATAGTAAGTTGTCCCAAAGGCAAAATAAGGTCAATCCGAGAAGTAGTGACATTTACTAAAAATAGACTTTCTAAAAATAGTAAGTTGTCCCAAAGTCAAAATAAGGCCAATTTGAGAGGCAGTGAAATTTACAAAAAATAAACTTTCTAAAAATAGTAAGTCAAGACATTCAATTCTCAAACAAGCAAATAATTTCCATTCTCAAAGAGCCACATGGACAACACTTTCCACATTTGGCCAATTTTACCAATTCTCATTTGAAAGAGGGAACTTTAGAAGATTGAGCCCAATACTACCAAGAACTAAAGCCAAAAGGACAAGACCAAGAGACAAAAGGGGGCCCCCCATTTGCAATGGGGCGATGGTGTGAAAAGCCCACAACAATTACCATATTTGCTATGTGCTAATCAGATTATTTTCTAACTCACGTCAATGTCTTATGAAAGTGAAGTGTCCAATATAATCCTTCATAGGTATAGTACTATGTTGTCTTTCAAAGACATGCAATGATATATATAATCATTTAATAAACCTACAGGATAGAAATCTCATCAATATGAAGAGTATCAGGTCCACGAAATATAATTGCTCGATATAATTATCCTTAAACATTGGATAAGATTATCAATTATTGATTAATATTATTTTATTTTTATTAATAGCTGATTGTACAATTCATTTATTTATTAATATGTGTCACTGATTTTTATATTATGTTATAACTATATTTTATTCAAATATAATATCATAATATTAAATAATTTGATTATCTATCTTTATATTTTAATGTTATCTTATAATATTAGATTAATATTATTATCTCAATTATTCTTTCATTATATATATAATTAAGTTAATAATTATTGTATTATGGTTTATTATTTATTTATTTATAAGTTTTTTAGTTAAGTTCAATCTTAGAAATGGGGACATCACACAATTATCTAATTATAACCAATTATACGCAAGAAAGATACAAGTGCTTAGTTGCCAAATTAACCCCTTCTTAAGGAGAGAATGTGATCAGGTACTTAAACCCCTTTTAATATCATAATATTAAATAATTTGATTATCTATCTTTATATTTTAATGTTATCTTATAATATTAGATTAATATTATTATCTCAATTATTCTTTCATTATATATATAATTAAGTTAATAATTATTATATTATGGTTTATTATTTATTTATTTATAAGTTTTTTTGTTAAGTTCAATCTTAGAAATGGGGACATCACACAATTATCTAATTATAACCAATTATACGCAAGAAAGATACAAGTGCTTAGTTGCCAAATTAACCCCTTCTTAAGGAGAGAATGTGATCAGGTACTTAAACCCCTAGGGTAGTGCTTCCTGGGGTTCTAGTTGTCTCATACAACTTAGAACAATTCTCCAGCTAAGTACCATCTTATGGATAATCACTTGTGATATATCCATCCTTCCTAGGAGAGAGCTCTGTCTTGTCCCAGGCCTTATGGGTACCCTCTCTAGGTGTACCCATCCTTACATATGTATATGTCCTTAAGCCTTTCTGTGTATACTGACCTTCTGAGACTAAGTATCTCTGCCTTAATTCCTGAATGGGGATTATTACACTTAATAGAGTGTCCTTTCTCTATTTGCAAACTTGATGCAATGATTCCTCTACTGTGGCAGAGCATCCGGTCCTGATATGTCAATTATAATTCTCTGGCTACATCAAATATAATTGTTGATTAAATATTCATATAGCTGCTTGGATGAAAGGGCTGTTGGTTTAGACTCCTTATTTTTGCTGACAATTGGGATTAAGAATGTACTGGATTTTCTGGCTCAATCTTATATATATTTGACTTGTTTTAAATTACTGATCATATTATGTGAATGCTGATTGGAAGCCTCCTTTATTTTTGCTGTTCATATTTGTCTTTATCTGCTGACTGGACTTTTCTTTTATCTGCTGTTTCCTATATAGACTTCTTATTTACTGACTGAAATCTGAGCTCAGTGATGTTTTTCTGATCCTTATTAATATCATAAAATGACGATCTTTCTCCTTTCTCTATCAATTTTTGAATGTTCTCATATTTGCTCCTTAATGACTTCATGAGTGATAAAATTCAACAATGAGACGCTAGGTAACAACTTAGTATTGTTAATTCTCTGTGATTAAATGCTAATGGCTAAATATGTAAGTGCGGTGCCAGCTTCTTCTGTGTTTTCTGTTGAGTGGAGGACTGCTTATTTTTGTTTACGGGTGATGTGTCTTAGGACCCTCTGTTCTTTGTTTTCTTTTCTCCCATATTGTATTATTTCTGCCGAGTGGGGATTTTTGTTCTCTTTGTTTGAGAGTCGATTACCGCTAATATCTGTTGCTCTTTTGCATCTGCTCATTCAAATTTGAGTTGGTCTCTTTTTGTTGTCTTCCCCTTGGTCAGATATGCCGTTCCTATGTGGAAGAATGAATCAATGAATGAATGCCTTCCACACCACTCGTTTGCATATTAATAGTGTGTCAAACTGCTTACTGGGTTGCGACCCTTGTCATTCAATGCTAGCTTTGTCTTCGTTGTTTTGATAATATTGAATTTGATGCAAATTTAAGCTTTAATCATTTCGCAGTCTTATTTCATTCATTAATTAACAATAATCATGTTGAATATATTTATAAATGTTTTGAATAGGAATTTGATTATTATGTTGAGGTCGTATTTTGTGTTCTTGCAAATATAGAGTGGGAGTATGGACTACAATTTGCAAATTATTAATGTAAAGTTTTTGCTAGTCGAGGATAATTACATACCAGATGAAAGGGAAAGATGAACCAAGAAAGACAACCAAGATCATGTATGCACATACTACTAAGCCATTAAAGTGGAAACATGCATAGTTAATTTCCCATCTGTTAACCCTTAGGAAAGATAATGTAGTTTGCAGATCTAATAAAATTTCAGTAGCATAACAGTATACATCAACACTTCAAGAACATGAAAGAAGAAGAATAGAGGAGAGACAGTCAGAAGAGAAGGGTGAACAACCCCACACTCAAAGCATGGAGCTAATCTATGCAACAAATTGCTACAGTACACTTTTAGGTTCTAAGACTTTAGATGTAGTCTATCTCTTTCTCTTTTGATGGAAATCTAACAGCATAACCCCACAAGGAACAATTCTCCTCACTTTTCTTTAAGACTTATACAAAAGGCATACAATATATAGCGATTTACAAGATTGTAGTAGCTTCTAGACCAAGCCTAATCCAGTTCTTGGGTGGCTATCTCCATAGGAAAAAAATCTTATAGATTCCCTTAGTTGAAATTTAGTATTAGTGGATAGAATTAAGACATAAAGCTCACATTGCATGCAAGCAATTTGTTAATAGGGCAGAAGTTGTAGTTAGAGTTTTCTTTAGTTTCTCAGGTACAGTGGAGAGTTCCTTATTGTTTCAAAATTCATTATCATTTGATAGAATTTAGTAACATCTTTCTTGTAAATTGTTGTTTGAGAGTTCTAGCTTCTGTGTTATTGTACTTTCAATTGTTTAAATATAACACATAAATTACCAAAAACTTTTTATTAAAGTAGTGGAAACTTTGAACACAATTTCTCTATTTGGTTCACAACATCCTTTGTCTGTGTTGATAAAGTAAATTAGAGGGTATTTACTATTAAGTTCAGCCTTTTTATTGTAGGCCGTCATTGCAAAGGCTCTGCAGAGAACTATGGAATCATAGATTAACTAGGAGAACCTTTTATAAATGATAAAGTTGATGCAAACCACTAAGAGGTAAAAGGAGTTTCTAGGGAACCATATGAATTGACTTCATAGAAGTGATACAGTTGAACAAGGATTTAAGAACATAGATTTGTAAGTTTTTGAGGATGAGTTGGGTTTTTGCATTTGCATTGCTTGGAGGCAAGCAAATTTGAGCAATGCAGACTTATCATGTCCCCTTTTTTCTATAATCTAAGTTGTAGTCCAAAATGCCCATTTTTTTAACTTTAGCACCTCCCTTATTTGGAAACTGTGTACGAGTTCTTCCCATTCAGTTCTTGTGTTTACCTAAGAATTCCAAATTTTCAAGGTATGAATGTTTGGCTAGTTTGCTAAGTTCATCTAAGTTGTTGGCATTGAGTTTCCCTTCCCTATATAATCTTCTGCCTGATGTGAGATTTTCACATCATCACCCCATTGCAAATGGGGAACCTCTATTTTACTGGTAATTTTAGGTGGTAGACTGTGTTTGGCAGCGATTCAGGATTTAGAAAGCTTTCTTACAGTATCAAATGTGAAAAATTGAGCAAATGGCAATATTTGGGCTAAGTGTCAAAATTTGAAACAATTGAGGAAATTTGGCTAAGAGTCCAAATGGAGAAAAATTGATAAAATTTGGCTAAGTCTAGAAGTGAGAAATTAAACCAAAATTTTTGAGCAAAAAAGTATAAATTTGCCTAAGTAATTTGCCTTTAAGGAGAAATAAAAGGGAATTATTGATAAATGTCGAATAGTATTTCTGTCTTTGTGTTGACACAGAGGTGAATTCCTCTAACTTTTCTGGCGGTTTGCCACACAGAGGAGTGGATTCCTCCAACTTTTCTGCCGGTTTGCCTCATACAGGAGTGAATTCCACCTCCTTATATGGCAAGGGAAGGAAGACATGTCCTATTGGGAGGAGGAAGCATCGCTAAGTTTGATTAAGGGAAGACCAATGCAAGGCAGAGGGTGCAAGAAGAGTTCAACCAACCATTAAGGGGGCCTATAATCAGGCCTACAATTAAACATCAGGCTCAAAGCTCTGTCCTATAGCCCAAAATTGATATAAAGCAGCCCTACTGGGAAACGCATGGGCCTGGTTTAGTTAGATAAGGCCTTAGTTTGATAATAATAGCTTAAGTGGGACCTTGAATCAAAAAGCACAGGCCTAATTAGGCCTTAAACTCTATGGAATCAGTCTTCAGCTGTAGCGTGTGGCTTCCAAGGCCCCAAATCTTCCCCCCTTAACATGAAGTGACTAAGCTGGGACCTAAATCAGGCTTTGCTATGAAGCGTGAGCCCTAATACATCACAATTTGGGGTGTAAAATCCATAAATCAGGCCCAATACGTAACAGGTGGTCCTGATCTTCATAGATCAGTTCTAAATTTGATAAGAATGGGCTTAAATTGGGTTTAAAATGAGAATAAGAGACCCTAAATGAAGCATGTGGGCCAAGAACATAATAGATCTGGTCTAAATCATAGAGTGGGGCCCTTAGTTGCAAATGAGGCATTCCTAAAAGGTAATGTGTGGCCTAAATTCCATTAATCAGGCCCTAAATTTACATAAATCAGACTCAAAACTGATTAACACCTGCCCTATATCCAGGCCTGTGGGTCTAAGGCCTTAATATAAGGTTGAATTATGGGACCTAAATCAGGCTTTGATATGAAGTGTGAGCCCTAAGACATCACAATCTGTGGTGTAAAATCCATAAATCAGTTCCAATATCAATATGTAACGGGTGGTCAGATCAGGTCTAAATTTGATAGGAATGGGCTTATATTGGGTTTAAAATCAGAATAAGAGACCCTAAATGAAGCATGTGGGCCGAGAACATAATAGATTTGGTCTAAAATCATAGAGTGTGGCCCTTAGTTGCAAATGGGGCATTCCTAAAAGGTAACATGTGGCCTAAATTCCATAAATCAGGCCCTAAATTTACATAGATCAGACTTAAAACTGATTAACACCTGCCCTATATCCGGGCCTGTGGGTCTAAGGCCTCACTATAAGGTTGAATTATGGGACCTAGATCAGGCTTTGCTATGAAGCGTGAGCCCTAAGACATCACAATCTGTGGTGTAAAATCCATAAATCAGGCCCAATATCAATATGTAATGGGTGGTCCTGATCTGCGTAGATCAGGTCTAAATTTGATAAGAATGGGCTTAAATTGGGTTTAAAATGAGAATAAGAGAACCTAAATGAAGCATGTGGGCCAAGAACATAATAGATCTGGTCTAAAATCATAGAGTGTGGCCCTTAGTTGCAAATGGGGCATTCCTAAAAGGTAACGTGTGGCCTAAATTCCATAAATCAGGCCCTAAATTTACATAAATCACACTTAAATCTGATTAACACCTGCCCTATATCTGGGCCTGTGGGTCTAAGGCCTTACTATAAGGTTGAATTATGGGACCTAAATCAGGCTTTGCCATGAAGCGTGAGCCCTAAGACATCATAATTTGTGGTGTAAAATCCATAAATCAGGTCCAATATCAATATGTAATGGGTGCTCCTGATCTGCGTAGATCAGGTCTAAATTTGAAAAGAATGGGTTTAAAATGGGTTAAAATGAGAATAAGAGACCCTAAATGAAGCATGTGGGCCAAGAACATAATAGGTCTGGTCTAAAATCATAGAGTGTGGCCCTTAGTTGCAAATGGGGCATTCCTAAAAGGTAACGTGTGGCTTAAATTCCATAAATCAGGCCCTAAATTTACATAAATCAGACTTAAAACTGATTAACACCTGCCCTATATCTGGGCCTGTGGGTCTAAGGCCTTACTATAAGGTTGAATTATGGGACCTAGATCAGGCTTTGCTATGAAGCGTGAGCCCTAAGACATCACAATCTGTGGTGTAAAATCCATAAATCAGGCCCAATATCAATATGTAATGGGTGGTCCTGATCTGCGTAGATCAGGTCTAAATTTGATAAGCATGGGCTTAAATTGGGTTTAAAATGAGAATAAGAGACCCTAAATGAAGCATGTGGGCCAAGAACATAATAGATCTGGTCTAAAATCATAGAGTGTGGCCCTTAGTTGCAAATGGGGCATTCCTAAAAGGTAAAGTGTGGCCTAAATTCCATAAATCAGGCCCTAAATTTACATAAATGAGACTTAAAACTGATTACCACCTGCCCTATATCCAGGCCTGTGGGTCTAAGGCCTTACTATAAGGTTGACTTATGGGACCTAAATCAGGCTTTGCTATGAAGCGTGAGCCCTAAGACATCACAATCTGTGGTGTAAAATCCATAAATCAGGCCCAATATCACTATGTAACGGGTGGTCCTGATCTGCTTAGATCAGGTCTATATTTGATAAGAATGGGCTTAATTTGGGTTTAAAATGAGAATAAGAGACCCTAAATGAAGCATGTGGGCCAAGAACATAATAGATCTGGTGTAAAATCATAGAGTGTGGCCCTTAGTTGCAAATGGGGCATTCCTAAAAGGCAACATGTGGCCTAAATTCCATAAATCAGGCCCTAAATTTACAAAAATCAGACTTAATACTGATTAACACCTATATCCGGGCCTGTGGGTGTAAGGTCTTACTATAAGGTTGAATTATGAAGTGTGTGGCAGATCTGTGGCTTAATCCAAGGTGCATCAGGGCTAAAGGACATTGAATTACCCTCAGATTTTGTATTGACCCTGCCCTAATCCTGGGCCTTAACATAAGGCTAAATTATGAAACATGTGGGCACAGGTGCCTAAAAATCGATGCATTCTGAGCATTAATTATTTGGAACCTGTCCTAGATCTGAGAATTATGAAATATTTGGGCAAATGGGTTACAGATTAGGCCTAAACAAATTTTAAAGGGGCCAATCAAATCCTACAGACATCAGATCTGACCTATAGCCTAGTGCGTGGCCTAATTAAGGCCTTAAGCAATTTGATACAGTCCCAATCTAGGCGCCCAAGGCCTGGTTTGGAATTTTAACCCCCCGACTCAAATTCAAAGTTCAATGCAATTTCAGTTTTAATGCAGATCTGAATGCAAGGGTCCTTGCATGGATAATAATTGGGCTCAAAACTCGATGCAAACACCAACTAAACAAAGACAAGTCTCCCCTTTGAATCCAAGGGTTTTAAAATTCAATGAAAAGTGCTTTGAACTTAACCAGTGAGGCCAAGCATTAATGAGGGATTTGCAATCACAATCAAGATAAAGAAATTCGATCCAATAGAGGGGTCCCAAATTCAACTTTTGAATTATAGGAGCCATTGATTGAATGGAAGAATGTGACTCTTGTTAAATAATTGATTGAAGTCCTTTAACAATAATAATTGCATTGCGTTGAAACAATTATCCCAAGTATCCTCTATATAGGCAACGCAAGTACCACAAGCTAGAGATCATTTTCAAATTAAATTGCAATTGCAGGAGCAGCTTATAGGGTTCAAACTATCAAAGGCAGATTTTTGAGTTCTCTCTCAGTAAGTTTGTTTGTAGGGCTACTAAAAGGAGTTGGTGAAATTCAATAAACAGCACTTGTTCAAATTTGCAGGGTAAAACCAATATTCATTAGCCTCTGATTCCAAGTACCAATCCACACTGAAATTCTGATCCTAGACATCTGTGAACATTTACCAGTGAATCTAACTCTGATTTCAAGTCTGATTTGAGCCTTATCACTAGATATGTCCCTGATTTCAGTCAATTACCAGCATTTTGGGGCTGAGTTTTGATCATTTTCATCGATTCATAGTATCCAAACACAACAAAATCAGTAAATTGCCTCAAGTTTTATCGCTTGCAGGTCAGTGCTTGCTGTTTACAGAGGTTAATCATTGTATTTAGAATTATTTAATCTTGTAGCAGGGATTAATTTCAGAGTTTCTAGTCCCCTTTTGTTAATAAGCTTACTGAAAACGAAGTAGTAAAGGGACTAGGGTGCCTAGGATAAAGATCTAATCAATCCCTCCATGCTTTCATGCCATGTTATGACTTAAGTTGGCTAAATATCAGGTGTGACAGAAAATTACAGAGGTCTGATTTCATACATCAGCTAGTGAATGCTTTAGATTTAGTCCTAATTTCATTTGATGAAATCAGAAATTCGACAAGTGTTGGTGTTGCAGGCATAGGTATGGAGAAAGGAGCTGAAACCTCAAGGCCAAGGCCTCAAGTTAAGGAAAATAAGGACTTACCAGAAAAAGACAAATAAGGAGATAAGCAAGCAGCCAAAGGAAAGGGAGCCAGGACAATTGAAAATGCAAAGGCATGAAGGGCGGCACAACTAAAATTTGATACATAACCTATGACAGCTGAGTAAATTTCACCTCAACATGCGAAAACATTGGTGATACCAACCTTGGCCTGTTTGATATGAACATGATAAGTGACAGCATGTATGGGGTCAACCAATCCAAAGAAATCAAGAAGATGGTCAAGAATGATTGCATATTGCAAGCGTCAATCTTTCCACCATTACATCAATGGACAGCATTGGTCGTAGAAATGACTAGTAGCTACAATCCAACAAGACCAGCCTCACATTAAAAGTAAGTGTTGCAGTTTTACTTACAGGGGATGCTATTAGAGAGGCCTTCAATATCCCAGAGCGTAAGGTGGATGCTTGAAAAACAAACATAAATGCTGAAGAAATATGAGAGCAGATCCAGTCATTACATTAGCCTCGCCGACAAAGAGTGGTTGGAAGGAGCTAAAAGAAACCATTCCCAGCTCCCCAAGTTGTCCAGGACTGATCTTGGAGAGGATGTAGGAGACCTCATTTTGATGCTAAACAGGGTAATGAGCAGTCCACAAACAACACTTTTTGAATCTTGGATGTGTTACTACATGGAGATGATACTTAATGGAAACAAGGTGTTTCACTGGGCACTGGTGATCAACAACAACATTGACGAACAATTGAGAATAGTGACACACACTAAGGCCTTTCACATGACCTCCTACATATTCTACATGATGGCATAGATGTGTAAGTATCTTGGGTTGCAGTGTCTTGAGGACTGTAGGGAACGAAAAAGGTGAACTCATGGTTTATGGTTGCTACCCTCAGTTTCATCTCCACAACAATGGTGATTTCGGGATTGTCAATGATGCATTTTCCATTCATAATGTAAGAGGGTTACAAAAGAACTCGCTAAGAAGGTTGTCAAAAGAAGTAGAAGATCTAGTGAAGAAGCATGGATCACGATTTATCCAATTCCCTAAGTTTACTTATATCCAAATTTTAGGGAGCACAATTTTCTCAAAGAAACTCCTAGAATCCCAGGTAACAAGCTAGTGCTGATGGAAGTGGCAAGGTAGTTGTTAGCGTATGATAGGATTCCAAAGCACAAACTTATAGGCTAGGGGCTTTGTTTCCACTTGATCTTGGGAGTTAGAGATGCTTGACTCGTCAAACAAGAGAGGCAACTGAAGGAGAATTTGAATTCTATTCTTTGGGATTGTATCATGGAAGATCACACTGTGACCCTCTCCATTAGATTAAGTGAGCATATTGAGCTCCGTACAGACATATAGCACACATAAAAGACCATTGGGCCAATGCTAATGATTGCATGGAGGTAAAGAGGTCGGTCTATAGGGATGTCAATGGAGTTGATTAGAGAAAGCAAGTGGATACAAATTCCTGACCAAGTGGAAAATGATAGGCAGTTCCTATAACCTGATTATGAGAGAGGAAAGAAGGATGGCATTGCTCACATTGATCGGACAGATAAAGGCAAAGAGAGTTTGGATGTACTAATGGTAATAGTTAAGACATTCACTAGTGTTTGGTTATAGAGGCAAGTGACACACCTATAATTAATGAGGCTTCCACTGACTTACAAGCTCATGAAGGATAGTTGAACCCAAGGATGAATCATCTGGATAACTTTAGAGGATACCACTTTTAATGAAATGGGGCCTATGTACACGAGATAATGATTACATGAAATAATTAAAAAGGGAACACTTATAATTAAGGGCCCACTGGCAAGTGACACACCTATAATTAATGAGGCTTCCATTGACTTATGAGCTCATGAAGGATAGTTGAACTCAAGGATGAATCATCTGGATAACCCTAAAGGATGAGTATTGGCTTTGAGAGTCAAAAGAAATGAACGAGGTGGTAGTAGACCTCCACAAGAAAAGGATAAGGAAAGGAAGGAAATAATCAACCAAGGGACAACAGTTGAAACAAAGGCATCCAATGGAAGACATAACACCAAGGCAAGTAGCAAAGCAAGAGGTACTAGTCCAGTTGCCAATGAATCAACAACTAGTAAAAGCTCTAACTATGTCCCACTAGATCATGGGAAGCAAGAGGTAGACTCTCTCCCTTAGTAGAATGAACATCAAGATGAAGGGAGTGAGATTATTGATTTGGAGACACTTTTAGGGGATGGTGAAATTCAACCACATGAATTAAGGCAAATAAAGAGATCCAACAAAAAGAGAAAATAGAGGATAAACTAGGAGAGATTACAACATTGGCTTGACTACTAATCGAATGGCAAAACATGTTATAGTTGAGAAACTAGTTGACATTGTAGAAAAGGTAGTAGGGAGAGATGATAGTGAAAAGGATAAAGTGCTAACTAAGAGATTCTATCAAGTCACAAAGAATGCTATAAGAACTTGCATTATTCAAGTTGTAATCCCAAAGTAGACAAGGTGAGGGGGGAGATTGAGTGATGAGATTATGACATAGAAGAATATGAATTGGGGCAAGCTGCCAAGAAATAGGAAGTTGAGGAAGCTCATGGATCTATTCAAACTCCAAGGGAAAGAAGAGAAAGTATAAAGAAGGAAGCAAAAGGTTGAGAGAGAGTCTTAGATAGATAATGCACCCACTTCAACAAGCCAATCCAACTTTCGTTCCTCCCATGCCTAGTTCTAGTACATATATGATGGTACTTGAAGAAATTGGACTCGCAGGGTAAGAGGCAAAGAGATGGTTTACACTAGTATTAGAAGAAGCAAACACATTAATCAGGACTTAGGATACTATGTTCTCCCTTTAAGAATAAAGCCAAGAGATTTTGAAGCAATGCGACGACTTCTCATTAGGTCTAGAGGAGATTCTTTCTCATTTATAGGCTCACATGGAGGTAACACTACATTTATTAATAAAGGATTGAGTGTTGGAAAGAGGACAAAAAATGTTGCTTTCCTTGTATGGTATCAAGTGATTTCCTACAAGTGTGATTCAATTTAACAAGTAGAATTTGACTACTCAGCTACAAAGGACACCATTTTGGAGGTAAAGAATAAGATATTTGGATATGTGAGATCCATATTTTGCTTGAAGGTAGATGATAATCAGATGATAAGTATGGAAGGACCTTAAGGAAAAGTGAAAGAGATTTACCTAGTGGAAGGAAATCCACTCATGTTTGAGCATTTGGATCTAGCTGCAAAATTTGTGGGCTTTATGATTTTGTGTAATGCAGCTTATTGAAGAAAATCATGTTCTATTTATACTAGTGAAGTGAGCTACTATCAGTACAGGGTTGGATTGATGCCAAGTGTCTCCATAGAGAAGATTAATAAGATTGTGTCTAGATTCATTGAGTGTGAGAAAGAAAATGATGATTAGGAGTACAATTCAAAGGTGATGAGGTGGCATAGGCACATGTGGCCCTAAATTTTCTCATTGGTTTATAAATAAATGCCTAATTTTAATTGACCAATTTAGTGCTAAGTGGCATAGATCTACATGGGATTTTCCTTGATTGGCTCTTGGAAGCATTGGAATTTTCTCATTAGGTTTCTAGTTGGTGGTTTCATCTACAAGCTCTCTCTTCTCATTGGTCCATTTGTTGGTGCACCTTATCTAGTGGTTATGCTTATTCTATTTTCTCATTGGTCCTTGAAAAGCAATGTAATTTTTCTCTTGGCCCACATGGTGGTGCCTAATTGTAATTGGGTGGCATTTGATATTTGTAGCTTTGGTTATGGAAACATTTGATATGTGTAGCTATGGTTATGGGAACAATTAATATTTGTAACTATGGTAATGAAAACCCTAATTAGGGCTTATGTGGATTAATCTTGGCCATTCATTGTAATTGAGCCTCTATGTAAAGGCTTTCTCACATTATTTGGTAAGGAAGCTATGTTGAAGAATTGTTGCCAAGAAACTACCAAATTCACTCTATTATTCATTGCGGTGCTTGAATGGTGATTTTTTGTGTTTTATTTGGAATATTCCATGGTTCCTTCACTTCCTCCCTGAGAGTAGATTTTATTAGTTCTTGCCTTTGGCAGGATACTAATGGAATCATGAGGTTCCATATTAGTTACATAATTAAAAAATTTCATTGATATACTAATGTTTGCAAAAGGTTTATTAATTTGCATATTTTTTGGAATTGAAAAGTACAATTTAAAAAAAATTGTATTGGCTCATGATGAAAAAGGCAATGAAAAAATTCAATTTTCTTCAACAAAAATACAACTATTATTTCCAACACCTCTATTAATGCATGCATTAATTGCAACTTTATCTTTTCTACATTTGTGACAAGTGGATAAACTTTTTTAAAAAACAATCATTTTTCTAACACCTCTATTAATTGAATGCATTAATTTCAATTTTATCTTTTCCACATTTGTGACAAGTGGACAAACTTTTAAAAAAAAGACCATCAGTTTTAATTGATGTTTATTTTTGTAATTTGTAAAATGTTATTCAAATATAGAGTTAAATATATTTCTTATTTTAAACACATTTATTATTTAAGATAGTTTATGAAGAAGAACTCATATGAATTAAAGTGGTAGAAATTAAGTTAATACATTATTATTTGTATTATTCATATACGATATAATTAAATAAAAAATAATAATAAATATTACTTTCTTTTGAAATCTACAAATATTTATCAATTTATTTATAATTCAAAATTTTAATCATGTTATTAGACTTATCCAGTGTGTTTAGTTTTTTTAAAGCATAAATGTTATTTTTAAATTAATTTATATTTATTTATTTTTATGCATTGGATTTAAGCTTAAGAATATTGTCTAGCTTCTTCAATTGGATGAATTTACCGCTTAAATAAGATAGATCAAACAATTTAATAATTAAAATTAATCAATTTAACTCTTTTTAAAAAATTTTATATAATTTTATCTATATCTTATATATAATTAGTTGATAAATATCTTTGGTATGATAAATGTTCTTTAGGATGTCATCTAATTTTAATTTAGCATGATACTATAATGTTTATTTATATACTCTTTTGCTGCTTTAACTAATATATATCATTGCAGTTATATAATTTAATAATATACTAAGTATACTCTGTAATTTAATTTAGTTTAGCACTATAATATTATATTTTTCATTACTGTTTATTTGTTACATTTATTAAATTAAATACATTATACTTTAACCAAAACCTACTTCAATCAACAATAAAATCATGAAGGCAGGAACTTTGGCGCATGCGTCCCTTGTTTCAAGTTGTTGAGATAAAATAAAATTTTCTTTAAGTAACTTAGTTGGATGGGAGAAATTATGGATGTTTACTTGCTTGGCTTGAATATAAAACTAGGCCACTAGCCTTTTGCTGATTGTAAGTGTGCCTTGTGTGGTTAGCTAGTAATTGAATGCACTTAACTTCAGTTGATACATAATCCTTAGTTTGCTTTCATTGATGGGATTAGAGAGGAGTTATTGCTTTCAAAATCATTTGGATATAACTTAGATGCTTGCACTAGGTGGGTGGAGTTGCTGACAAGATTGCATCTAGTAGAGTCCAAGGTCATTCATATTTCCTTGAATCCATAGGTAGAATTATAAGTAGTAGAAGTACAAATTTAAGTTGGAGTGGAAGAGTTGGAAAAAAAAAAATGTATTTTTACTGTACATTGTGAGGCTAAATCTTTAGAAGCAAGTTGATAAGTCTTGAGAAACAATGTAAGTCTTAGTGATCCAACAAATCACATCATTTCATTGAGCATCCATAGTTGAAAAAGCCTTGAAGTCATTTCATGATCTTACTTTGCAAGCTTAACATAAGAAGTGACCTTATTCAAGAGGGGATTGAGTATCTAGTGTTTCACCTTAAAACATTGGGTGTTTAATTATGCATGCTGTATTGAAACAAAACTCACATCAACACCACCCAAGTTTGCTTTCTCTAAACATTGGGAACACCACCCAAGTTTGCTTTCTCTAAACATTGGGTGTTTAATGATGCATGTTGTAGTGAAACAACTTTCACATCAACACCACCCAAGTTTGCTTTCTCTTTTAGCTTTCTTGGGGAATCAGGCTTTCCCATCGCCAAATTCACTTTGATTGTTCTCCACCTTCATTCCCTCTTCCATTGGGGCTTCAGAGTTTCCCATACTAGCTTACCTCTTTGCCAAAATCCCATTCCTCTACAAAACATTGTTGTAAAGATAGACTATCCATATCGTCATGTATCACTTTTGAACTGCAACAACCAAACCTTGATTCTCTCACTTCATTTCACTACTCACCTTCACCTAGTCCCTTGTATGATCAGACTGCCTGTGATTCTTAGAGTGACGAGGAATCTTCTAGAAGGATTTTTCATGGCACATAAACATTATGTCATAGGGAGGAATGCACACAAACAAGGCAAATTCAGTTACTATTAATGTGTGTGTTACGGTTTTGAACCCAAAGGGGCTCTTTGCAACACTTGCTGAGGGTAGTTGGTTGTTGTAGGGGACCCTCCTCCACACCTTCGAAGCTTGTTTTTGCATACAAGGACACTATTTTGACATCACTGTACCATTTTCAATGGTTTCCTCAAGTGTTTAAGATTGCAGAGTAAAAATGAGAGATCATCTCTGAACAAACCAATACAAACCCTAAACATCAATTGCAGTGATCCCGTGTTGTTCAAGCATCAAGATTTGAGAATGAAAACCTATAGGTCTAAGGAGGTTAAGAGATGAAAACCCTTTATATCTCATGCTTAAGGACACAACCTCTTTGGATTAAGGAGTAATCTCACTCTAAGGTCATGTTTGAGCTTTAATGATGGCCAAATTTGATGATACAGAGTCTTCATGAGAGTTCCTGTTTTTGTAGATGTAAGCTTTTGCGTTTCAGTTTGTCAAAGCTGTTGTAGCCAGATTTTGTAGTATATTCCTGTTTTATATAATAATTGATCTGTAATCTATTTTCTTTGAAAAAATTGTATTTTTAGTTGGGTGTTGTAGTTGGGCAATTGTGGGTTTTCCAGAAGCACAACTGTTGTATTTCACTTTATCATTACTGTGAAAACACTCATGCAAAGCATCTCCATCTTGCTTAATATAAGTACAGTTTGTCACATTTTTGCCATTGTGGGCTTATTGTTATATGTAATGAGGAATTTTTGTTTTTTGTCCAATTCAGGCCAATAGATTAGTTTTCATTATTTTAGGATTAAGTAATGAAATCCAAAGCTTAATTATAAGTTGTTAGGCCTGCTAGGAAAACATCAATACAATTTAAGGTTTGTATTGTTCTAATTTAGATTTTTCAGGCTGTTAAAAATTATTTACCCCAAATTCTGTACAAGACAGTACAGGGGGTCAGTGCACATGTATATGTCAGTGTGTGTGAATTGTGCGTACACTTGCTGGTGACCATGTGAAACTTTTGGTGGGTGTTTGTTTTCAACGACAACATAGGTTATATAAATGCCACTCCAGATACAAGACTCTTTTTATGAGGTGTTATTTCCGCCCAAAAAATAGTTTATTTTATAGATGTCTTTACTGGGATATCCATTTGGTGGAGTGCAATATTATTAGTGATTCTATTTTTGATGATTATTTGCTACTAATAATGTCTTCACAACATTTATCCAAAACGGGATATTTTCTTTCAGCTTTTCAATAATGAATGCGGACCATCAAAGTTGCTGAGCATTTGTTTCCTCCCTTTTTGTTGAGATCTCTGCATTAATTTAAAACATTGTTTGGATCCTTATCATTTCTACTGATGTCCAGTAAGCTCTGCAATGTTAAACTGTATATTCCTAAATTGAAGATTAGTATCTAACTGCAGTGAAAATCTTAGAAAGGCATTTAGACAAATAATGCAAATGCAATATCCAAAGTGAACAATCTTGATCTAGAGCTTCTCTTAGTTTGGTTGAAGGAACCAATCCAACACACACATTTCTTTACCATTTTGCAGTAATTTAACATGGGCCAATAAGGTTGACTCAAAAAAAGCTACAGAGTTAAATCCTGATAGCAATATCATAGTAATAGAACATACACATTGCTCTTTGTAGATACTGTCTCTGCAACCAGTGATTATGAATGTTCACTTTCCTTTAGATATGCTTATAGAGATAATTTCATGATACTGGTGCGGTTTTCCAATACACTTGAAAATGATAAAATGATAAATGAACTTGTGACATATGTTTTTCAATATTTGATTGTTTCTTTTCACTTTGAGTGGGTAGTAGCTGGAGCATCTTTTGAGCTTTGTGGATTCCAGTTAGGGAAAGTGAAATGGAAATGTGATACACTTTATTGCAGATGTATTAAAATTAAAAAATAGAAAATACTGAATTCAGTTTATTTTGTTTTGTTACATATTTGCATGACATGGTTTGTACTTCGAATAGGCTTGAAAAACACAAATTTATGAGCCTGCCCTGTTAATATCCTTTATTAATATTTGGATGCTTGGCAATGAGTTTTGTAATTCGTACGTTTTGAAAATTATCTCCTTTCTCCTCTTTTGTTTGGAGCAGATCAGACAAGGACGAACAAGATAATGAGGTGGAGCCCTCTGTGTTGGGATTGCAGAGTCACTGGGATGCTGCATATGCAGATGAACTGGCAAACTTTCATGAGCATGGCCATGTTGGTGAAATTTGGTATGTTATTTTTCAGGCCATATCTTTTTTCAGTTTTTTTGATTGTCTAGTTCCATTTATTTAATATGTATTTTCAACTTTTAAGAAGTAGACAACAGGCATTTTTTAAACTATGGATTATAGTAAATTATCATTGTGAAAATTGCCTGTTTCATTTTGATATATACTGCAACTGTGGGATTGCTCCCCTTTGATTAAAAACGTAAAGATGAAAATATGCTTAAGTTTGCTGGATTGTAACAGTTATCCTATCTTTTACCTTTTGGGAGGCTTTATAAAAAAAGCATGCCCCCATTGTTACAAAATTATTCTTATTTTTTTTGATCGGTGATATTTAACCTGGGAGCATAGTAACCCAGCAGGGGCATAGAGCCTGCAAGTACACCAGCCCAGCAAAGGTGGGTCCAAACCGGCATAAACACTGTTTATCTGAGCCAAGTGGGGATTTGAACCATGGTTGCACCATTAACAATGCTATCACTTGACCATTACCCCACAAGATGATCCCCAGTTCTTATTTTCGACCTGCATTTCCTACTATCTAAGATTACTTGGCTTAAACACAAAATGCTCCTAATTCATTCATATCTTGATATGTTTTGTTCATGAAACATTCTATCAATATCTAGCAAGACTTTACTAGGACACTATTTACCCTTCTCCCAAGAGCTATCAATTAACAAAGAAATTGTCCATTCTATCCCAGGTTCCTTGATCAGTCTCATGGTTTGTTTGAGGGAGTCAATAGCGTTTTTGGTTTTGCAATGCCCTATGTTCCCGATTGCAGGGTTGCTAGTTATGCTAAATGGTCTCTAGACACCTGTAGATGAGTTATCTGACAAAATAGCTTTTCCAAAGTTGGAATGCTCAGTCTTGGAGCTGGGAACCTGTTTAAACCTTTCAACGAATGCTTTTTGACCAATTTTTTTTTACCAATGTTGTCACCATTTCCCTGCCCTAACCCAAATCAAGAAAAATTGCCACTATTGCAGAGAAAATGCTGATCTAACTCAGTATCTGTGCTCTGCAACAGAAACTCCCCACAGAGGACCCATTGGACAGCATATGAAAGAAAACTAGAATGGGTTTTGAAGACTTTCCTAAGCCTCAATTTTGAAATTAGACCTCAATTGATCACAAATACATAGAGACTCCTCTCTTGATTGGAGAAGACATGTCTATGCTAGCATTCAAAACCAACCTTCTTCACAATGGAGCAAAGAAGTCAACACTGCTGGCTTCAGTTGACATTGTCATGTTTCTTGTTATTTTTAGAACTTAGAAATTACATTATGTAATGGATAGGATTAAAATGACCAACAATATATATAGTTATATAGAAAGTATTGTAGAAGGGTGCTAATAAGACTTGCTGTTTACTAATTGAATTGGGAGAAATCATATTTTGAAGATAATGAGCACCTTGCTTGTTTGAAGTAGAGTATTAATTTGCAAATGGACCAACTTGGATTGACTGTGCTTACTTGCAATTACATAGTTATTTTGGGGTTTCTTTCTACAATTCCCTTCATCTGTAATGACATAAATTAAATGCACCACATTATTTTGGAGTATGGTTTCACTTTCAAATGATGTTCATTTCTAAGATAGTTACTGGGAGACGTTTTCTTGATTTCAGGTTTGGGGTTGAGGTTATGGAAACTGTTGCTGCATGGACAACAAGACTTTGCTTAAGTCTTAAGCAGGGTTGTAATTTAGATCAAGCAGATCTGGTGAATCTAAAATTAGAGGAATCAAATCCAGATGCAATCTCCACAGATCTAGCAAGCTATAATGTGCTTGATGTGGGGACTGGAAATGGTCTATTCCTTCAGGCACTTGCAAAGCAAGGGTATTCCTTGAAACTCTGTGATTACTAATTTGTGCAGTGATTAATTTGCTTGTAGCATGTTGTGTGCCTCAAAACTTACCACTAAGTTATGATAACAACAGTTTTGTATGACTTAGCCATGTGTAGACGGCAATTATGCCATTAGTAATCAAATAATGCTTTGTTATCAAATTTGGTAGTATAATAAAACAATTGTTCCAAAACTGTGTTAGTTGCTGGTGGTTGGTAGACTTAACCAACTGTTGAGTATTATTTGTATAGAGGTCAGAACAATACACGTTGTTGTTGATTGTAGGAAGACACCATGCTATGAAAAGATTTATCTTTCTGCCATATGTTGCACTGTGTTATTTCTGTGATATTTCTTACTTGCTCATGTTATGTTACTTAATGATCTATACTTATCCATCTCTAGTTGAAGGATTACTGTTTTATGGTACGGAACAGACCATCTATAGTCAGACAGCTAACACCATGGCGTTTCTTTTTCATCTGCTATTTTTTAGTTCACTAAATATGACAAATTTCTTGCCACATTTATGTAGCACTAATCCATCTAAATGTATCAAAACTAATGTGGAACAGCTTTTTAGAGATCTAGCAAATGAAATTTTTGTCCATTTGAAACAAGATCGAAGGATACTCAGATTCCACAGTGGATAGCTGGTGCCCACTGTCTTATGCTTTTCTTCTGAGAACATGTATCAATGATAATGTATCTAATGTAGATGCGCCAAAAATAGATTAACAGTGTATTGATCTCATCCTCATGATTACTTTTTCTATATTTGATAGGGTCCATCCTCACTGCTCATTCCCCCATCCTGGTTTTTGGATGCTTGAAGTTGTATATCTTTTCATGTGCCCAAATTTACATTAGGCTGTGTTAAAAGTGATTGTCAAACCACTATACTTACTCTTGTAGTGGTTTGAGTTTTTGCTTGCAATGGTAATCTTTGTAATGTTATTAGATCTTTGATAGTAAACGACTTTCTGTAATGTGCTTGTTTTTTCCTTCATATTTGCTTGCTATTCTTGTTTTTTGTTTTCTTTTCTTCTGTGAATCACTATTCCCTTGCATTTAAGTCGCTATCTAGTCAGAAATTTTTGAATAGGATAACTGTGTTGGCCTGTGGAAGAAATTTCATGCTTTTAATGGAAATTTTTGGACAACTACCTTGGTCTTGGAAAAATTAAACTGGATCTCTTAGTCCTAGTACAAAATGGTCAATCTTCTTGTTTGCTTGATCTATATTGCAATTTATTCAGTTTTGAAAGACTTGGATTTATTGTTTCTGATTATTATTCCATCCTGATTTCTATTGTACATCTTGTTTTTAATATGACTAGTATCTATACACAAGTCATAAGCTCTTTTTAGGGTTTGGTTCAACTGTGTCAGCATGAATGTTTTATACTGTCCTTTCCTTTTTTTGAGTTAGTTTGCAGATAGTTCTGTATATTGATTAGTGTGGAGGTGAGTAAATGTTTGTAAAATTAGGGTGGTTTTGACTTGATCCACACAATTTCTTGGTAAGCTGCAAAATAATTTCTTCGAAAAATAACTAGTATCATGGCAATCAGATGATTTTCATACTAAAATTACTTCTAATTATATATTCTTATTTTTTCATTACCTTCTTACTGCTTTGGAGATTTGACGATTAGATAAACGGAAAATAATTTTTTTAAGGCTTCTACACCTCAGTATAGATATAGATTCTGGAAAAAATCTACATAAATTATTAGGAACTATCGATGTTTGTGATCAGCCTTCTGATCCATTGTTAACATGCAGATGCTACTTAGATTCGAGATTAGAGCTCCTTAAATAGATAAATCTTTACCGTATGTTAGATGCCAGCAGAACCCATAAAAAATCATTTATTATTATAATAATAACATATCTGTTAGTTGTAAAGTAGCCCATAATTATATAGTTCCTAAGTCCAGCCATAGTTCATTTATTCATTTTATCTGTTTGGTGTGTGCACACCAATTTGTTAATTGAATTGAATTAATTTCATATTTTTTCTTATCCAATCTAATGAACTTATTTCTTTACCGTATGTTAGATGCCAGCAGAACCCATAAAAAATCATTTATTATTATAATAATAACATATCTGTTAGTTGTAAAGTAGCCCATAATTATATAGTTCCTAAGTCCAGCCATAGTTCATTTATTCATTTTATCTGTTTGGTGTGTGCACACCAATTAGTTAATTGAATTGAATTAATTTCATATTTTTTCTTATCCAATCTATTGAACTTATTAACATGCCCATAACTCAGGCATAGAATGAATAAGTTAATAATGGTCAGAACTATATAGTTAGTGGCTTGTTTATAACTTACAAAATAATAAATTGTCTTGTTCTCATTGGTCCTATTTGTATCTTATTTATGGTCCTGCAAGCTTATATACATCTGCATCTAGATCATGATTACGGAAAGTCTTTTTCTACCAAAGAAACAATTTTGTTCTCTGTTTTCATCTCATTTTTTGGCACTTTTCTTGGACAAGGTTATGTTATGATCCTCCTCTAAACCTGACAGATTTGAATTATTTTTGGAGGTAGGTTTTCAGATTTGACTGGATCTGATTACAGTGAGGGAGCTGTTGAGCTGGCACAGAATCTTGCCATTCGGAATGGTTTTCCCAATATCAACTTTGTGGTACGGATTCATTCTTGAATGCAGCTTGATTTCATAAAAATATTTTTTACGTTCCATCTGTTTATATAGTAATACTACTATCAAAATTTAGTGATTTTCTGTTTCTAGAGTTTAGTAGAACAGATATGCACTTCAATATACTGGTAACAATTTTTTACATAATTTTAGGGTTTAATGTAGATAGAAAAGGGTTAATTGTTAGTTAAGTATACTTTGTGATTATGGGGATTCCAGCAATATTTCTTGGTTTGATCTTTTTTTTTTTGGGTCGTGTAATTTCTATGTATTTGACTACAAATAAAAGATTGAGTGCTTGGATGACGATTAGTGTTAAGTGATCATAAATTATGTTTGTGGATTGATAAACTAGAATAATTAGCTATTGAAATTATTGCCATTCCCTATGGCATCCTTATCTGTATTTATTGTCATTTCTAAAACTGATTAACCTAGCTTGAAGTGCAGAATGACAGGTTTAAACAGTGACATAAATTACGGTTAGATTGTCATCAATAAATGTTCCCTTTTTGTATATACATCCAAGGAAAATAATCTTGTAAGTTGCAATTGGCTCAAGCTTACGCTGTTGTGGACATAATTTTATACTCATTAATGAATCCCTTAAAGTACTCCCTTTTAACATAGGAAGCCGTAAAAATTGATAAGCATAATCTGATTAGATCCAAGTCCAAAATAGGTAGAAAATTAAATTTTTCCTTAAAAAACCCTCACTACTTTTTAGTCACGAGGGAAATATCTCCTGCGTTTCTGACATAATATGATATGCATTCTTCCGTGTTATAACTTAAGAAGTTAATAATAATCTAACAAGAATGCTGCAGGATCCATTTACTTTAGAAACTTCTGTACAATATATGAGTTCTTTTTCTGAGAAAGTAGATTTATCATTTATACTCATATATTTTTCACTATGAATGGAGGGAATGCACTTTTTTATTTTATTTTTTTCCAGGTTGATCAACAACTGGCATTATGCTTCTTATTGACAAGTTCCATGTTATCATATTGCAATTTTAATAGGGTTTAATTCAAGAGCTAATAACATATTGGCCGTGGATTTAATAAATTAAAGCTATAAGATCATTCATCAGGTGTAAGGTTACTGAATTAGATGTAAATAAAAAATTTAATTACAACACAGGTTAATTTGTCTAGCATTATAAATTCAGTTGTCGACACATTAAATTGAGTTATGTAGCCACATATGTCTTTCACATTATCACCAAAATCATATATTGATAGTATATTCTCAATATCTTTTATCATCAAGGCTTTCCAATACATATCTGTGTCACAAGCACTTGAAGCAATCATTCTTAAGGATACTTTAGTGGTCTGATATGACATATATTGGACGAGCAAAGCATACCACCTCATTACATAGTTGCTCGTTGAATAGAACAATGCTCAACACAAGTGCAAATAAATACCCCGTCATTAAATAAAATGAAATAAAAATATATTTGTAATTAGGGTTCCAATCAGTTTATGTATATCTCGGGCCCATCTTTAGTTATTCCATAGGTGTAGGTGTTTTTCGTGTTAGGTATTAGAACGTTGTTTCTCACTCGGGAGTTTTCCTTCGACAAGGTATATATGTCTGTCAAGTTGGTTGTTATAGGTGTGCAACTTGATTTGTTTATATTTGCGAATTGTGTGGAATTTTGCTATTGTTAACCATTTCAAAGTGAAAGACCTTTCGTACTTGGCTTGTGTAGTTTTGGTGGGTTTTAGTCCCACCCTATTTTGCTTGTTGGATTACTTTGCTTGGATCTAGCAAGTCTAAGCACCATCATTGTTTGCAACTATAATTTCAGCTTCAGCTACAAATTAATAATCTTTCTTGTGTATGGTGTATATTCAATACATTGTGGCATATCATTATTCAATAAAATTTGAATCAAGATTACTTTGTCATGATGAAATTTAGCTTTTTTTTTTCTATTTACTTGCATTGCGATTACATTAGACATTCAGAGGGATAATTTGTGTGCGACTGGGGCATTAATTGTTCACCTCATCTTCATTCGTAGCTACTACCAATTTGCTTAGGACTCTGTACATACGACAAACTGTCATCTCTATACCGTATGATTTGTGCTGAGGCATCGTACGAACCATCTTCAGACACTATACAACCCCACCCTTATCTGCCTCCATATTGGGCAGCAACAACTCCGCCATATAGTTTTTTGCTACATTATACAACCTTGTTTGGCTCTCCTCACCATACAAGCTCTACCTCCTAGCCATACACCAGTTGTCCACCTTTGTTTGCCTTACACATAGCCCATTCTTTTGTACGGCCAGTACCCACCACCCCACAACTTAGACTGTATGGACCAGCTATTGTTGTTCATCATACCAGTGTGTTGCATGTGGGATAATTCTTGAGTACCATTTGTTTAAAAGAACTTGTGTGCAAGTGCTGGTGTAATTCAGTAACATTACAACAAATATCTAAGCCTTGGCTAGGACAGTTCTCGATGTACTTTGTGCTCCAAGTTGGACACACATTCTGTGCCCCATTCCCAAATGTCCATAGCCCACCGAGCAACCTCCTCCTTCTGCCTTGAGTGATCTTTGTGTCCTTCCTAAGTCTCACATGAATATTTTATACATTTAAGGTGGTGGATTCCAAATCTTCACACCTTCTGAAAATGTTACCTTTTAATTATTATATTACTAAATAGATAATCATTCCTCCCTTTTTATACAAGTTTTTATTAATACTCTTTATTAATCTCTTATTTTAACCAATGTTTTTTACTTGTGGATAACAAGAACTAATGCATAGATCCAGAACAAGGTATTCAATATAGGAAATGTAGAGAACTCAGAAGAAACTCATATATTCATTACTCATCGAACTCAAGGTTACATTTGCAATGCACGACATGCCTTTGCTTATGAAGAAGGTTTATACTTAGTGTTCGAGGGGGTGCAAGGTGAACCGTCGCACCCTTGTAAATGCCTCAGTTTTGCCAAATTGCCTAACTACCAAGTTTCCTGACAACATCATCACCCAAAAAAGAAAGTCGTCTCCTGATGACGAATACAAAACAAGATAATTTTGAATAAATAACATAAAGAAACACCTAAGATGAGGAAGAAGGAAGTGTCCCTGGAGTAGATGAGGATGCTAGAGGGTTCAACTTTGTCCGGAGTTGGTCACCCAACCTATGCAATGCGCTTGCCTCAATCCACCACAACAATAAGATTGTCAATATATGTTTGAAGATCTACATCCAATGTATCATCTGCTGGTTCTTCCTCTTCTTCTGTCGTTTATACCCCTACCTCAACCAGTGCCTCGCCTGGAAGGCATCCTTCCTTAGCAACATCAACTACTATTGTAGGGGTCATTTGTTCGCCACCTCTGGTGCCCTTTGGTGCCCTCCAACTCCACTGATGCTGCACTATCCAACCTCATCTTATCGGAATGGAGGTTCTCATGTATGGGACACTGGATAAAATTGCCTTGAGTCAGTGATGCAGTCTAAAACCGTTGCAGTATGTAATCACTGGCATGCTTCACCTCATGGGGAGTGCGTCACTTTCTCAGTGCGGAAGGCTCTCCAATTTGCTCAACCATACTCACTGGGTCAACCAATAATGTTGCATCAACTATTACCACAACATCTAACCCCACTATGTCGAGTTTGACCTGGGGTGTCTGTGACATGCTATTGCTGATCTCTTGAATTTGAGTCTCTATCACACCACTTCAGTCACCATTCTGGATGGTGACAGGTGTAACTTTGTAACTCATCTTGGAGCTATATTAGGTGCTACTATTGGAGCTTCCGCCATGACAGATAGTACCTCGTGGGATCTCTTTGTGGTCACTACAGGCTGAGATACTATTGGTGGAGTCATAACCACGGGGGCCCTAACTTGGCCAAATGCTGGTGTTGGTTCACAAAACCACAGATTAGAACCCTATGAGCCTTGCTAACTCAATGCTGGAATTCTAAAGGGTTAAAGACCAACTTGACAAGACTGATCAATTGGATCCGGGTCCTCTGCGCTACTAGCTCTGCAAAGCCAACGTAGGTATGCCAAATCTCGAACAAATCTCTCAAGTTTTATGGTTCATAAAGCAGATAAATCTGATCACAAAATGCAACAAAAGAAGAAACTTGCAAACGTCAAAGGGATTAAGAAATCTTCAAATTTCCACCACTTTTTACCTAACGTAATCCTAATGATAACCTTAAAATAAAAATGTTTTGGATTAACTTTTTTAAAAATATCAATGTTCCAAAATCAAAATGCATACATAGGATGGAAACCAGTTTCCAAATGATTTTAGAGACTAGTGCCTCATTTATTTGGGCAACAGAGTCAAACGTAATACAGATTATTAGGTACAACTATGTGAGACGAAAGATCCATTCCAGTATTCATAAACTGATCTAAGTTGTAGAATGCAAAAAGTTAAATCATATATGCTATTCGCTGTTAATCTAAAAGGGATTTTAATTTCTTTGGATAGAAAGCCGATTAGATAAGGAATAGGAAGCACATAAACTCTTTCTATAATTCCTTAATTGTTGAACAGCAAATGCTATGAAATAAAATTTGCACAAATTGAATCAAAAAGATATTACTGGATTTTTTTTGAAAGCCACAAAGGACCAATCTCATTTATAAATGACTTCTATGCTTCCCTTCAATAAAGACACGGTATTCTAACATTCATATCAGAAGTGATCGCTCCAGCCCTTTTGAAAACTATGATTCACTGTCTTATAATCAAGTTACAACGAATAATTTATGTCAATAAAAAACAAAAGGTGTCAATCTTCTTTGCTGCACCCTTTATTTATAAACCACATAAGGGGCATCATAACCCTATGAAACAACACCTCTCATCTCTGTCCAACTACTTGGCAATTAACAGCCAAACTAGATAATTAATTATATGACAGTTATGCTCCTTGAATATTGTTTTCAAAAAGGCATTTTTGAACATTAATCTCATTAACACGAGAGTATAACCTCTGAACTCTGGCCTGGGAGAGCCTTTCGAAGACTTCCTTCCTATTATTATTTCCTCTATTACATACTGCCCAGTTGGCTTCAAGTCCATCTCATACTCCTCGAATTAACAAAGTCACGATCTGGTTTCAACGATTGCCTTAATTCAAGGAGGATGATTTTATCGTGCTGCTATTGATCAAACAGTGAATGCGGTCTTTTATGCCGTTATAGTTCCGTTCTCATATGCATCTCCAAACTGATTCAGAAAATTGCTTGTTTATCCTTGAATGCTTCTATCTTTAGGGTCGGTTAACACTGAACATCATCTTATTATTGTATGTGTGGGTAACCAGACAGAACCTCAACATTGACTATCCTCCATTGTGCCTTCTTTTTATAATATTTCTGCCTTTAATTACTGATGTGCGATTCTTCTTTGGAGATTTTTATCTTCAACCAGATTTCCTGACTGCTATGATTTGTTTTCAAGACCATATTCCAGACTAAGTTGCTGATGGCTGAAGAGGAAGTGCAGGCAAAGGGGTTGAAATATCTCCTTAAGGATTTTGAATGACAGCATCCTAGCAATCCAAATATGAGAAATAAGGCTCAAAATATATGAACTTACTTCATGGTTCGAAGCAAATGTCATAGAATATTAACTAAAAACACTTCTAAGAATAAAGCAAACTATTTTAATAATAAAGAAACACGAAGAACAATCCAATAATCACTGCAACATAGTATATTGTAAATAATCTTATACATGGTGAAAGCATGATGGTTGTACAAAAACTACTCCAGAATCACGTCTCTTCCAATCACAGCACACTATATACCATCAAACTGATTCCTTTTATAGATAGTCACGTATAGTGTTAATTTATATAACTTAACAAGTTTTCATTCGACCCAAACTCCAAAGTACTAAGACATGTGTAATCAGTTTGATTAAAATACAACAGTTAATTTGAAATCAAAGCTTGCAGCAGGATAGTCAAGACATATAAATCAGTAGCAACATGCAAGTAAAAATATAATTCTGAAAAATTAATCAGAGTTTCACCTAGAATTCGTATTAAGATACACAGCAAGTGTATGGTAATAAGAAATTGCATTCATATTGCACATTTCTGGAAAAGTTCAAAATGTAGGAAGCTGAAAGTGATAATAACCAGAGTACTCCACACTCATGCTTCACGTGAAGCTTTGGTTAAACATTGAACCGCGAAAGCCAAATCTTTAATGTAATTTCATTCAGATTTTGTTCCCACGAGGTTCCCCAAAAATAGGAAGGATGTTTTAGAAATATTCTAGGAAACAAATTCACCAAAACTGAAGATCCATCTATTATAAATGAACAATATTCACAATGAATGTTAGCATGATTGTATATAGAATAAAGACAACATAAATTAGATAGTAAAAATCAAAACTTATGGGAAGTGAATATTAAATCCAAAATAAAGGTAATTTATAGGATAAAAAGACTAGAGATGACTATCCAATTGAGGCCTTAATTTTTGGAAATTAGGGCTGCATCAGCTTGAACGGCAACAATGTTGGCAACAAGTGTCAAGTGTGCCATGGAAGACGACATCAGTTGCACAACTAATGGCTGGGCTCAGATACTACCTCCACCTCATCCTCGTCATCTCGACTGCTATTTGTAACACTCACTATCAGAAGTAGCCTGGCGGCCACTATTAGTGTACCCATGTTCCAAGCTTGGAACTAGTTGTTGTTGAGCTCATTTTTGTCTTGTTCCTATGTTTTGCCCACCAAGCATGTCTAAGTGTCGCCATCCTGACATTCACGTCCCTATGTTCCAAGCTTGGACCCAACTCTTGTCGAGCTCATTTTTGTCTTGCTCCTGTCTTTTGGCTACCATGTGTCTCTAAGTGCTGCCATCTCATAATAGGAGGCTCATCAGGTGCCAACTGTCCTATTCGGATCTGGTTTGACGGAAGGTCATGTGGTATTTGTTCTACCATGGCATCCAACAACAATCCTCTGGTGTAATGTGGCATATAGAAAGTCTTGTGCTGGAGAGTCATAAACTCATACATTCGCTCTGCCAATACAGTAGCCCAATCATACATCCCGCCACCTAGTAGGTGGTTCATCAAAGAGACATGTGGAAAGGAGATATCGAATGCGCGGCTCAAACCTATCAGTTGGCTCTTCACGACATCCAAGAGGCATCTTCAATATCCTTCTCGGATGAATGTCTTCTTAATACATTGGTTGTGTGATGACTTTCAAAGGGACTCCTTGGCAGTAGTAAGGTCGTCTCTACAAATCATTGAAATATAAAAATCTTTAGTCTCCTTAGCCATTTTTTGTGGCTTCAAATAAACCTTGACCTCCTTTGTTGGCAATCCAAACACCCTTCAAAATTTTGGCAGTGTAAAGGAAACTGTTACCAATTGGTTCATGTAGGTGACGGTGCTCTATTGTGAAAAGTTGTCAAAGGATTCAATCATCCCCCGCAATAGACCTTCAAAATTCTTAATTCAAAAGATGGGCATTTGAATAACCCATTGCACTTGCACTATCGATAAATTATCTTTGACGAGCAAATTATCTGGTGTATCAACATTCTCAAACTACCATCTTCTGCTGTTCAAACTGTTCAAGCCTTCAAACATGACAGTCTGGGTCGTGATAGACTCTCTTTGAGAACTCGCCAATGCCATCTAGTGGCCCTATACTCTTGGCCTTGTTTTCTTTTTCTTTCCTCTTGCAACTTTGATCCTTGAAGGTAGAGTTTGTGCCTACTTATTTGGATTCATACTTTGGCTACTTGAACCATTTGCCTGCAACTTTGCTTTCCACCTCCACTTTTTAACAGACTGCATAACGGTTTTTGTTTTTGTCTTCGTACAGAAAAATGGTTAGGGCTTAGCTGTCACCATACGGTTGTGATCCTTGTCTACAGCTACAATCTCTAACTTTTTGCATTTGAGCTCTTTGGGCCAGTCGTGGTTGCTTGAGCCGTCTTCTCCAATCGAGTCCTATCTCTATATTGCAAACCATATAAGGATTGTGTCTTCAATCTAATGTGCAGTTGATATAAGTCTTCTCCATGCCTATGCCTTTGTGATTTAGTTTATGTACAACTTCCAATCCTTATGTTTCCTTGCCTTTCATCTTTTTTCCTCCAATCTTTGTAGTAGTTGTGCTGCCTATGCAATCTTTGGCCTTTTTTATGTTTCTCCTTTCATACGCTTTTGTTATTAACATATGCTCGCTGCTTGATGATATATGCTTGTTGCCTTATGTTTTGTTATTAATATATGCATGTGTGCTTACAGTAAAGGCCCTACGACAGCCTCAATGTGCTGCCTACGGGGATAGTGTATTTGTTAATGTTCTACCCGTGCTCAGATTGCTTTAATTCATATGACAATATGGTGGCGTTGTATGACACACAATGACATTGGTTAACTGTACGGTGTTTCTCCCTCCTTGGACATGGTTGGGAAGCTGTACGCAGACATCCTAACTTGCCTCATTACCGTACGGTGGGGTTCTACTTTCCCTCGATGTCATACAGTGACACCCTACTTGTCTTGACACTGTACGGTGACACTCTGGTTGTCTCAACACTGTATGGTGACACTCTACTTGTCTTAACACTATATGGTGATACTTTGCTTGCCTTGATGTGTTCAAGTTTGAATAGCTTGTACGGTGATATTTCGTTCTTTGGATGTGCTTGGGAAGGTGTGCGTAGTCTTTCTACTCACCTAGATGTTGTATGATGTGATTTCCCCCACACACAACACTGCTAAAAGCTTGAATATGCCACACGGTGTGACTTTCAAAATTGCCTTTAGTTTTACGCTGTACAATGTGGTTCTACTTACTTTCTGGATATGTCGTACGATGTTGCTTTACTTCTAATTATTTTTTTCATTCTTTTTTTTGTTTTAATCTTCCCAATATTTTTGAACTTTTACTTAATTGTAAAATATCCAATCTTCTCAGGTCTTTGTGCCTTTGATGGTAAATCTTTAGCTTCAAACCATTAATTGGGTCCATGATCTCACGTCCATTGAGAGTCCACAACTGGATCAATCCATTATCACCAACTTCTTGTATTTTGTATGGTCCCAATCATTTCTCTTTAAACTTAACGTGTTTAATCTCATTGCGGCCATTGTACTTGAGCACTAATTGTCCGGGTTGAAACCTCATCCGCTTCAAATGTTTATTGTGTCATGCTTTATGGTGAGTTTATGCCACTTCCATTGTCCATTGTGCCATTAGTCTTTGCTCATCCAACTTGTTCAATCAATATAACCTTTCCCAAAGGCTTTCCATATCTCCAACTCTATTCTCAATTGCTATCCGAAGGCTCGGAACCATAAACTCTGTCAGTACTACTACTTCTTGTCCGATCATTAATTGCAACGGTGTTTGTCCGATTGTCACCTTATATGTCGTCCAATAAGCCTATAATGGTGATGGCTTCTCCCGGTTAGCTTGCTTTACCTCACATGACTTTTAAATTAGAGATACAAGGATATTATTTGTTGCCTTCACCTGGCCATTAGCTCATGGGTAGTATAGACTAGAGAGGGAGTGAAAGATTTAAAACTTAGTTGTAAGCTATTAGATGACATGATTGACAAAGAGACCTCCCCTATCACTAGTCAATTAGATAGGGATGCCATAACGTGTGATGATTTGCTCGTAAATAAATTTTTCCATACATCGGCTGAGTTGTCTGGTAATGCCCATTCTTCCACCCATTTAGTGAGATACTTTGTTGCTACCACCACATACCGACATCCCTGAGTCTTGCTCACCTTTATTGGTCGAACAAAGTCTAAGCACCATCGTTCAAACAGTGCTTGGGATTGTGAGGGGTTAAGCGGCATAAAATCTCGTTTTAGTGGTTTGTCTGCTCGTTGGCGAGTGTCATAGCTGATCACCCCTTCCTTGGCATCATTATATAGTGTAGCCCACCATAGTCCTTCTAGGAGGACTTTTCGTGCCGTTGTGTCTAGCCCCATATGTCCCCTTGCTGAACCTTCATGTTCTTCCCACAAGACACCGTGCACTTCCTCCTTCACACCCCTTCCAAGTACTCGATCTAGGCCCATTTTGTATAGGAGTCCGTTAATCAATTGGAATGTTTTACTTCACAGTGCATTAGTAGCATCTCTCTCGAAAATTGTGAGGCCAATAGATAGTCCCCAATACTCTTGTACCACTTTAGAAGGATGGCAATACGAAATAGATGTGCATCAAGAAAGTCATCATTGATACCTTTTGGTAGCTCTCCTAACTTGATTTGAGAAAGTTGGTCCACTATGACATGGCTTTTTCCCGACCTTATGACAATGGTGAAAGTAAGCTCCTGTTGCAGTAGCAACAATCTACTTAACCTGCCTTGTATAGCAAGCTTGTTCACTAGGTACATTAGTGCCTGATCGTCCACGTAAAATGTGGATGACTTGGCCAACAAATAGTGTTTGAACTTTTGTATTGCGTAGATCATGCCTAGGGCTTCTTGCTTCATCACATTGTAATTCTTTTGAACCTTGGGCAACAACTTGCTTGCAAAATAGACAAGATGATCCAAGCTGTGGTCGCCTGCTTGTGCAAGAGTTGCACTTATTGCAAAGTTGGTGACATCCACATGCATGTGAAATTCTTTATCCTAGTTCGGATATGCCAAGATCGATGCTCCTAGCAGTCGAGTCTTCAACTTCCCAAAAGAAGTCTCCTTCGCTCCCCAAACATAGGGTTCCCCTTTTCTTGTCAGTCTGTCGAGAGGAAAGGAAACTTGGGCAAAATTCTTTATGAATCGTTTGTAATAGCTTATATTCCCAAGAAAGGATTTAACTTGGCTCACATCAGTCAGAGCCTCCATTTCAACTATCACGCATACCTTATCTGGTTTGGTTTTTAGTCCTGTATTACACATGATGTGCCCCAATAACGTGCCTCGAGGGACCATGAATCTGCACTTCTTCGGGTTAAGTGCTAACTTGGCCCACCAACACCTTTCCATACACTCCCCTAGTACTGCTAAATGTGTATCTTGCCCGCTGAAAATAGACCAATCATCCATAAATGCTTGAAAGTTTCCCACAAACATACTGTCTAAGATATGAAGAATTATTCTTTGGAAGGTTTTTGGCACGTTGCACAATCCAAAGGGCATCTGGTTATATGCATACACTTCGTCTTCTGCCATGTACGTAGTTTTCAGTTTGTCTTAATCTGCAATCGATATTTGGTTATAACCAAAAAAACCATCCATAAATGAATACATTTTGTGTTCGGATACCTCTTCCAATATTGTGTTTGTGAATGGGATTGGGAAGAGGTCCTTTATAGTGAGCTCATTCAAACATTGAAAATTGACATAGATTCGGATTTGGTTTGTGTACTTTTTCAATGTTATTACAATGTGTGAGACCCATTCACTTGTCTGGACCTTGAATATGATCCCTGACTTGAGCATACGTTGGATTTCTAAATCAACCTTGTTGGCATAATTTTTATTTATTCTATACGGTCTTTTCTTCACAGGTATGACTCGTGGTACTAGAGGTATGTGGTACACACGCATCTCTGGCAATACGCCCTTTAAATCCTTATAAGTCCAAGCGAATACATCTTTATATTCTATAAAGATTTTAAATGCTGCTGCTTTCAACAAGATCCCAATCATCACCAACCAATACGTTGCTTGGGCTTTTAGTGTAACAAACAGATTTTCATAACCAATTCAAAACACCTAATAATCTGATTTAAATAGTAACTGATTCCATGTCACATGACAATGACTTCCATTTAATTGAATTTAACTAGGATAAAGTAACTGTTTCCTATTCTAATTGTAATTCTTATTCAGCTGATATAACGAAATAAATAAATGAGTACTTTGCTAACATTTTAACCATTACTAACTGATAACATATTCAGCTGAAAATAAAGTAATGACTATCTTCTATATCAACCAATACAATTCATTTAATTTATACTACTAGAAAACTAAACTATCTATTTATTCTTCTATGGATTTAAAAGGTAAATGTGCAAAAAGAAACATACAGATATAATGGAGGAATTCCTTTATCATGTTGTTCATTGGGCTTGATATTAAGACATATCAGGTTGGAAGGAGAGTAGAGAAAATACAGAAAGGAAGAAGGTTGTTCCAAATCGATTCAAGATGTTCTTTTTAATGGTCAGTCGTGACCTTTTGGCTACCATTGGTCATCAAGAAGACTATTCAGATGCTTTATAAATTTGAATTTAAAAAGAATTAAAAAGTTGAAGTTTAAATTTTATTTTGTTATTATTATATGTTCTTATGTACGTTCATATGTGTATATTGATGAGGTGATATCATTAGATTATATAACTATAATTTATTGGTGCCACTTCATTTATATATATATATGTGTTCGTATTTAAGGGTTTATTATAATGATAAAATTAGGAGATTTAATATTAATTCCAAGGTATGAATTATACTTTAATTTAGATTACTTTATGTTTTTATTATGTTGTTTTCCTAATAGCTCATGCATGCCCATAATGTAATCTGCGGTCAAGTCTTCGTATCCTCTCCAAGGAAGTCTTAGGTCATACCTGCTAATCCTGATGATTGAACTGAACGACCATCCCATTCTGATGATCCCATTTAGCAATGCTTCCCCCCTCTTCAGTCTTCTCCTGCAATCACCCAATCAAAACATTCTTGCCCACACCTTAATTCAAAATATATTGATCGTTAATTCAAATCAAACGATTGTTAATCATCTAATGATAGTTATAGAGCACTAGTTATTTCATTGTCTATAATAACTAACTCATTTCACATAATCATGAAAGAAATAATTCGTTATCAGTTGGTACAACATTTATAATTAACTAACTCATTTCATATGATCAAGAAAAGAAATAATCTGTTAACAGTTGATACAACGTATATAATTAACTAACTCGTTTCACATGATCAGGAAAAATAATTCGTTAAACCAACAATTATGATGAATTTAAAAATTAGGGCAAAATTTGGGATGTAACACTTAGTGTCGCTAAGATTAGTAGTCCATATGGGTGGCTTCTCGTACTTGATTGGCCTTTTGACTTCAAGTTTGTGAGCGGAACTTTCATTTACCCAAGCTACACCTTCTTTATATTCTCCAAACTTTGGTAGAAATACCATCTTTCTTAGCAGGTTGGTAAAATTCCTCCACCCCCAACATATAGCTATGAAAAAATTCGTAGTCCCCGATTTGCCAATGGAAGAGTCCATTCATTGAACTTACATCATCCTCTAAGAATTCTTCTAGTTCTAGTACACCTTCATCATTGGGCTCCATTTGTTTTCTTCCTTCGTCTATCTTGCCATGCTCTTCATCTGACTTAGACTCCGAAGACAAGGGAATCTCCTCGCTCACCATTTGTGTACAGAGGTCGATAATGAAGTTTTGTCCACCACTTTCCATCGACAATGTATTCTTCTTCCAATTGTGGTTTGGCTTCATTGACACCTACCATCCCCTATCGAGAATGATGTCATACACGTTCTTCAGCGGGATCACAACGAAGTCCAGTACAAACAGTTGTGTCCTAATGGTTTATGAGCCATGAGCATCTCGAGGAGTTTTATTCTTTGTAGATCTGCACTGAGTAGGTTGAAGGTGGGTGGCCATAGGGTAGGCTTCCCAAGCTTTTACATGTCTCCTTGGGCAAGACATTTACCCCCGACCCATTGTCAACTATGGTATCCGTTAAAATAGTTCCTAGAATCCCCATTTCAACTAAAGTCGGGTGTTGGTTGTTGTTTACTGCTAGTAGCATGGGGTCCATTTTCAACCCTCTTGGAATGTAGGTTTGTTGCGCATGACTTATTTGGGAAGTGATGCTTAGTTGTGTGTTGCAGGTATTCAATAGTGCCATCTTTAGTTGAGGCATGGTTTGGAGAAGTTCTTTGATTTCGACTGGTATCTCTGTTTGTAACATCTGCCGTAGTATGTTTATTTTGGCCTTTGTCTGCCCAGACGCACTTGTCATCACATGAGTATATTTCCTTCCTCTGATGGCCTTCTCGATTTCTTCTTTTGCTTCGCGTACCCTTTGCTTCTTGGTACGGGGATTTGGGTACATGACTTGTTTCGTCTGTTTCGGGCTAAGTCACAAGGTTCGAGTTCGAGTTCGAGTTTGACAAGGATGAAGTTCGGATGAAGTTCGACAAGTCAAAAAACTCGAAAAAAAATTCGACATTAAATTCGCCTCGTGTAATTCTCAAGAAAATATGTTATTTATCATTATTATTATATGTTTGAGTTTAATGCAAGGAACTTTTCAATTCATAACTACAATAGGAAACATCTCTTCATGTCTAACAATTTATCCAATATATAATCAGAATAGTTTGAGATTACAAAATAGATTTGAAATCATTACAACAAAAGATATCACATTTATAAGATATAACCCATAAGAAACATGTGAAATCATGATTACAAAGTTCTTTTACTATCCAAAAGATAGATCAGCATTTTATACTTTAAAGTTTATAACTTCAAATAGCTCAAAATTAGCAAAAGTAAGAAGATAGTTCTTGTCAAAATATTATAGTCAAAAGTCAATACTATTAAACTTCAAAAAAGCTCCAAGTTATCGAGAGCACTTGGCTGATCTGCTCTAGAATCATCATCAGTGTCACTACTTAGCTCATCATCCAAAAAGTCTGGTTCCTCTAGAGGTCCAGTTGCCATGTCTTCTAAAATTCCCTTTTGTGAAGAAGTTTTGGAGTCCTTTGCTGATTGGTTCATGAGCAATTTTAAATTGCTGCGAACATAGACAAGATCTCCCAACTTTCTGGACAGCAGCTTGTTCCTCTTTTTAGAATGAATGTGGTCAAAACAACTCCAGTTCCTCTCACATGCTGATGAACTTGCTCCCTGACTCAATACTCTAATGGAAAAGCGCTGTAGTTCAGGAGTTTGTGCCCCATAGCTCATCCACCATCTATACCCAGTTACCTCTGCTGCTTGCATTCCAAACATCCCTTCTGCTTTCTTGTATCTCCAACATTGGTCCCTAATCAAAGCTGCTGTGTTTTGATCCGGCTCATACTTGCTAATGGCATCATAAAGCCTTGCCATAATTTCACTATCACTTTGTCTATCAATATGAAATAACTTGGGCTCCAAATAGCAAGCTGCTGCATGTAGAGGTGTGTGCATCATTTTCCACCTAAAATCAACTGCCTCCCATATCTCCATGTACTCTGCTTGCACATTCTTCAAGGCTCTCTGAATGGATTCTTTACAACGGTCCATGCTTTCATAAAGCATGCCAAGGCAAGGAGCGTCACCATCCACCATATGAAGAACATCAATAATTGGACCACATATGTTCAAAACCTTTGATCCACTTTCCCAAAAGTTGCTGTTTAAAATGATTTGCTCTATGTTCTTCCCCTTAGCACTTTTAGAAAGTGCTGAACTTTCCCACTCATTAGAACAAATCACAGATCTCAAAGCTGCTTTTTCTTCAATTACTCTCCTCAATGTGATATAGAATGAAACAAACCTTGTGTCACAAGGCCTCAACAACTCTCTCGATGCATGTTTCTTGTAAAGACTCAAGGTGAGACGATGGTTTCTAATGAAATTTGCAACTGATCTTCCTCTATAAATTGCCTCATGTATCCATGGGAACTTGGCCAAGTCATGAAGCAACAAATCCAAACAATGGGCTTGACATGGGCTCCAATAAATCTGTGGGTACTTCTCTACAATCAGCTTCCTAGCTCCCACACAGTTCGCTGCACTATCAGTAACCACCTAAGCCACATTTTTTACCCCCACTTCAATAATAGCTTCTTTTAATATTTGGAAAATATATGCTGAAATTTTCTTTTGATTGATCGTGTCAATCACTTTCAAGAACACAACTTCTTCAGGGGAAGCCACTAAAACATTAATCAAAGGCCTCTGACATATATTTGACCACCCATCACTCAATACAGTACAACCTGTTGCCTTCCAAGAGGCTTTGATCACATCTAACTTTCTTGTCACTCTGCCTTTAGACCTCTCTAAAAGAGTTGTTCTTAAAGCTTCTGAAGATGGAGGTGTGTAGCCTTTACTGAACTCTGCTGTTTTCACAACTGCATTACGGAAATGAGGATTCCTAGCAGCATTGAACGGGACAGCACCAGTAAAAAAATAATCAGCCCATGCATCATCCACCTCTTGTCTCTCTATTGGTTTCCAAAAGCTCTTTAATGTTCCACTTTGTTTTATTGCATCTGTGGATGTAGACTTGAGAAAACTTGAGGATGACACAGATGTGAACCTAGACACATCCTCTTGAATTCTTTGTTTTTTTTGTATCTTTTTTCAGTCAGCTTCACTCAAAAGGTTAGTTCTCTCTCTCTCTCTCTCTCTCTCTCTCTCTCTCTCTATATATATATATATATATATATCAGCTACCATTGCATCAGTCACAGCTGGACATGCTCTAACACCTCCTCCTGAACCCCCACTGATACCAAGTAAGTGGTCTCTTGCCCTTGTTAGACTTCCGGTAAAATCTTTCGTACAATTAGTACAATAGAGTTTAGCACCATCTTTTGTCACATATTTCCATACTTCAGACTTCGATTTTTTGGGAGCCATTCAATTACAGCGTGCATGATGCAAAAGAAAATTAATATTAAAAAACATTCAATATTTTCTTGAAGACGTTAAAAGAAAATATAAGAAATAATCATTTCAAACTATATAATGAAACATAAATAAACATCAAATTCCATTTTAAATTAACTAGATACAAAAAAAAACCCTTTTGAACTCTTATGCGCTAAAGTGACTACTCTATATCTTTTAAAATATAAAAGAAAAACAAAATTAATTTTCTATCTTTTTTATATACGTTAGTTCTTATTCTATATACAACTTTAAAATATTAAATAAAATTATAATAAATAAAATGATAATATTAATTATAAATGAAGATATTAAGTCTATGTTGTCTAACTATTTTAAAGTTTACTTAAAAACAAAAAATACATACAAATTTAAATAATTACAAAAATGAAATATTAAATCTAAATATTATTAGATTACTATTTTATATCTTATTATTCTATATAAAATATTTCATATAAAAATAAAATATTTCAAACTTTTATTTATAATATAATGGACTTAGCCTAATATAATATAATATACTATAGTGATATCACTGATATGATATACAAAAATTTAACAAATTAAACATAACCTATATATTATTATAATATATTATGTTATTAAAAAATGTAACCTAAAAAACTTAAAACTATGGCCAAAAAACATAACCTAAAAACTATGGCAAAAAATAATGTAAAATAATAACATAACCTACCTGTCGCGGGAGTTTGCCGACAAGTTGCAGGAGTGAGCAAGTTGCAGGAGTTGAAACTGCTGTCGTCGTCTAGTGCCGGAACTGAAGAGAATAGTTCATGCGCTGAGAACGAGAATGCAAGGAGTTCAGTTCGGTCGGGATTCAAATTGGTTCCAGCAGCATTTTCGCTCATGTCAAGACATATCAACTTCAGATGTCGTCGTCCAAACGTGTCCTCCAAAATTGGGCGGCCAAAATCAGACACGAAGTAGTGATAAAATCCAAAACGATCGAGATGCATTTGCAGTGCCGAAAAACGTTTATTTATAATATTTGTTTGGCCGAAACCCTTAAAAAATTGGCGTTTAAAAAGCATTTTTTGGAAAATGACAACACTTTTTCTGCCGTACGAATTTATGTCGAATTTTACGATTTTTTAATTTATCTTTTGTGGTTCGCCGAATTTCGAATTTCAAGCCGAAAATTCGGCGAACCTTGTGACATAGGTTTCGGGTGACAACAAGTACCGTCTCTTCCTCAATTTTGAGTAAATTTACACCTGGCTTTGGATAGTTTGCGTCTTTATGGTGTCCAGGACCACACCATCAACACAACTTCTAATTTGTGTCACTCTTTGCAGTTTCTGGCAAAGTGGTCCTATTGGTTGCATGCTGAACATTGAATCATTGGCCGACCCTTCAAATCATATTGTATTTAGCTTCTATTCTCATTCCCTCCTCTACCTCCCCGATGGTTGTTACGGTATCTGCCGGATGATGCATTATTGGTTTGCTGATTCAAGTTGGTCACCCCAAAGGTAGATTGTTGCTCTTCGGTAAAGAAAACTTGCTGCCTACAAGTCTTCATGTTGTATGGGTATTCCTTAGTTGAATGATCCATCATCTGGCATATGTCGCACATTAACTTTTTCGGGCATGACCCCTTTGTGCACCTGTTCTCCTTGCACTCTGTGCACCACGTCTCGCCTTCGTCATTGTGGCCTACACTCCCCTTTATTATTTTGAACTCCTTCAACATTCTCTTTATGTCTTTTTGGAGTGCTTGAACGTTTTTATTTGGTTTGCCCTGACTTTCACTACTGCACCCCTCTCCGGACAATTCATCACTTTCTAACAAAGACTTGGTTCGTATCTTCTTTTTCTTTGATGTTTTCCCTTCACTTTTTAGGTTCATGGCTTGGTCGTAGGCATTTGAGTATGACGTTAGCAGTACTATCTTCATTTTCCTCCGTGGGGGGGCGTTCAATCCTTCAACTATTCAACTCTTCTTCAATTTGTTCGCTTGTTGAGTGACCAGTCTCCAAAGTAATTCTTTGAGCCTTCGGTTATAGGCTTTTATGGCCTTCTTCCTCTACTTCAAACTATAGATCTTTGCTACTACTTTGTTGTTGTCTTGAAGCAGTCTGAACTTTGCCTGGAACTCTTTTTTGAGATCATCCCACAAGCTTAATTTTCTTTTATCCATATTTGAGTACTAATTCATAGCAACTCCTCATAGAGTAGTTAGAAATTGCTGTACCCATTCCTCCTTATCCGTGACTGCATTGGCCATTCATATTTTTCACATTGTCGTCTCAATTGATAGTGTACCAAATGATTGGGTTCTTGAACTGATAGGATTAGATCCTGACGGGTTGCTTTGACCATCGTGTTGTTGTGTCCCTTCGATACTTGTTCCTACCCCAATGTCTTGAGCTTCCCTCGCCTCTTCTCCTTCGACTCGGGTTTCCTCCCTTCACGGTGTGCGAGATAAGTTTATGAATTTTCTCGCATTTCTTTGATCAAGTTCAGCTTTTGTTGTGGCTTCTCAAGCAATTCTTCGCTGCTTCTCACTTGTCAGTGTTCCAACAAATCGTGGCCTCTACCTTCAGTGGTTCATGCACCTTCTGTGGCACCCCTGTGGTCACCCTCCGTGACACCTTTGAGGTCCCATTCAGACAACCCTTCAACCAGTTGTCCCTCGGCAAGTTGCCTTAACCTCTGTCTTTGTTCGGTTTGCTATGCAAGAATTAAAGCTTCATGTTTGGTTTGCTGATCATCCGTTTTCTCCTTTCTATTTCTATTTTTATTTAGTAAATTGGCCATTAGTTTAAACAACTGCCACAAGTAGTAAACATAACACTTTTTATTTATTTATATCTCTGTACATATGGGTCGGTTGTGCGATCGTTACAAATTTACAAGTTTTCTTTTCATTTGCCACTCCCAAGGCTTAAAGCTCATGGGTTGGTCCTCTTCGAGCCTTATCACGTTCCTCCTCCCGACGGTTGTTTGCAGCAAAATTCCTCAAGATCTGTTGGTGACGTTGTTCCCTCTTAGTTTCTTCCCTTTGCCTCATTTGTGCGACAAATGCTTGTGCGAATAGATGAGGAAATTGATGTAAGAACCTGTTTGTCACGCAACTTACATTTAAGGTGTTGTAGATGGTGTCCTCAGAAACTACCGCGTGTGCCACCTCTCTTCGTACAAATGTTTTAATAGTTGCTTGAAACAAAATGTGGAAGTTCTTTGTTAGAGCATGTTCGCCTTCAAAAAGCTCTATCTTTCCATCCTCATTAGTTGTGATATTTTTAGGAACAAGTATTCCCATTTATCCATCAAGTTCAATTTGCTGTGTTGCTCCTAGATTCAATCAACAACGGCGCCAAATGTTTTCCCTCGTGGGTAACAAGAACTAATGCACAAATACGTAACAAGTTATTCAATATAGGAGATGTAGAGAACTCAGAAGCAACTCATATATTCATTACTCATTGAGCAAGGTTACGTTCGCAGTGCACAACATACCTTTAGTTATGAAGAAGGTTTATACATATAGTGTATGAGGGAGTGCGAGGCGAACCGTTGCACCCATATAACTACCTTGGTTCTGCCAAACTGCCTAACTACCAATTCTCCTGACAACAACTAAAGGATTGTAAAATCCTTTATTTAAATCTCCCCTTTTAATTCTATAGGGGTATTTAATAACTTTTCCATATCTTGGGGAAAAAGTCACATAACAACTATTAATGTACAATACTTGTCGTTGGCAAAAGAAATATGCCAAGTTACTAGGTTCACAGGGTTTATGCTTGTATCTGGGTCTATACTGCATTGAGTCCAGGTCCAATTTAGGGATTGTAGACATTTTCTTGGACAAAAATATGCTAGCTAGTGCTTTTCAATCCAAAATGATTGGGTTCTTTGAATCTAGGTTTTGTGCTCATTTAGGGTGCATTTAGACTCTTGAATTCTCAGGAGCATGTAGGTAGTGCCCACCATGTTCTGGGACGTATTCAAGTTTTCAACTAATGTGGGATGTTCAACAAATTTAGAATGTGAGAAACATTTATAGTAGAGAATGATAGTATCATCTTTGCTAACTTGCCGGGTAAAAACAAGATCAAATAGAGGGTTAAGATCTAACAACATAATTTTCCATGATTCTTGCAGCTCTTTCTTGCCAAAGGACATATGCTCCTTGATTGCCTTGAGCTCCCCGACTTCATAAATCATAATGAGAGTCGACTTCTCATGATGACTTTGGGTTTCATTGATATAGAGAGTATTTATATTTTTTATATTACTTTATAGCATATATTCACATAATTTATTAAAATTCTTGTGGTTGTTGGTATGCACATGCATCTTCTCTGCTGAGCTCGATTGGGATTGATATTGACTGTCTCCGTTCTTACCAGTTCTCGCTGAATGGCCCTGCTCATCTCCTCCCCTCATGACAGGAGTTAAATGAGCATGTTACACTAGATATGTACAGACAGTACATTATCACTACTTGAACTAATCCTCTTGGTGGCTTACGTCTGAGGATGGCCTTCTATGTGGAGCACTTTCTGGAGATCAATGATGGGATTATTGTTCGCCCTAGTTACCTATCTCGACAATGGTCTCATGCCTTGCGTATCTCTTTGGGGTCCTTCAGAGTTGGTTCTCACCGTCTTAGGGCTTAGACCAACCATAATATTGACAATGGAGAGCGGATCTATAAGTTGTATACTTTAGCTGAGGTCAAGACGAAGATTCACTTTATTTTTCGTTGCCCTATCTTTTATGAGATCAAAGGGAGATTTTATTGTCTGTTCTGGGATTGTTCTTCTCTTTCAGCTTTCTTCAATTATAGTGACTGGCAATCTCTCACACTCTATCTTTAGGATGCCACCTTGCTTCGTGATAGTACTTTGTAGTTACTACTTCCTCACCGACATACCTCTATTTAGCTCATTCCTGCCTTTTTCGCACCCTTATCCCCCTTACTTGGTGTGAAAAAGCCGTCTAGTTCTACTAGTTCTTCTGATCATTCTAGGTCTGTTAGACGTTGTAGCAGCTTCTTACGTCAACGACACTCCTCCATGAGCTCACAGAAACAAATCAAAGCTCCTATCCACTTGCACTTGTATCCTTCTGCGACTGATTTCTTATTGCCAAGAAAGGACTCCTAGTCTTTGCCTTGGCCTCTCTCTGCGCCTCTCTCTTCATCTTCTTCTTGGTTATTGTTGTTCGCTTTTCTTAGACCCCATTTGGTGCTCCTGCTGTTGACAATTGTCTTGTTGTAATCTCTCAGTCCCATAGACTTTTTGGTGGTCTTTCGTTGGACATTAATATTTTTATCTTATCTTATGTACATTATATTTTAATAAATTACAATGTATATTATAAAAACGGATTTGTAATATTTTCATTAATAAATATACACATACATAGTGAATTAATAATTTTAAGAAAAAATATATATTATATTATTTATGTTTAATGATTAATACATTACAATTTATTGGGAGACTTTAATGTAGATATATGATTACAATTTTATGGTGCTTTTGTTGTTTATATAGTACTATGTGACATTTTAATCTTAATTCATGCTTCTAGGCTACACACACACATATAAATGTTTTATATATGTTTTTAGTAATGAACCCAAACCCCATATCAAAATTTTGCCATATTGGCGAATTGGTTCTTTGAACCCGAACTCAACCAGGAACTGAGGAAATATGTTTTGTGACATTAACCAACGATACATGTTTGGTATTGATGCTATAACAACCAAATTTCAAAGGGACTAATAACCTCAAGATATCCTTTCTTTATCGAATAGAAGGATCAAGCTACCTTTCACAAGAAATGGAAAATGACTAATTAACTGCTAAATCATAACTGCATTTTTATGAAAAGATTTAAAAATTTTAACTGAAGAATTAAATACCCCTTTGATAAACTAAAAATAATGTTTTCAACGTATAGATTAACTATCTAAATTCACATGAATGTAAATAGTATCTAACTGCCATTTTTTATCTACCACTTACATATGAACAGGAAAGTAACTGCATAGAATATAAAATTGATACTGAAGCTGAGATAAAGATGCAACTGAAAGAAAATAATAGAATATTAACAAGGTTTAGATTGCACCATGTCAAGAGGAGTAGGAGCTGGTTTGTACTGTGCAAGTTTAGGCATTTAGAGGAGAGAAAAAGCATTGACGAAGGCTTAACCTCCCAACCATGGACCTAGTGTAATCCCTACTCATTCTCTATTGAGAATGGCCCTACCCTGCACGGGATAAGACATGCGTACACCATCTTGTCCTGCCACCTAAGCAACCCGTTGTTAGAGTTGTGAACTACAGAGCCGGCTAGACTGTGGTATGCCCCAATAGATTATTCATCCAACTATGAGTTATCCTGACCTTTGGCGATCATAGCAGCAACATTGGCCACTAAACCTACCTTGGCTAGGGATTTCCAAAGGTCACTATGTGCCCGATCACTCACCGCTCAACTTGACAGACATAACTAATATCTAGTTACCATTATGAGCTGACTAGATTCTAATTATATTGGTTTTCATAGTTCTGATTTATCATTCTGTTTTTCACAGGTTTATTATTCCTTCCATTTCATGTGGACATCACCACTCATCTCAACCGTTATTGGCTATCCTTGATGATCTCTGGTGCGTTTCCAGCTTGCATTATATATTATTTAGTTGTATAAAGGAACTTTTTTATTATTCCTTCCATTTCATGTGGACATCACCACTCATCTCAACTGTTATTGGCTACCCCTGATGATCTCTGGTGTGTTTCCAGCTTGCATTATATATTATTTAGTTGTATAAAGGAACTTTTTTTCTGCACCTATAATTTAGAAAAGAAAGAGGAAAAAAGTTTTATGATTTCAGAGTAGCCATATATGTTTTCAGCCAAGAATGGGCTTCCACAATCTCAGGGACATAAGCATTCGATGTCACTGTATTTTTGAAGCATGGATGGCATGTTCCATCAATTTCTCTTGGCACAATAAATAAGCTTCAGCTTATATTAAATAACAGAGGCTATTATGAGCCCTTAGAGTGCTCTTGGCATGACTGGTATATCAATTCCAATCTGGTCCATACGAACTTTACATATTTCAACGAAGGTCCAACTGGACTGCCTTATGCTATGTATGATAATTTATTGACCATTAACGTGGAAATAAAATAAACTCAGGGAGAATACAAACTGAATAAGGAAACCTGATTTGTATTTCACTGGCTTCCAACTCGACTCAATTGATGAACAATGATCTTCAATGAATTCTACTATATGGTGATACCGTTTCGATATTGCTATCTGTATTGACAAAATGAATTCAAATGAAACATGTAAGTGCAGGCATGACTGTGGAAATGGTGGAGCTGCGACTGGTTCAGGAACAATGTTTGATCCTTTGGTTGAAATGCAACTGATAATTAATATGCTTCTTGCAGGGAGTGTAAAACTTTTGACTTGAAAGCATGATATCCTTTCCTCTAGCCATCGTGGGAAAACAAAAAAGAACAAGGTGGAGTTATGATTTGTATCAAGGACAAGGTGGCAGATACATGCATCTTTCGTTAAAATCTTGGCTGATGGCCATGCAATATTGGAAGAAAATGGAAGGCCTAAATAATAAAAGATCTATAGGAGCTGATGAACTTTCTTGAATTAAGATTAAATTTGATACAGGAATTAAATTTTCACCCATAATATCATATAAGTGATACTTACACTATTAGTATTTACGTATACTTGTGCATATTATTGTGTCTACATATACATATACATATATATACATATATATATATACACACACACAGACACACACAGACACACACAAACACAGACACAGACACACAAATATATATAGATTCCAGGGGCATTACTTATATGATATAATACATCCGACATCATATAATGCATTGCATCCATAATCCAATTTAAAGGTAACCATTTTTATTTCGTTTATTATTTATATAAATATCTTTTTAGATTAGATGACCTAGTCAGCTCAGAGTGGAAACTTGGTATTACTTAGTCTGCCCTAGACTGTTTTTTTCTGGCACAAGGTGGGTTTAGAGGAATACCTGGCGAACTCAGTGGCAGGTTGGTGGTTGTGCCCTAATCCCTCCTTAACAATGCGCGCCCCTGGCAACCCCTCCCCCTCTTTGTTGCACACCTGCAAAGAAAATAACAAAGTGAAAGTACACTTTCAATATATTTACAATGCAAATGATATAAACATAACAAATAACCACCTTAACCAACCATTTCAATTCACAGGAAATCATAATGAATAACCAATTTAATCAACTATTTCCAATTCACAAGAAACCTCAACTGCTATAATTTATTTTCAGAACATTTTTAAATTAAAAGAAAAATATGGGATGTAACAGATGCTCTTTTTTATGCGCATGCATTTGTAAATTATTAGAAGGTTAGAAAGGAGAAATGACTATTTGTGTAACTAGCTTGAAGGAGAATTTGATTGTTTAAATTTTTTATTCAATTAAGATAAATAAGTTTTTGTTCATGTTTCTTCTTCATTACAGTGCCTTTGACATGATATCTTTCATCCAGGTTGATGATATATTGGAATCCAAGCTGGATAGGAAATTCAAACTTGTCACTGATAAGGGGACTTTAGATGCAATCCGGCTCCATCCTGATGGTGCGGATAAACGGTACAGTCACAGTCTTTTGTACTGACAGTATTCCTGAAGAAGTGTTGTTTTCTCTTAACAGCTTATCACTGATTGCCATCTTTTGATGTGTCATCTAATAAATAAGAATAACCATATATCATGTTAAAGTTGATAAACGAAGGGGAAAATGAACTGGGGCACACTTGTTTTGTTGAGATGCATATGTGATTTTGAGACTACTGCTGATTCACAATACCTTTAGGGATGAAATACCATGTAGATAATGTGTATTTGGCTGGTTTAGTTTTCCTTTTCATGTACAATGTTGAAAACATTAAAGATAGTAAAAAGAGAATATCTCAAAATTACGAATTTAAATAGAGATAATCTAAAATATTAACTTTTGTGATTCTGAAAAATCCATGCAAAGTTGCATGTGTCAGTACCTGAGAGGCTCTTCTTCCTGAAGCCTTCGAATCTACTAGCAACCTAACTAACCGTGGCTCCACAATAAGTTTCATTTAGCCTCACTTATTACAGTAAGACTGGTAGTAATCTTCCACCTCAAGTGAATATGCATACAAGAGGATGCTATCTTGTCTTCAGCTGTTCACTCACAAAGAAGATATATCTAGGGACAATAAGTTATCTGGTGATGATCAGAAGAGATGGTTACTGGTAGCAGATATTTTCACAACTCTTTCAATGAGTGTTATTTCAAGATCACTGCTTCTCATGTGTAACTCAGTACAGTGGGATATATTCCTAGGAAATATCAGTTCAATTCTAATATTGAGCAAGATTTAGGGAAAGTCTACAATTGTGGATTGTGGAAGTACATTGTATTATAGGATTGTGATTATTCTCCATATTTAACCCATCCATCCCTGTTGAACTCACTTCTTAATTTCTGCTGGATGAACAATGCTGTCTGAAGTATTCAGTGCCATTTCTGGTTGGGCTTAATAAACGTAACACCATAGATGGCTCAGTAGAACTGTTTATAATGGGCAAAGTGTGTTTATCATTGTGACAATCTTCTCCAACTTTTCATGAAGCACTAGTCCTTAATGTTGAAACATGAAACCAACAAATGATCCGTTGAGCAATGTACCATTATGGATAAGACTTTCTCTAGTTCCTAGTGAATATAGGCAGAAAATACAATAAGGAGAATACTGGGAGGGAATACATCACTGCCTTCTAAATTACTTAATACCAAATTCTAGATGAATCGGGTGGGCTGGTGGGGAGAGCAGGGAGAGGGGGAGGTTGATTGGTCCATCCAAAGCATCCCAACGCTCCAGTTAGATGGTATGTAGAGTGAAGAGAAGTGCCCAAAAATTCACCAACGCCTACATAATTGGCTCAAACCCTCTTAAGCCATTCCATCATGAATGTGCCCCTTAGTCCATGCCTCTGCCCCTACAAGATTGACGATCATGTCCCTACCTTCTTCGTCCCGTAGTGGGAAAAGGGATACTACCTGCACCACCCTTGATTTGCTTGCACATCGACAATCTATGCCAAAACAAAAAGACAACTTCTATGTTGCACTGTCCCCGAAGGATGCCTTTTTGAGAGCCCCTTCCTTTTGATTAACAATCTCTTCATTTTGCATTTCATAGATGAGGGGAAATAATCAAGACACAATACATTGCCGAATGGTCGTATCGATTTCACTTTTGTAGTGATGCACCTCCCAAGGCCCTCGTGTCAAGCACATACACCATTCATCATCAAGGGGAAACATTGTTGCATTGTCCAATCATGTGAATTTCGGCTACCATGGAGGAGCACCATCAACACATGTACCATGGAGGAGCACCATCAACACATGTGGAACTCTAGCCTATGCTCGCATTTTCTAGCAGGCATTCCTTCAATCTATTCCAAGTTTTGGGATTCTTGTTAATTAATTCTCTCTACTCCTTAGCCACCCTTGCATTTGCCAAAAGATTGACAACTTCGTTGGCCTCTTGGTTTACATGCCTAATTGAAAAATTAAGCTTTTCCAAATCTTGCTATGCCCTATGCACCCACATCATACTTTCCAACTAGGTTTTTGCTTTTGAATATTCATTCACACATATCATTGAATTGTGTTCCAGGTCCATATTCCTAAAATCTTTATGTTTACATTCCCTTACATGTTCTATGTTGCACTGTCCCTGAAGGATGCCTTTTTGAGAGCCCCTTCCTTTTGATTAACAATCTCTTCATTTTGCATTTCATAGATGAGGGGAAATCAAGACACAATACATTGCCAATGGTCGTATCGATTTCACTTCTGTAGTGATGCACCTCCCAAGGCCCCCGTGTCAAGCGCACACCATTCATTAGTAAGGGGAAACATCGTTGCATTGTCCAATCATGTGAATTTCGGCTACCATGGAGGAGCACCATCAACACATGTCAAACTCTAGCCTATGCTCACATTTTCTATCTGGCATTCCTTCAATCTATTCCAAGTTTTGGGATTCTTGTTAATTAATTCTCTCTACTCCTTAGCCACCCTTGCATTTTTCAAAAGATCGACAACTTCGTTGGCCTCTTGGTATACATGACTAATTGAAAAATTAAGCTTTTCCAAATCTTGCTATGCCCTATGCACCCACATCATACTTTCCAACTAGGTTTTTGCTTTTGAATATTCATTCACACATATCATTGAATTGTGTTCCAAGTCCATATTCCTGAAATCTTTATGTTTGCATTCCCTTACACAATGCACCAATGCTCTCTTCTCTAGCTCATTATTGGTGGCGACCCTCAAATGTCCACAAAAAGCCCATATAGGCCCACCTTGCTCATCTCTAACAATGTATTCCATCTTGGCTGGTGTTGCCCTTTGTAGTCACATCTAAGTTTAGTTTCAGCCTTTCATTGGGAGGGGCAATTACTTGGCTTGTGTTCTAACATCACTCTTCTTGTATCTCCAACTCTTGTCGGCATCTTCACTTATTCTCAGAGCTTTTTAATCTCATCGTCCCATGTTACGTAATGAACTTTTCCTAATGTAGTTGTTTTAGATTCTAACAGTTTGATGCTCTCCATTTTCCTTATACCTCCTTCCATTTTGTTTCTATTAAGTCAAAAACTTTTATTCCATTCTCTCCACATGCCACATAAACATTGTAGGTAATGTCCCAATTTTAGCATTATCATTATAGTGAATGGATTTAGCCTATTTCTAGGTCCTTGTAGGCTAATACCAGTGATTAGAGGACCCTTTTGAGGGTTATGGCTATGTTTGGTGGGACTTACTATTTGTAGTAAGTAAATGGATGGTTCCGATGAGCTCAGATTAGTTAGAGTACTTGAATGAGGCTCCAAGAATTTTGGAGGGAGCATCTATTTTTAGTAAGTCACCCTGTCAGGTTCATTCATCGTCTTTCTTCTTTCTTCATCAGGATCACTCATATGCTATAAGATTTCGATTTGAATGCTTCTTCAATCATTTTTGCAAGATGGGTGGATTTTGATTATTATTTATTTAAAGACACTAAGGTTGCTATTTTTGCTGGTATTATATATTGGTCACCTTAGTGTCATAGCTTGTTGGAACCGGGTTGAAACGTATTAAATCTTGGGCACATGAAACAATGACCTTGTGTAACAGAATATAATGATATTGATGAAAAGGTCATTTTTGGAGCCAAAAGGGAGTTAATAAATTGTATTATTCAAATATGTGCCTAAGTTTAAAGCAAAGGGCATTTAAGTGGAAAGAGTCTTCATGAAACTAATTGTTGGAGTGATAAGGAAGATTTGTTTTATAATTATAAAATCAATGGCTTGTTGCAAATCAAATCATTCTTGGATATCTTTTGTTTGCATTTTGTGGAGAAGTTGATCTTGAGGGTTTTGACAAATTTGGTGTTGAAAGAATTGTAAATTATTTTCAGACTTTGCACTTTGAATTGGTTTCATCATGCCTATGAATTGTGCTTGAATTTAAAGGTATTAATTAAGGAGGAATTTTGCAAATTATTTGTGCTTGAATGTTGGGGTTTGAAGCAAAATTGCTGCAATTAGCTGAGGCAACATTGGAGTTTATTAATGCAGATTGCATCCTTTAAGAATATCAGCGTGTGAATTGGGGAAGGCTGCAATTTCTATCAGACAGCATTAATCATCTTTGGATCAGCGATATTCTTTAGGTGGTTCAAATCCCATTGTGTTGGGTAGCGTCACATGGGAATGAGCATAGTTAATTGGCATTACAAATCAGGTGCTTGCATTTTAAAAATAAATTGTGCAACATTAGTTTGGCATTGTAAATTTCTGCAACTTCATATATAAAATAATAAGGGTGTGAGAATTGTAATTGCTTTGTAATTATTTAAAATTTCTATTCATTACTTTCAATTCAAACTTTAGAAAAACAAATTCTTTAGTATAGATTGAGAGTTAGCCAGTAGAGCTCCTTACAATAAAGCAATCCACAAGCCACCCCAAATGCCCTTCCACTTCAATCTCGACTAGCTCATAAAGAAAACCACAATTCCCTCATTTTTCGGACCTGTCCAATGCAATTAAATTAGAAATCAATTCTAACATTGTTTAACGAAAGGAACACATAGGCTGAAACCAGTTGTATTCTATGTTGATGCGCCCCCTCCAATCCCTAGCATTCCTAGAACAGGGATGTCCCTAGGATGTTGTAATGTCCCCAATTTTGTCAGCATTTGAGTTTTAGGGATTAGCCTATTATTGTTATCCTTAAAGGCTAATTATTGTGGATAGAGGGTCTTTTGTGGCAGAGGCTTGACTTGGGAGGGTCTTATCTTCTCCACATTTTAGTAAGCTACAAGTTGACCTTCGTTTGGCTTAGACCGGACTTCGTTTGGGCTTAGTTTTGTGTACTTACTATTTTGGTAAGTTGGTGTTGATCAAGATGGACCCTTTCAATTTTTGGAAAGTGCATTTGGTCACATGGAGAAATAATAGGTATGACTCTTATTTCAGAGGACATTTAAAAGATGAGTATTTTGGGAGTTATTATATTTTTAGTGGCCAAATTATTATTAATTATTAAATGGCTTATTATAAAGTTATAATTTCACTTAAGTTGGGAGTTGAGTTATCATTGAAAAGTGCCATTTATTAATTAGTTAAGCCAAGTCAAGTGAGAGAATTTAGAGGAAACTTCTAATTAATGTTGTGTGGTGAAGCTTCTTAAGTGAAGTTACATTTTGGCAACAAAAGGGAATTTGGAGGTTATAAATACAAGCCCATTTGTTGAGAAAAACACTCTTGAATATATATATTTTTTTTGTTGCCTTTGTGGCTTTTTCTGAGATCTGATTTTCATGCCCTTGCTAAAGTATGGGGGTTTGAATTTTGAGTTGTTTCATTGGATCTCCAGCTGAAGTATTGTAGACCTAAAACTGAGATTTAATTCTAGGATTGCTTTGCAGATAGTTGCTGAGGTAACTATTTGCTAATTTCTCCTACTGTTTCACTGTGGCTAAGGAGAAGATCAATTGTTGGAGTTGATTATTTTCCAACCTACTACTAAGGTATAGTAGTTTTGGAATTTGAGTCTTGTGAATTAATTTGAGAGTCTTCCATTTCTGCTCCTGCAGTAGCTTGAAAGATAACTACTACGCTAGAAGTTTGTGATGATTCTTATTTGCATTTGGGGAGTTTGATCTCATTGAAGTTTGGCATCCATCATCCTTGGATCAGCGTGAATGTTATCTGCAATTACAAATGCCTAATATCCTTTCTGATTGGCGTGATTTCTGTCCTATGTTTGGCAATCAAATCCTTGCCATGAATGTCAAATTGCTGCACATTTGGGCAAGCTTTCAGTGTGGTTCGATCTGCATATATAAGGTGAATAGGGTTGCCCTATCGGGCTGTACAATTTCCTTGGTCTAGGCGGTATTTGGATCTGAATTTGGGCATGGTATTTCAGCCCTGTTAGACACTTCAGTGGCCTGCTATAAGGAGTGACTTTGATCTGCTTCAATGGTATGTTAAATCTGCATCTAGTGGACACTTAATCTTCTGTTATTGGGCATCATTTAGGGACTTTTGTAGCATTACATCTTAGGTTGCGATTGGTGGAGAAGTTTGATACTTTGCCAAGTTCATTGTTACATTTTACATCTCATTGTATGGGTGTTTAAGAAGTACTATTTATGCAATGAATAAAGAGGATATGTTCATTTAATTGTGTATCATTATTTTGATATCAATTGAAGTTGTGTCTGCAAAGTTTATTTTGAATAAGTTGAAGAATTTGGTGTTTGTCGAAGTTATAACAAGTTGGGGTTTTTACAAACGTGGGGTTGTTCCCAAGTCTCTAGTTGTGCCGCCCATAAACCGCTTTTCATTGCCAGGATGTCCCTCGAGCGTCTTGGGAACATTTGGCGTCTGTTTTGTAAGAAAAGTAAATGAGAGCAAGGAAAATGAAATCAATCCAAGTGAGTTGAGTAGGAAGAGATGTTACCATGAAATAAACAATTTGTAAAGAGAAAGCACCAAAGTAGAGCAACAAAGGAGACAAAGGATTTGATAAGGGGAAAGAAAAGAAACCCCTTGTGAGTATTACGAATGAAGGCAAATGCCTAGAAGAGAGAGAGAATAGTGGAGCAAAATAGCTCATTACAATAACATCAACGTGATGTGTAAAAAAAAATGAGAAAGAAGCATCTCTTTTATGGAGATGAGAAAGGAGTTGCATGTGTAAATCCTATTTCTATTAATGCCACATTCATAATAAATGTGTGCAAAGTGTCAAGAACCTCTTAAGGAGGATAAATTAGTTTCCTTTATGAAAGGAATTATAAAATGAGTTGTCCTCACATGTGGACTAGAGGACAAGTAAATGATATGTCCTCCACATGTGTACAATAGGACAAACTACATGTAGGGATCTTTGGAATATCTCAAATTAAATACATCCAAGGAAAGGTTAATATTTATAGCATCTTTGATAGCATGAATGTTGATGGTATTTGTAACAAACACATTTCCCAGGTCTTAGCCAACAACTGACATATCAAAGACAATATAGTTATTACTTCATTTTCATAGGAAGACAGTTATATTATTTATGTTCATGTGGATGAGAGTAATGGTTACAATCAATTAAATGAAAATTTCATAACTAACAATTGGAAACACCATCAATGAAATTACTATTGAAATTAAAATCTACATACCATGGAATTTGAAACCGAAATCCATCTAGGGATGCTTCTGCAAAACCCAGGGTAGTCCACAAATACTATTTAGGAACAAATGCCAACTACCATCAAATACCACTGTATCCTCTAGGGCATCAATCACTACTGTATCATTTAGGGCATCATATACCACAGTATCATTTGGGGCATTTGATACCTCTGTTTCATTCCTTTTCTTCCTATTGCTAACTGTGGCATAACATTAATATATATTGTTATGTCACATCTGATTTTGTTTCATGTTATTGCAGATTTCTCTCTCTCCCCTTTTCACCCCATCCTTGCCTATATAGCCGGGTGAGTCTCAGGTGTTTAAGTCTTAGAGTAAACCAACTCTTTCTGCTGAACCTCAGTTGGTGTAAGAGTTACATTTTTCAGCATGTCATATCACAATCTTTATGACTTGAGAAATGATCTTAATGGTTTGTAAGAAATATAATTTGATTATGATATAATTAGTAAAACAAAGATGTATGAACATATCATGCACATTGATGGAACTCTAAATTTTGGGAAAATTTAGGATCTTCATTTAAGATATAACGTTGAAAATTTGATAAAGCATTGACATTAATGTTGAAAGCATGAAGACAAAGACTGCGAGAGATGGATACAACCTAAAATTAATGTCATTGGGCAGATTCAGAAAGAAAGAAAAGGCAGAGTATATGGAATATGCAATGAATAGAAATAGTAGTATATAGAGTTCACTGTGATCAGTGAAAGATATACATAAGTTGAGCCTCGTCAAAAGTAAAAATAGAGATTGAGTATATCAGATGCTTGGTATGGATGTGAAACTCTGGTCTTCATGAATGACACCTAAACTATAACATCCAATACAAAACCCCCAACTGGATCATTATCAATGTTTGGACTTTATGTTAAGAACCAATTTATTAGCACACCTTGGAAAGCTTTCAAAAATGGTCAAGGACATGTTTCTATCTTCAAATGATAATGTGGAGAGATGTTCGGGCACGAGTGAAAGCAAGCAGGTGTACTCAAAACAACAAATCGACCTCTGCATTGAGTTCCAAGTTGGACACCATTTTTGCACGTTAAATACAAACACAATATTATGAACAGTGATTACCGTCCAGGCACCACAAGTTAGAGGCAACATTTTTCAAAGATTGTTGTTTGGGATTTATGTCCGATGATTGGAGCCACACACTGTTTAGAATTGGAGGAATAGCTGATACCATGTTTTGAAGATTCATTTCCATCGATTGTGCTTGCAACGAGAAAATAATGGGGTCAAGACATTGCTAAAGTTTTGTATGAATTGGATGAATATGGCGTCCAAAACTAAACAAGCTCCTCTCGATAGCAGAAGATGCCCTAGTTTCCAGGAATGCATGAACTGAATGGAGTCTGTGTGTGATTAATAAAAGCTTACATTGAGGCGTTTGTGACAGGAGAATACAAAAGCGATGAATTTAGGATTCATGGCAAGAAAAATAAATATATGAAATATTGATTTACACAAGCAATCTAGTCTATGGCAAAACTCAATGCCTGTTTTCCAAAGTTATAACTATGGAGATACTATCAATGACTAAAAGGGTCCGAGAGATATATTAAAGTGCTTATAATAATAAAAGGTTAAAAGGTGCTATTACTAAAGGTTTGTTTAATTAAGAATATATTATTTAGAAGAAAAGTTGTATCCTTTCATAAAGGGACACTTTACTTCTATTTTCAATATATAAATAAGAGAAGTACTATATTCCAAAAAGATGAACATACGTAGGAACATTTTATATTCTCTCACGAGAAAGTATTTCATATTTTTTATTGTATGGAGGAATAAGGGCTCAATATGGCTTTGTAATATAAATTCCATTATTTTATTTTTAAAATAAAATAAAATGCCTTTTGTTTATTTTTTAAATGGCGTGGAGATTTAAATTGTAGGCAAATCGTCCTTTGTAATTATCTTCTGGAATTCTGCATACAATTTAAATATCGGATAAGTGGACATGGTCATCTAACATTTAAATTCGAGCATCACAGATAGTGTGAAATATTTAATTGTTTTCGCATTTGTTCCAGTTTGTCTCCCTGCAAGAGGAATTAAAATTCAATCTGGACTAATTTAAGATTGCATAATATTTGGTCTGTTACATCTTGATGATTTAATTGTTAGCATATGAACTTTATGAAGTTGTACGTGAAAGTTCACTGAAGTTGACTCTATAGCCCGAATGAGCAGAGGCATTGGTCTTTTTATTGAAGTTAGAAAATCTACATATTCCTTCTGCAAGCATCAAGTTTATTATTAACAAAATTTATACAAAACATTCAGTTATCAATTATCCAACGTCCAATTTCATTTTGATCGAGTTTGAGGACCTTGCCAGTCGAAGAACTCTAGAAGTTTAAATTCGCTATAGAAAAGCCTTGAACCAGATAGTCAGCGTTTGAGGTAAAGGTTTACCTGCTTGGGTGTAGCAGAGCCTGAAGTGTAGGGGAATCGAGAAGTATGCCCGTTCGTTGGCCAGAACTGATTGAGAAGTCCTATCGTAGAAGTGGCAGGCTCTTGGGTTTTCAATCTGCGGTTTTGGGAACCAACACACATCTGGTCTTGACTCAACAACATAGAGAGATTGGACTATCAAATATCCATTTGATTGTAATTCAAAAGTAATGTACGGGATTTTCACGACACATTCCTTCCTGCTGCAAATACGTAAATAGTTTAAGAAAAACATACAACACTCTGTATATGAAAGTTTGATCACATAACCTTGTTTGAGGATGGAAGACGTGAGCCTTGACTTGGTTTCAAATAGCCGGTTCCTTGGACATGAGCCTTGGCTTGATTTCAAGTAGCCGGTTCCTTAGTCGTGAGTAATTCCGACTGGAAAAAACATAACTTATATGAACTACGTCTGGTTTGAATCACTTGCAATATACAGGTCAAAGAAAAAATGTAAGGAGCAGGGTGAAATTGTGGAAGAAGAATATATGAATGGCCTCACTCGATTTCCATAAATAAGGAGGCATTCGAAATACCAAAGGCTTCCAAGAAGTCGTAACTCATAAGTAGCTAAAAGGTTTGTCTTCTTTATTCATTGATATCAAATGACAAATGTACATTTCGACCTCTCATTATGAAAATAAATAAATTTGGAAAAGAACTTGAAGGTTATAAATCAAAAGAATATTATAGACATATTTATTTACTTGCACGTAAATATATCTAATTAAGATGGCACATAATAAATGTTTATCCAAGGTCATACCTTTTAAATATGTATATCAAAATACATGTTTCATCTTGGAAGATTTATTTTATCTTCTTGTACTTGCATTTAAATGGATGTATTAAATAGATAAAATCTTGCATAAAAATAATACTATAATGTCACCTTTAATTTATATCTATGTGTACGTACACAAATATGTATTATAATGATGTGGTGGAAAAGTCAACCAAAAGCCATTTGAGGTACGCATTAATTAAGTTAAAATGATTAATATTTTAAATGTTTATTTAATAGCTCATGCATGTCTTATGTGTATATCCTGTTATGCAGTTGCTAGGTCCTCAACCATGGTGATTCATGATTCATACCCATTTGCCTAGTGATGGTGATGCTCCTGTGCTCAATTCTTTTCTGATAATGCCTCCACCCTTTTGACCTGCTCCCTACAAAGAAAATTTTCGTAGTTAAATCATATTATCATAACAAGTTATTAATTATAAATAATCGTAATGGCTAACCGCCTTTTCAGTTCCATGAATTCATGATAAATAATCAACTAGCATGTTATCTTCATTTGCAATTATAACGACTAAGCATCTTACCATTTCACAGGATTATAACAAATTTTAAGTGTCAATTGACTTCATGTGAATCTCAACGGCTATATTAACAATTTAAATTGGGTCAAAAATTGGGATGTAACAGTATTCCTTTGGGGGAGTATCCTAAGCATTGCTAGAACATGTGGAGACAGATAACATGATTGACGTGTTGCATTCATGACTGTGTTTGTCATTGATGACAACATAGTGTGGTTTGTGTGAAGATTGGTAGAGTAACAGACTGAGAATGAGGTCGTATGGACAATGTACGAAAGATCAAGTCAAGCGCGGTTGAGGATGTGTTCTACACTGTGTCATGATGACGTGGTTAAGTGTGCATACAACGAATCTCAAATATGCAGAAGATATGCTTGATTTATAGAGTAGTATATAGACAAGGTATTTGAGAAGCGACTTCTAATGACTGGATTATATCTCCTAACAAAGATCGAATCTTATGTGCAAAAAATGTATAGTAACAGTAGACAGCTTGATGATTATGTCAGCAAGTGCGCAAGGTCTGGAGTCCCACATGTGAGAAGTTATAAAGACTGTGAGCCGATAGTGTTGTGCAATTGTAATATAATTAATTATCTTAATGTGGTCCTATTATAATTAATTGGGAAAGCTTCAAAGCCCAACTCAAGGAATTGTTTTGAGGACATGGTATAAAGGAAGGATATTTTCCTTGATTGTATGTATGTATTGTGATCGAGATTGTGTGAAAAGAGCAGAGTATTTGGTAAATGCGAGTAAGTGATCCAAGAGATTATTGGATGCAAAGTTGGTGATCTGGTATTGAGATTAGAAGGAGCAGAAGTTTGATTGACAAGATAGAGGAAGAGGAATTACAAGTACAATTCATTTCTATTATTCAACAAGGAATAATACAGAGATCAGTTGGATAGTGAGTTCAATGATCTTGCCCTTGAAGCTGTTTGGACAATGGGTCCATTTGCCTTCTACAACTCCTAACAGAGTTGGAATCTCCTAATAGGGATTCAAAGTCTCCTAACAGGGACTAATATGTACTGAATGTTTTTATCGACTCCTAACAATGTCCATCATCTAACAAGGAGTATTTATATTAGTACATCATCTTGTGGGTACCATCCCCAATGGGGATTTCCCTCTGATCAAGGGTTTCCCTTAACATAATTGGTGTTATTGTGCATGAGTATCTTGTTATGGTTGTTGATTATATTGTTTATATGGTTAAGGATTAATAAGGTTGATAATTGTTATAATAGTTGGATAATTGATTCATGCCCCCCCACCCCTCTCAGTTATATTGGTGGACTTTACTTTCTAGCAAGTGGTATCAAAGCATTAGGTCCTTGAAGAAAAAGCTTAACAACTTTGGGAGATCAGTGGCGAGTCACTTCAAAAAGGAAAGTCCGAAGTATGATGGAGTTAACTATGACAGCTAGAAAGAAAAATGAAGACTCATTTGTCATATATGGGTCTAGGATATTGACTTTTGACAAAGACTGCAATTGTAGAAGAAGGCAAGCTTGAGGAATGCAACAAAGCAGAAAGAGATCTATTTATGCGTAATATAAGAGCTAGAGAAGCCTTATTGGCAACTTTTCCTGAAAATGAATATAGTTAGGTAAAATCACTAGAAACATCTCTTAAGATTTGGAAAGCTTTAGAATCTACTTTTGTAGGAGATCAACATGCTAAAAGAATAAGATTATAGAATTGGATATGTTTGTTTCAAGATGCTAAAATGTTGGAAGATGAATTTGTGAGAAGCTATATTGGTAGGATATCTGAGATTGTTGCAGGAATTAAATCTTATAATGGATCCAAAGAGGAGGATGAGATTGTATGGAAGATTTTGAAAACTTTGACACCACCATTCAATCAAGTAGCACATATGATTGAGCTTTTGATATGCTGTACTAAGAAGTTCACTAGGGAGACTTTGCTTGGAAGATTGGAAGCAGTAGAATCAATTTTGAGATAGTCTGGAGAATTGACAAGAGTGGAGACAGCTTTCAATACCTTAAGTGTTCATCCCTCCTTATCCCGAAGCGCAAGTACCCATGGAGATTATGCTAGCAGCAACAGATCCAGATTTGAAGAAGACAGAAAGATTGAAGAAGGTATAGCCTTGCTTGTGAGAAGAGAACTAGATGGTAAGAAAATCTTTACATGTTGGACTTGTAATGGATTTGGTCATTATGCTTCTGAGTGTCTTAAAAGAGAGAAAAAGTATTAGAGAAATTTTAAGCCTATAAGACCTAGAGATTGCTTGAATGCAAATGAAGATGATGAATTTGAGGAAAGAGTTTAGAGTGAAAGTGATGATGAGTCAGGATTTGTGGCTATAAAAGAAGAGAGTTCTATAATTGAAATTAGAGAAGAAAAAGCTCTAGTTTCTCAAGTTGAAAAGAAATCTGGTTTGATTATAGACAGTGGATGTTCACATCATATGACTAGTGATATGAACAATTTTGTTAAATTTAGAAATCATGATGGAGGAATTGTTAGAGTTGGTAACAATGCGGCCTGCCACATCATAGGGATATGATCTATTACTCTTGATGGAAAAACTAACACTGATGATGTTTGCTTTGTTGATAGTTTAAAGCATAACTTGTTGAGTGTTGGAAGTTGGTTGGCAAAGGTTAATCAGTTGTAGCTTACAGAGAAGACCTATAATATCAAAGATAAGGATAGTAAGCTGAATGGAACAGGTACAAGATCCAAAGGTAGTGTGTTTCAATTGAATCGTATTGAAATGACTTGTTTGGTTGCAAAAGTGGATAGCTTTTGGTTATGGCATAGAAGGTTTTGTCATATAAACTTTGATAACATTTTGAAGGCGAGTAGTACATTTGCAGTCATAGATTTGCCTAGAATAATGAAGTTTGCTAATATTGTTTGCAAAGAATGTATCATGACTAAATAGGTAGTATTATTTTTTGGCAAGAAATTCACCATTATAGAGAAGTTGGAGATTGTTGATACAAATTTGAGTGGTCCTACTAGAACAAGAGGATTCTATGGAGAAAGGTGCTTTATGATTTTTGTTGATGATTTCACTAGAATGATGTGGGTAGCATTTCTTAAGGAAAAATTTGAAGTATTTGAGAAGTTCAAGATATTTAAGAATAGAGTTGAAAATGAATTTGGTGTAAAGATTAAATGTTTGAGATCAGATAGAGGTGGAAAATTTACTTCTAGAGAGTTTAACATGTTCTGTGAGGAAAATGGAATTAAGAGACAGTTATCATCACTCAAGACCCCTGAGCAAAATGGGATAGCAGAAAGGAGAAACGGATCATTATCAGAGACAACAAGAGCAATGATATTTGAGAATGATGTATCTAAGAAATTTTGGAGAGAAGTAGTTAATACAACAATATACACCATGAACAGAGTGCAGATCAGAAAAGGTACAAAGAAGACTCCTTATGAATTATGGTTTGGTCATACACCTTCAATGAAATGTTTCAAAATATTTGGAAGTAAGTGTTACATAACGAGAGATGATGTTACTGGTAAGTTTGATCCAAGAAGGGATGAAGGTACGTTCCTTGGTTATTCATTGAAAAACAAAGCTTACAGATGTTTTAATCATAGAACTAAGACAATTGTTGAGTGTGCAAATATGAAAGTAGATGAAAAGTTTGGAGTTAAAGAAAGGATGATGGATTATAATTTTAATGAGGAAGAAGACAATCCTAGAATTGTTAGAGAGAATGTAGAAGTTTTCTTTGAGACTAACAATGACTTGCAGAATGATGTACAAATTATTGAGCAAATAGGAGAACAAAGAACTGAACCAAGAGAAGAGATAAGAGTTGAGATAATAACTCCTACAACAAACATAAAGCTGGCAAAGAATCACCTTGTAGAGCAGATTATTGGAAGCAAAGACAAAGGAGTAATGACAAGAAACATGGTACATGAGGAATTATGTTTGATTTCTCAAGTTGAATCTAAGAGCATAGATGATGCATGCAAGGATAATCATTGGATTCAAGCAATGAAGGAAGAACTAGATCAGATTGTGAAGAATGAGACATGAGAACTGGTTCCTAGGCCTATAGACAAAAATGTTATAGGAATTAAATGGAAATTCAAAAATAAGATGAATGAACAAGGTGAAGTTGTGAGAAACAAAGCCAGATTGGTATGCAAAGTTTATTCAAAGCAGGAAGGAATAAATTATGAAGAAACATATGCCGCTGTAGGCAGAATGGAAGCAGTGAGAATGTCTTTGGTTTATGCAGCAAGCAAGAAGTTCAAAGTGCATCAGATAGATGTCAAATCAGCCTTTCTAAATGGAGAATTTGAAGAAGTTTACATTGAGCAGCCTGAAGGATTTTCTTTGATAGAAGACAAGGATATGGTATGCAGATTGAAGAGAACACTATATGGTCTAAAGCAAGCACTTAGACCCTAGTATGCAAGATTGAACAAGTATTTCACAAAATGAGGATTTGCTAGAGGTACGACAGATGCTAACTTAATTTTTGAAAGAAATTGAGAATGGTTTGTTGATCATTGTGATATTTGTTGATGATATAATCTTTGGAAGCAATGATGAAGCAAGTGATAAGTTTGCTGAAGAGATGAAGAATGAATTTGAGATGAGCATGATTGGTGAGATGAAGTTTTACCTAGGTTTACAGATTGTGCAAAACAATGATGGTATTTTCATTTCACAACTAAGTTTTTAAAAGACTTGTTGAAAAGATTGGGCTTGGAAAGTTGTAAGCCTGTTGGTACACCAATGGTAATTGGTCACAAGTTATCTAGCAAAGATGAGATGCCTACAGTTGAGCAAAAGAAGTATAGATCAATGATTGGAGGTTTGCAATATCTGACTTACACCAAATTAGATATAGCAAATGCAGTTGGGATTGTAGCTAGATTTCAAGCTGATCCTAAGGAGTATCATTATGCAACAATAAAAAGGATATTCAAATATTTGAAGGGTACACTTGATTATAGATTATGGTATGATAGATTAAGTGATTTTACTTTATGTGCTTATACTAATGCAGATTGGGTAGGCAGTGTGGATGATAGAAAAAGCACCAGTGGTGGAGCATTTTTCCTTGGAGGAAGATTGGTTTCTTGGCTAAGCAAGAAACAAGATTGTATTTCACAGAGTACAACTGAAGCAGAGTATGTAGCAGCAACAAATAATTGTAATCAGATCATGTGGATGAATTAGATGCTCAAGGACATTGGGATAGAATTTTTAGATCTTGTTATAAGACATTGTGATAACACAAGTACAATGAGTATGTCAAAGAATCTTGTAATGCATTCTAAGACTAAGCATATATCTGTTAAGTATCATGTTGTGAGAGAGAAAGTTGTAGAAAAGAGATTAGATAGGAGTATGTCAGTACAAAAGTTTAGATTGTAGATATCTTTATGAAGCCTTCGCCTAAAGATACATTTGAGTACTTGAGAGGTATGCTTGTGGTTATGCCCCTACCTACTTTTGAGTAGATGATGTAGAGATCGCATCAGTCCAGTGATACAAAGCACTATTGTTTTTTTGGACTGAATGTTGATGCTTCCTGTATGGGGGATTATCTGAGATGAGTAGAGTCATCTAGGACTCTTGGTAGTTAATCTAAAATAGTGTCTTTGGACACTAGAGCTGATTGAAGACTTGGAACATATGATTGACACGATGAAGCCTTTGTAATGGATGTCAATTGGGGAGAAATTGCATGAAAAACATCTCCATCTCCTTAGATGGAAGAGTATGCATTTGGGGAGAGTATGCATAGAAAAACATCTCCTTAGTACTATGGGGGAGAGATTGCATAGAGAAGTACCATGTATGGAGGAGAGATTGACTAATGGGGGAGAAATTGAGATCTCCTACGTTAAGGTTTCAATGGGGAGATATACTTTTTGGTATGTGTTTTAAAAAAAATATTTTGAAATTTCTTTTTTGGTTTTGTTTGAACCCGAAATGGATGTGGAGTCTATATAAGGCTTTCCAAGCTTATAAAAGGCCCTCCAAACTTCATGTTATTTCACAATGTCGTTTCTAATTGTTTGCTACAAGAAGCAAAAGAGCAAAGAGTTGAGAAAAGAGTAATTGGAGGAGTGAACAGATTGATTTCAAGTAAAGAGGAGTGAGGAGGAGCAAGAAGAAGAGGAGGACGCTTTTTTACCTTGTTGAAGAGATGTGTCAAGTAGAAGATAGGGTCTTAAACTGATTTGTATTTTATGTTATGATTTTCAATGTTATTTCATTCCTTTTTTTATTTTCTAAATTAATTTAGATCTTGTTTTACAAAATAGAGTTTTAATTTTTGTAATTTTAAAGTAATGCCTAGGCTAACTATGTGCATATTGAATATTTTTTTTCATTTTGTAAAATGCAGTGTCAAAATGAGCTCCCATAGTCATGATTGAGTGAGATTGAGATGGAAATTCATTTTCATAGTACAAGCCAATCAAATTATGAACTAGAGTAGGAAGATGAGGGGGGTGAACGTGGGCCAAATTTGGAAGGGCAAACTAGTGTCATGTTTGGTACACCGCTTACAACTGATTACCCTACTAGCTTTGGTAGAGTAGGCTAGGGGTCCTTATGATCTCAAATGTCCTCTCAAGCAATTTGCAACAAGAACAACAATCCCTACGCCAACAGGTGGTGGCATGAGGAAATGGAAATGCAACATTTGTGGTACATAATGGTTTGGGAGCATCACTAGAGTTAATGCACTTTTCCTCTTTTGGCCAAGAAAATGTGTGGGAGCATGTAAATTGTCAAAGTTGTCTAAAAATCTTCATTACAAAATTGAGTTCAAGAAGCTTTGGGTGTTCTAGGCGACATTGGAGTTGCAATGCCTACTACCTTGTCTGGTAAGAAACATATTCAAATTGTTCAACAAATTTAGGGGGATCAAATGTTGGAGCAACCACATTTTTACTCCATTGTATCAGAGAGCAAGAAAAATATCATAGTTAGCCTCAGTACCTTCATCCACGTAAACGAGATGATGTTTTTGGTGGCAAAGGGAGGAGCATCATATGTGCACTATCGAGTGAGCACAAATTAAGAACCACAGTCTTAGATAATAACTATGCCACGTGATAAGCAAGAGATATTTGACTTGTTGTGGAAAATATCTCCTAGTTATCAATTGATGAGCTTAAATGGCTTTCTAATGAATGGTTCATAATGCACAAAACTCGTTGAAGACTTTGCAAATGGGTTTGCAGGAAGAGTGGGCTTAACCATGGAGGAAACTTCATAGTTAAGCACGCTCAAGTTGGAGAGTATAGGGATGAGTGACCTTGCAGGAAATCTCGATGCTTCGCTCTATAAGAATCACCTATATGCAATGAATGCCGAGTGTTCTATTCATTCTCATGAGAGATGGGTTCTTGTGAACCACTCACTAAAAAAAATACATAGTTGAATCCTGATAGCAATATCATAACTATGCCAAGATCAATGCTTTGATGGATGAGGACATGTTGGGAGGAGCGTGGATGCAATGTTGTTATGGATGGGTGGACGAATCTTAGGCATTGTCCAGTCATCAATATCATAGTTACATGATTAGAAGGCCCATTCTTTCTTAGGGTGCTTGATTGCTTGGGGCATCGAAGATGTGCTGATTTTTATTTTGACATCCTTCAAAAAACTATTGAGGAGATTGGGCCACAAAATGTTGTGCAATTAGTGATAGATATAACATGTGTCCACAGATGTTGGGAGCTTATTGAGGCAACATACAAATATATTTAGTGAACTCCATGTTGTGTGTGTGTCATGAACAATGCACTCAAGGACATGGGCAAGATTGAGTGGATTGGAGGATGGCTAGCAATGTGAGAGATGTGCAAATGTTTATCTACAACTACCATACATCACCTTCACTCTTCAAGAGCTTCGCAAAGGAGTTATTGGAAGTAGTTAAGACTAGGTACGCATCCTATTTTATTCTTTTGGAGAGAATGCTTAAGTTGCAAGAGCCACTATAACTCACAGTTATGATGCAAGATTGGAATTGGTGGGATGATGCAAATTGCATAGTCTCTATCATCACTCCAGTTTTCTAGGCCATTAGCTGTGGGGACGGGGATGCACTTCCACTTGGGGAACTGTACGATTGCATTGATTCTATGGTTGATCAGATGAGGGCATTTGTGCAAGAGGACCCCACTTTGGCATTCAACAAGGAGCACATTCATTCTATTATTCAATGTCGATGGAACAACTTGAACACTCCCTTGCACATGGATGCTTATGCAATATGCCTAGGCTTGGTAGAGTTATACTGATTCAAGATGTTGAGGTGAAGCATTCTTTAGGTGTATTATAGGATGTATGCTATTGAAACTATTGTCTAGATTTGCATTGAGTGGACAAAATTTGCTACTCTTAGGGGTTATAAGGTTACAACAAAGGGGGATACAAGAACTATGTATAGGAGGAGCCAATTTCGTGGTGGATTTGTCATGGACCAAAATCAGTGACTACCAACATTACCATTTGCTTGCTATCTTAGGTTTCTAGTTCTTAAGCTTTTGAGAGGAATTGGTCTAATTATAGCTTCATCCGCTTTGTTAAGAGGAACAAACTTATTTCAAGGAGAGTATAGAAGCTAGTGGTTGTACATAGTGACTTGTGTATTAATGACCGCAAGACACGTGTGTAGAAGGAGAGCCCATCAACACGATGGGATGTAGAGCTAGAGGAGTCATCGCAAAATGATGAGGATGATAATGCAATGACTTCAAATGTAGAGCTGGTTGGTGTTCCTTTCGCAGATCTTGACCTTGAGGAGTCCAATAGCTCTAGTGATAGTGATAAGTTTTCCTTGAAGCCCGACCTCTAGAGGGATGATTGGTGGCCTCCCTTGACTATATTTTGACATTTTGTACTTGTTTTGATATCATGCTACTTACTGTAATCATCAATATGATATATTTTTAATATAATAGAAATCTTCCATTTGCTGATTGGACAATAAATTTTTATTTAGTATTGTGTATTCTAGTTTCTAACTAGTAATTTAATATTCACTACTTCAATGTTCAAGTATTTACTATTTAGTGTTTAGCATTTACAATTTTGCTATTTTGCTTTTAAATAGTTTTATACATTTTTTTAGAACTAGCATTTAAAGTACCATATTGATAGTATATAGTATATAACCCACCCCCCCGGCCTCCATCCCTTGCTATACCCAAATTGAGGCCCTTTGTCCCTATGTCCTAGAAGCCTATTCCGCCATCCCACTACCCTCGACAATGGTGTAACTACATGCCACTAGTCCCAATTTTATGAAGCTTGTCACTCATAAGGATGCCTCTATGCAAAACAATCCAGTCAAGATCTCTTGACTTGGAAAGTAGCCTCTTGCTCCAACAAAGATCAATTGGTCAATATTTATTGTTTTTTGTGTTCCTTGTAGCTATAGTCACTTATAGCTTCATTTCCTAGCCTAGGCAAGCAAAGCGTTGGCTCGAATTGGTAGTGCAACATTGGATTTCATTGTTTTCGTCATTCAACATTAGTGTTCTCTTTACAAGTTTGTTTTTAAATTTTGATTTGATTTCTTCATTAGTCAAATTTTTTTCAATGTTTGGCCAAATCATCCATGTTTGATTGTCTATTCTATCAATATAATGCATCAATTTCTCCTCCCAATTTTGAAATAAGAACTCTTTTAATTCTGCAAAGTTAGAATCAAGTTCCAATGATTGGAATCCATCCCATGAGTCTGCCTAGGACAACTATCCTTCCATTATTCACACACTAAGCTAGTTGATTCGCAATGAGCGATCCACAATCCCACATGAACCTCCATATAATCGAACTTTCATTGCTACATTCTACAGTGAGAATTTTGTTATGTTTGGGACTATCCAAATGCTTTGTTCTATAAATTTATATCTTACATTCCCATTTGACCACACTCAAATTGTTTAATCACCTCGTCCTAGTGCACCAATGAGATTCTTTTATTTTCATTTGCCTCTCCCATAGAAATCTCTTCCAAGCCCCTTCCATGGTAAATTTCACTTTTTGTGATAATGCCAAGCGAGACATAACATATATAGTATTCGCCCCTGGAACTAGGTTTAGCATGGTTACTTGACCAATGAGCAACAACCATCTCCCCTTCTGCGCCCTTAACCTTACTCTGATTCTGTTCTATCATATCATTTCATAATGACTTTCTAACAACCTTGCTAAAAATGGGGGGTACCCAAATGTTTGGCCAAAATGGAATCCTTTGTGCATACAAGAATTGAAACTATACACTACTCCCATCTTTATTGATGTTGCAAAAATATACTTTTGACTTATCCTTATTAATTGGCCTAAACATTTGTTGTATAAATCGATAGATTTTTTAGTCGTTTTAGCCTCTTAGATGCTCACATCCCCAAACAATATTGTGTTATCTACAAACTGAGTGTGTTCAATTGTATCCACAACTCTAGCCACTAGAATGTCCATCCAACAACCAATTTGCCAACTCTCTTTTATGAGGTATCCTAATGCTTCCTTGATTAGTAGAAGTTAAAATCGTGACATAAGGTTCCCTCGTTGTAAGCCCTATGAAGAAATGAAGAAGCCTCATAGGTTGACTTCAATGGATAAATGCACTGTAAATAAGTTGACAAACCAAAATTTTGAGAGGAGCTGAATCTGTACTCCTGAAAACCTTAAGCCCAACCTGCTTAGCAAAATATTCTTACCATTCACAAACAAATATTTAACTAAAACAAAATATCATAAGCACAAGCGAATACTAGATTTTTATCTTGGAGGTCCAAACAGTAAACATCACATAAAGAGCTAATTGTCAATATTATGTAACTAGCTATAAAATATTACAATTGCTCATTGGCCAATAAATAGATGCTCATTGTTGAAGAGCTCATTGCCCAGACAAGAGTAGCTAAACCAAATGAATTGTTACAATTGCATCTAACATAGACATAAACCAATTCCTTCAAAGCTGATAATACAAATCTTATACACTATTGGTTCTTTCAATAGTTCGCAATTGTCTTGCTACAAATCACTTCTTGTTCCTTCACCAATTTTACTTTTACAGTTCACTTAGCTCAAATGAGGCGTATTAGTCACGTTTATATGAAGTCCAATTAAATTTCAAGTCAGCCTAATATACTTTATCAAGTAGCTGGCTAAGATAGATCCTTACACATTACAAGTAGAATGTACCTCACACTTCCATAAGTCGGCCAAAACACAACGAATCCTAGTACTAATTTGAAATTACACGTTTCAATCATTCCTTAATCTTGTCTCAAACTATATAACCAAGAATGTTCATTGGAAGCAATACAGACATGTTGAAAATGTGTTTTGTATCGAAGGAACAAAGCAACTGGTAAGCCATGTTACCATATAAAATAACAACCTGACCGAAGTGCCAGAAGTTGGGAACTATTGAATACAAAATCAACAGACATACTTAAATATGCTGACAAAATTGTAACTCTAGATATGTTCATGCGGAGACATGTGGACTGATTATTGCTGTACCTGGTAATTTACATGTATGAAACAATAATACAAGTGATAGTGCATACCAAATATATCAGTAAAAAATATCTTTACTAGCTCACAAATTCATTACAAAGAAGACTGGAGATGGTCAGCTAAGGACTACAATTCAACCAATGATACACTGCCACCTTCCTTGGTGGTACACAACATATTTAAAGGACCCAGGGTGCCCAAGAGGAGCACAAATGTCAACCAACACACACAACCACTACCCAACAATGCTAGCAAACTTAATATGAACAATTAATACACCGACAGATAATCAATATAATCAAACACAACAATTTACATTTTATGTTGATTACGTGGACCAAAACAATGTGAACTGCATCACTAAATTTTTGAGATCCATAACAAAATAAACCAGCAAAAGTGTGTTAACATTAACGACAACTAGTATGGCATAAAAGCAACATTCTCCATAAATGACATCTTTCCAGCAAAATATGCAATAAAATATATTATCAAGCCATTCCTTGTGAAAACCAGATTTTCCAAAACCTTGAGTAGAAATCTCCACTTAACCCTATCATAAGTCTTACTAATCTTGAGTTTGATTATCATACTAAGTTTATCCTCCATGATAGATTGAATTATTTCATTTACCAGGAGCATGTTGTACGCTATGTATTTGGCTAGTGTGAACTCATTTTGCTCTTTTGATACCAATTGTCTCAAAATCGTTTTAAAACATATTAGCCAGAACTATTGATATGATTATGTTTATTGTATAGCAGAGTGATATTGGTCTAAAATCCACCATCCATACATATACCATCTTTTTGGATGTCAATGCGATCACAATATTATTAATGTCTTTAACAGATTTATTGTTTTTCTTGAATTCCCCTGCCAAATCCCACACATGATAACCAACTACGTGCCAACATTTATGATACCCATCAGGGCTGGGAGCCTTATCCCAAGGCAACTGAAAAGCAGCCGTTACTGATTTCTTTTTTCGGAATGATGCACCTATCATTATCTTTTGTATTGACCATTGGTACAATTCCTTGTAAAACATCTTGATAATCAACCTAGTCTAAATCATCCATTAGCGCCGAGAATTTTTTAAAGAAGCCAACTGTCTCATCCTAAATGTTCTTTGGGAACTTTGCATGACATTTGGTCATCAAATGTAGTGATCTGAGTAATTTTATTTGCAATTTTGTACCCTTGAAAAAATCATGGAATAGTTTTATGTTTAAATCTCTAGCCTTCAATCAACTCTCTCTAGCTTTGGCTTTCTAGTAACTTTTCTTTGCAGGCAAGAAACACCTCATGCTCACCAATTAATGCCTTTTCCTTGAGAAAATCCTCTTGAAACATGTCCTGCTTGATCACTTTCCATAGTGTTGCGAACTTGGCTTCTACTCTTTTTTTGTCCTTGAAAATGTTTTTGAATGACATGTTGCATGTAATGAGAGCTTGAAAATGCAAATTTTACCGAGTTCAAGCCACAGAAATGGTTTCAAACTTCTGAAACAATTCCTTCAAATCCTCTCATGGGGGCGGCCAAAGCTCCAGCAATCAAGATGGAAGGCAAAATGAAAGAAATGGCTTATAATAGCTTTTGAAAATGCTTGTCAAGCTTCGAAAAATCCTCTATTACCCTCATGGCGACTTCTCAAGCCGGCCGCCCAACACTACAGTTGGAACAATTGTAAAATAGAAGTCTTTTAGGGTTCAAATACCCTATACCTACATGCCAAAATAAAAGGCTTTGGCCTTTTATTTTTATAAAACAAAACCTCGTCACTAAGTAACCACACGGGTATACCTTGCCATGGGCAAGTGTTAATTTTTTAGAGTGCTCAAGTATCTTTTCCATGTTTTAAAAAACGTATATAAGTAATAAAGATATATTACTTAATAAAGGTTTATATTTATTAAGTAATATATTTTGATTACTTAATAAATATATATTTTTTATTTACTTTGCATTATCATAATTTAGCCGATAGGCTATATGTGGGAGCTTTGTTCCCCGGAAAAAAAAATTCTGCTGGAAAAATTGTAAGACTTTGGCTGTTTTTTCAATTTCCGGTCATAACCTCAAATTTTATTTCTAAACTTTTAGTTGATGTGCATTATTTTTATTTGTTTCTTTATTTGAATTTCTACATTATGTAAGTTTCTATTTTTCACACAAGATCTTGGGGATTTTTAAACATGTACTCAGAGTTGTCGATGGCAATTTTATAATTGGGCATTCTTATGAAAGGATGGGCATCACTTGATTGAAGGAGAGTTTTAGAAGTGACATTACGTAGTGAAGCACATTTGTGAGAAGGGGAGAATTCACATGCATTTATATTATTTGAGAATTTGTTGAATGTCATCTTCACACAATTTCTAGATTGTAATGAGGTTCATCTATTTTACAAAAGTGAAAACCACGTGCTCTGCCTCCAACCCTTATGCCATTTATCCTTTATGTTGTCACTTATGGTCATACTTTTATTAAATATGAATTTTGATTTCTTTTTGCATGACTCGTGTATTGCAGATGCTCATAATTTGTTAAAGAATGTGTAAAGCCCTTCTCAAGTAAATAGTTTGTACGCGTGGTGCAAATATTTCATTTCATTTCTTTGTTGAAATTCTGTCAAATGTTCAAGTCGCACCCTCCATGGTTTTGAATTTGCATGCATGTCAACCTAAGCATTTAAGTATAGTTACAAATGTCTATGATTTTCGTTCTATTAAGAATTTCACGACCTAATACAAAGATCCCACTTTGTTACATGTAGGAATGGTGATGAGAACAATTGTGGTTCATAGTTTTACACCTGCAAATTACATCTAGAAAGTTTTTGACATTTTCTCGAGATCTCCATTCTGTGTAGAATCTATGAACTGCACTCCATTCAATGTTATTCATTGAGGCACTTGGTCAAATAGTTTTATTGGAAGGCAAACATAGACTCTTATTTTTATTTAATCTATATAGATTTTAAAAATTTGTTATTTTATTTTGGAAAAGCAAATAAAAAATTATATTTTAGTTTTTTAAATATTTATTGGTAGATATATTTCATAAAAATAATAGAGGTACATTTTAGGTTTTTAATATTTTCAATTATTGTGAAAATCAAATTTTTGGTGTAATCATAATTTTTAAGTGATTGATAAAAAATGATCACAAACCAAGACCACATGAATCATGAGAATGTACCAAGGTAATGTTCTCTTTCAAACCCAAAGTAAAAGCTCCTAGCATGGTTAGACATACAAGTCCATGTCCACTAATCATACCATACTCAAGAATCACAAGCAGAGACCAACAATGGTCTTGCAGAAGATGAGGGCTCAAAGTCACAACCGCTCATTTACTAAACACCATGTTGAAAGATAAATGCTGACTCTTGCAATTTGGCTAAGTCTGAAATCCTGAAGCCCTGAAATTTGGCTAAGTCTAAATTTTTGAAGCTTTGAAATTTCCTAGAATCTTCATCTTATCTTGGAGAGGTCTGGAACCTATCTCAAATGAATCGTCGCATATACTAAAATATATCATAAGGCCAACTTAAATGATATATTTTAAACCCCATAGGAAAACTGTTGAACAAGGAAGCTAAACAACCTTAAAGGGTATCCAAAACACCTTAGAAAAAGTTTCGGTCAAGTCAAAAAGTGTCCGCTGGTCACCTGAGTAGGTTTTCTCACAAACCCATGTGACACTTTATTACAGGTTGGTGACACTTCTTACTATAGCCATGCGATACTTTTTGTCTAGGCGATACTTTTCACTATAGTTAGGTGATACTTCTTAGTATGGCAAGGCGATAATTCTTAGTATGGCCAGGCAATACTTCACTAGTGTCGTACGATATTTATCACTACAATGGTGCGATACTTTTCTTGTATCACCCAATGTTGAACAAATGTTGCCCAGGTTCAAAACCAGAAAGCAAAACGATAAGTCTAGAAGGCAAACAAAGTAAGAAACTCCACTCCGAGGAGTGCTAGAACGGCAAAAGTCGAAGATAAGTCACTCGAAAGCACGAAATACAAGACACCATGCAGCAGGGATTAGAAAATATCTATCCATCTAATCCATAACATCATGTGAAAGAACATGCGGAAAGTAACATTGCAATGTCCGTACATGGTTCATAAACTAAACATCATATGAAGGAAAGCATAAATATATAAGAACCAACACAACTAAAAATCGTGCGCGGTTCCTCTGAACCGTAATAGCATCACGAGACCTCAAAGGCCCTAGCCATCCCCTGCATGTAACATCCCAAACTGCTAACTAGATAGTTAGAGCTGTCTTGTGAGGGCGTTACTACTAAAACGTAATAACATCATAAGAACAAAAGATCTAACATGCTAATCCATAAAAGCATAGATACTCCAACTAACAGTGAGTCACATTATCTAACCATATGCTAAAACATCATAATACATGAATGCATCAGTGAAACTAACATCATCTAAACATGATATCCAAGCATTCCAATTAAAGCATAAATTATAAGGAACATACTCTGGAAACCCGAAATACCAAGTGAACATCAAGCATCGGTCTCAACTGGAAATAGACTGTCTCTGTACACCGGTCCCCAATAGTGGTGAAGGTAGCTGCAGCTCCTAACCACATGGAACTTGTAGGTCCATTCTCGCCGCGCTGATAGAGATAATGATCCAACCACAAACACACATAAAACAAACGTCCATGGCTAACACTCACGCTGGACAATAAAGATGACTAAAACCAAGATCATGAGACAATGCAAGTACAACAGGTCATTGGTTAGACCCTCTATAGATAACTATACAGGGACTCTAGTGGAGTGTCACTACTTGGGGCAGTGTAAGTACTTCAAGCCTTTGATCGACTCCTTCGAGAGGTCAGGTGTTTTAAGATCTTACTTTTCATTAAGTTTTAGTACCCATTTATTAATTTAGTTACCTCTTGTTAGAACCTCTTCACATTACCTTGTCAGCCACTTCCAAGCCGAGGTACATGAGAGAAGCCATTCCACACGTCTACCCTACATACCCATGCTCATCACACGATGAGTGCCCAAAGGCAATGCAAGTTCCCAATCCAACCCCAATGAACATAACTCCACTGAAATACAATCGGGAGTTCAGGCCTCGCAAGTCACCCAACAAATGCACGCGCTCGTGTTCGTGTATGGCGCACCACCATCACGAAGATTATAAAACGAGGGCTAGATGAGAACACAAGCATAGAAAATCACTGAACTGGCCTATATCAGGGAGTACGGATTCTACACAAATCTCAAAGAACAATAAAACAAACATCATGACTCACTCCACCGGCTTAAATCCGGTAGTATGGATTGTACACAAATCCCAATGATGCAACTAGGCCACACATCACGAACTCACTCAATCGACCTAAATCTGGGAGTATGGATTCTACACGAATCCAAGTGTCCATGACATAACAAGGGGTCAATCAGAAACAATAACACCAAGTATAAGATCACTCAACCAAACACAAGGTCGGGAGTATGGATGCAACACACATCCCAATGCAACATAAAAGTGCAATAGTGGTCTGACTGACATCCTACAGATAATCCAAGTCCACAACCAACATCATGCCAAGGAAAACTTGAAAAAACTGTGCGACACACATTGAGTTGAAAACCTCAAAACTCAAAAACTTTGGAATTAAAACCCATTTGTCTTAAGGCACAACAACGACAAATATCAAATAAAATTTGGGTTTGGAGTTCGTATGCAAAAACGATCAACATAACGATGCAAAACCCCAAACCCCCATCCCGAAAAATAGGGAAATGCTCATACCCACCCAACCGAGTAGAGATAGCATACAGAAACGGAGGGGAACACTAGTTCTCAACCTCCTAACAAATGGTTATTAAAAATAGAAGCAGAAACAAAGCTGAAACAATAAAACAGGAGAGCCCTACCTCGCAGCCAAAAGGGGCAAAATGGGAATTTGAACAATAAAATAAAAATCCCACAGAAGTTGCTGGAAATTGCGGCAATCCAAGGTCTCCCTGAGTTGGATCCAACGAGACCAACCTCGCGACAATCCCACGCCGTAGGTCCCATAGCGGACAGAACAATATTTCCTCATGAAGAGGATTTTGGGTTTTACTCTCAAACTTTCTAATTCAAAAGTGAGAAGTGAGTACTAAAATTCCTTTTTGGATATATATTCACTTTTCAAGTGAATAAAAGGATTAGGGTAATTAACTAAATCACCTAGTTAAACCCTAAATCAACCCAAACAAAAACAGGCTATTCCAAGTAATTGAAATTCAACTACGGCAAGCTACCGGAAATTACATAAAATAATTAAAACCCAAAATTCCCTTAAACCAATTAAAACACAAAATTCCTTAATAACTTTTACGACAAATGCGAACTTCTAAATGTATAGACACACTCATGGGTCTAATCACATAATGCAAATGAGTCCGAATTTATTAAATCACCAGAGGGCTTAATTAAATCACTTAAATAAGATACATCGATCATACAGGGACAACATTGGTTGGATATGAATAGCTAAATCACTAACTCCATGTGCCACTGCGAGGGATATAAATCATGCACACTAAACAACACGATCAAGTGCAATTGCATATAATAATATAGCCAAAGCAATAAATGCATTAAATTACCTAATTTAACCATTTATTTAATTGTACTGAAATAATCCATTTACATCACTCACTTTCGCATAAAACATCACAAAGCAAGATTATCAAAGTTGTATTCATTAGTCCATTAGGAGAGGCACTACAAATAGCCTTTATGTTATTCTCAATTTGAATGTTTATGATAAATATGAACATCATAGAATATCGAGGTTATTTAAATCACAAAAAAGACTAATTATATATCCCAAGCCATCTACAATTTATTTTTTATTTTATATGGGAGATTTGGGATCATAACTAAGCAATAAAATTTGTTGTTATGAAGAAGAGAGTCTCAAATAGTTTTATCGGGAAGCCAACAAAGACTCTTATTTTTAATTAATCTATATAGATTTTAAAAATTTGTTATTTTATTTTGGAAAAGCAAATCAAACATTATATTTTAGTTTTTTAAATATTTATTGGTAGATATATTTCATAAAAATAATAGAGGTGTATTTCAGGTTTTCAATATTTTCAATTATTGTGAAAATCAATTTTTTATTGGTTTAATCATAATTTTTAAATGATTGATAAAAAATGATCAAATAAAAAATTAATTAAATTTAATACTTGTTGATTCTTACGTTAAAATCTAATGTGTTAGACATATTCTCTTATTAGATTGTTTCTAATAAAATAGATGTATCTTTTATTAGAAACAATTAAAAACATTATCCTATGGATCAATGAAAATGAATAACAATTAGGTATCTATAAGCTCTTTATTATTTTTGCATATAATAGCCTTTGTGTTAATATGAACGTCATAGAATATCAAGGTTATTTAAATCACAAAAAAGACTAATTATATATCTAGAGCCATCTACTTTCATATTACATAATAGATAAACATTCTAGCAATCTACAGTGTTTATCTATCAAGTATGAGGTTATTTTTAGACACGTTCATAGTTTTTCAATAAACATCTTGTACTACACACTATGAGTAGTGTATTTGATGTTAGAAATTTTTAAGTTAAATTTTAATTTTTTTTACTGAATTAGTTAAGAATTAAATTAATTTCTTTTTTGACTATAGGGGTGCTCAAGAGTTCTAAAGATCATAACTTGGGATAATCAATAATGGATAATCCATCTTTGATTCAAGTAAAGCTTAGTTTTCTAAAAATGTACAATAATAAATTCCTTTAAAAAAATCAATAATGGAGAATCTATCTTTAATTTAAGTGTGACTTGTTTTTTGGAAATGCACTATGAATTTTTTTCTAAAAAACAAGTCTATCCTATTGGTTAAATCGTTGCACGTACAAAAGCGTGCGACTGCTAGTTGTATTTAATTTTTATTGAAGTGTCTTATAAACTATTTAATAAAAAAATAAAATAGAAATGCAAATAGAGACATGTGCTTTCCAAGTCAAAAGGAGATATTATTGCTGAGTTATGCCAAAATTCTATAGTCACAAGGATAGGATTGAAAGTCATTGAAAGTTACTGCATTTTAGAGACCTTTATGGGCTATTTTTGATGGATAAAGACTGTATTGACAAGGGGTCTTTATGTTGATGTTTTTGAGGTATAACTTTTCAGTCACTTTTATCCCTTTTTGAACTCTTTTGAGGGGCTCAAGCATGGCTTTGTAGACTGAATCCGTAGACTGAATCTGACTCTCCTGAATGCAGTTGGTTGGAAAAAGCATTAGTATGAGTTGAAGGCTCATTTGAAAGAGGTTTTTGTTTTATGTAGATTTGAGAGACTTAGTGACTTTCAACCTTTCCTTCATTTTTGCATACTACTTGTAAAGACAGTTTTTGTAGATGCAGAAAATTATAATTGGAGACCACCTTTACACAGTTTTTGACCTTATTTGTTGCAGAGTTGTGTATTAGTGTATGATTGAAAGGGCTGTTAGTGGAAGTATCTCTTTTTCCTTTCAGTTTGTGTTTCATGTTATATATACCCTCCTTGTGATTAAGGTATTTTGTGCAGTTTGCAGTCTTTATTAAGGACTATTGTCATAGTTTATTGCAGTGAAAGTCATCTTTCCTTTGTACCTCTCTATAAAATACTTATGCACATACATGAAAAAATAAGTTGTTTAAGTTCATCATTATGTTTTGATGGTCAAAGTGTCATGACTTTCAGAAGGCTGCAATTTCAAAGATTCTGGTGTATCACCGCATTTACTTTTTCAAGCCTTAATTCATGCTTCCTTTTTAACCCTTTCCCTTTGAAGAAAAGAGAATCCAACTTTAGATGACATTTTAGGAAGATGGCCTTCTCCGGAAGTTTCTTTCACTTGGGTAACCTATAGACTTGGAAAGGTCCCATGTTTCGTGAAGCAATTGAGCTTTGAACTTAGTCACGGTGCAACTTTTAGACATAATAAGTAGGTCATCAACAACTGCGAGATGAGAGACCAACGAAACCTTCTAGAGGAGGAATGGAAGAAGAAGAAATTTCATAAGGAAGTACAAAGCAGAGAGAGGAGAGAAGTGTCATTCAAGAAACACATGCAAAGAGGAGGTTGGATCTTGATATTGAAGAACCACAATAGAAAAGGCAGAGCACCGATAATGTTCTATCCTCACCTAGTCGGACTTCCAGTGTGCAAGAGATAAGTGCTCTTGCTAGGCAAGCAGTAGAAACAAGTAGAAGGATAATAGAGCAAGAAGAGCACTTTACTATGTCAATGTAGGACATATTGAGCATCAATGCTTATTAGAGTCCTACACAATGAAGAAGTAGGGAACAAGATATGACCACTGAAGAAAGTCTTGGGGCTATGCTAGAAAGAGAGATGATGAAGGCATTATTGAGGGAGAAATAGAAATTGTTGCAATAGAGGCAAAAATTCCTCTTGCAGAGGCAACAACTCCCAAAGCAATGACACAAAGGCATGGAGTTGAGGAAGAAATTGATGTAAGAACAATGCAGGGACAAGAGCGGTTAACAATCCAGAGGGATCAGAGTGTCGGTGTTCCAGAATGGGTGAGACAAAGGATCTAGAGAGTTCAAGAGAAAGAAGTTGATCCTGCAATTTACCTACAAGAAATTTTGGACCGAATCAACTGATCAGAAGAAAAGGGAAAGGGAAAAAAGTTTACAAAGGTCATCAAAGGAGAATCTGGATCAAGAATTTTGCAAATTACAACTCCTACAATTGATAAGACCAAGGATCAAATGGCTCTAGATGAGTATCGTGTTACAAAAGCTGATCCAGGTCATGCTTTTTGTGCACAAGGCACATAAGAGTTTGGCAATTCAACACAAACTGTGAAAGACAAGATGAAGAAGTTTGAAGAGAAATATTATACAGTGAAAATGTGAGATCAAGACCTTGTTCGAGTTCATAAACAATCTACCTTGTCCAATGAGAGAAGGCCCATCATTTGTTGCCCCACTAGCTATTCTAACTGAATTAGTAGTGCGCATCGACAAAAGAAAATAGATTACTCAAAGTGTAGAGGGTTGGATCGAAGGCATACAAAACGAAGTGTATAAGCACATTGAGGTCTTTGTACAAGTTCATGATAAGGTATTTGTTAGTATTTTCTGAATCTGTTGCAAATGTAATAGCACTGCCATAATGTGTTGGTATGTACTTTCCAAGTGGCAGCCATCTCTTTAATATATGATGAAGTATGGATAGACATGTCTCTTCACGGGACATGTCTATTCATTAGAATGCAATTAATATAATGACAAATAAATATCTCATATATATATATAATATCTTACACTTAAATATATATAATATATATTTGCACTATAGTTTATCCAACTAAAACTACCAAATATTAACACTCCTTGGCTTAGAGAGGATAAACAAGATTCATACACAATATGAATAACATATTACCTCAACGTAAATAATGGTTTCTAGAATGTCAACTCATATGACATCTGATTGATGCTACAAACATCAACACTCCCTCTTAGCTAGGGAAGATAAATGGTATAATCATATTACATATCTTGTGATCACTAACACATTATATGAAGTATCATATAACATATAATAACTAGTTTTACGTATCACCTAACTCGTGATATGAGGAATCACTTAACAAGGGATACCTAGTTTTACATATCACCTAACTCGTGATATGAGGAATCACTTAACATGTGATACCCAGTTTTACATATCACTTAACTCGTGATATGAGGAATCATCTAACACGTGATACCCAATTTTAGATGTCATCTCAGAAGGATATCAGAGATATGGTTTGACCAAGAATATCAAGTCTCATGATATTCACCATAACTCAAAATTGTTCAAAGGCAATGTGCACTTACCATAGGAACATTCATAATCTATAATGATCGGTTTCAACCATCACACAATGTCTATCATGATAGAAGATTAAGTTATTGTAAGATTGACATCTTCCAATAACATCAACAAATACAAGTGATAATCATTTTGAAGTCGTCACTTCCTCATGATTTACACAGGGCCCATAAGGCATTAAAATGATATCATTAGTATTAAATCAACTTTACCTCATAAGTGTTTCATCTTCAAGTGAAACTCCCTCTCTATCACTATGATTGAGATGTCACAAGATAACTAAACCCATCTGCTCCCTCTAAAGCTTGAGTTCATTGACATTTAGACCTCTTAAGATGGCAGACTCCCTTTGAATCTGAATTCCATATGCTTTTGTCCTTGTGTTTTAAATATTTCCATTCATAAGGCGCGCCCATATAGGGAATATAACACGCATGATTAATTTTCATCCTCCATGAATATTTATTGCTTTGACTTTCATCGATGTTTTTCTCGAAAAAAATGTTTCTTATCAATCGTAGTAACTGATAATTGTCGTTATCTATCAGATCTCGTATCAAGCCGCAAGATGTGTTCATATGCATTTTGTAGTATGTACCATTCAAAGAGGACTTTAAAGACCACGGTTCATAGCAGCCAGTCATTATTGGGTAGTAAGTTGATTGAACCTATATTCTCCCTCTGAAGCTCGAGTTTGCCTCTAATGAAATGTCAGTCTCCCTCTTTTTCCTACAAAAACATTCTAGTAAAGGATCAAGGCACATATGAACCTATATTCTCCCTCTGAAGCTCGAGTTTGCCTCTAATGAAATGTCAGTCTCCCTCTTTTTCCTACAAAAACATTCTAGTAAAGGATCAAGGCACATAGCTCTTATAGCACATATTGACATAAATGAATAATAAGAGAGAAACTAACATAATACTCGAGAATAATAAATAATTTTGCATAATGATATAAGATCATTCCAAAGTAATGTAGATAAGCATCTATTCAATGAATATATAAGCATATGTTGCATCTTCTATATTATACAAGCTCTGTATATTCATTTATATTTAGTTATACTCAAAATACCATAATCTTACTGCTCACGACTTACTTTCTTACTTACCTTTAATTGACTTGGTCCTTCGATGGCATTCACATTGCCCTCTTTGAAAGTGTGTGTTTCATAGCAAATAACTTAGTCGATATATATTAAGTGTGGATATACGTCTGCCGAATATAATTATCGTGCCAATATATTATGATGCCTTAATATGCGAAGGTAATCGAACTATATATGTGGTCTTGTAGACATACTTCGACTCATGTACTTCCATGCTTCTTGTGGACATTTTATATGCTATATCTTTCTTTACTTGGCTGCAATTTGTAAGTGCTTTCTATCGCACAAGGAGACTAGGTGGGGCATCGGTTCTTATGACAGAGTATCTTCTTAGACCTGCAGTTGCCAATTCTAATTGATATGGTATGAGGGCATCATCAGAGTGTGCTCCATAGCTGCACATGTTCATTTCGTCTGTTTTGGCCTTTCTATCTCAATGCTCAACTCCAACAAACATACACCAACGTTCATTTGTTGTACACTTTGTAATTAGATTTGTTGCCAATCTTTGCTTTGAGTAACAATCATCATCCTCAATTTTGATGCTTTATAATAATGAAATTGTCTGCAATGTTCTTAATCCCAATATGAGGTTTGGTCCACAATATAAAAACATGAACTTCAAAACTCCAAATTTTGCCTCTAGATGATGAAACAACACAAAAAAAAAGGTTCACGACAACACAAGAGGGTTCCCTCTCAGGAAATAATCTCCCGACTGTAATTTGGTTAAAAGCTTAACCTCTTAAATCCTTTGAATATCAATAATCCACCCAAGTATCAAATTCTATCTTGGCCTTTTAATCTTCAAATTTCTCCTGTTCCTCTCAAGGATATAGTTCATAGTCTTCATTCAACAAATACTCTACCTCCACGGGTTTTATCTATGGATTTATGCGTGGAATTTATCAATCCTACATGGTGTTATTTTTCCACAACCAAGGCAGAGAAATATTTTTGCCTGTTTAATGTTGTTGTCTTTATGCAATAGTTGTCAAGTTTCTTTGATCGTTGACCTTCGTTATTTCATTACCTGGCTTCTTTGCTTGGCGAACATGATCGGTCAACTCAAGATAATACATACATGTTCAGCCAAGACCAACACATAGTTCCATATCGTTTGTTAATGGGCTTGTGATTTTGTTTAGGCGTCGCACGCAAAATAAATGCATAGTCAGTTTATCCATGTTCATCATGCATTGGTTTAAAATTTAATTTGAAGAGGCTTGCACCCTCATATATCTCTTCAAATGAAGGACCACTTTTGAAAGAAGGAAAGCATGCTCACACAAATAGATCTCAACCCATCGGACTCAATGGATGTATTCTCTTTCGATTATTGTTAATGAACAACACTAGATTTTATATCTTCATTAATGAATATCTAGACCTAATTGCCACCATGTTTGATTGCATATTTCTTGCTGAATTTATATTCGCAGCCCAGCTCTAATACCATGTTAGTATTTTCCGGATCTGCTGCAAATGTAATAGCACTGCCATAATGTGTTGGTATGTATTTTCCAAACAGAAGCCATCTCTCTAATATATGATGAAGTATGGATAGACATGTCTCTTTGCAAGACATGTGTATTCATTAGAATGTAATTAATATAATGACAAACAAATATTTCATATATTTAATATATTAATATATAAATTATATATCACACTTAAATATATACTAAGTTGCAGATTCGTAGCCTATGCCCCGTTGTTTCCAGGCACGAAACGTACTGGAAACGGAAACCACTGAAATACGGGTGTGATTCGCATATGATCTGTTTTTTGTTTTGCTGAAACGTTTTTCTTATTTTCTCATAGAATTTCGTTGAATCCAACTTCAACGGGAAATTTCTAAAACGAATTTAAGTGAAAAGCAACATTTTCTGAAAGTTTCTTTCGATTGCCTGATTCTGGGAATGTTTTTCCCATTTTGTTAGCTACAAAAAAACGGAAACCTCTAAGAATAAATACAATACGAATGGATACATGTTAGAGACACAACATTGCAGGTTGGTTTCGGTTTTTGCAGGGGCTTTCATTGCAGTCTGAATCGCAGATCGACTCGCAAGTGACAGCAGAGAGCAGACACGGGACACAGCAGCCGTGCAGAACATTTCTTCCTGCGTGCGGGAACTTTTCCCTCCCGCAGATTACAATAAAGTTTTTGTAATGTCACTTGGTAGTTAAAAATTTAGATTATTCAATGTTTACATTAAAGTTGTATAGTTTTTTATCAAATATATAAAATAGATTTATTTTATTTAAAGTTGTATATTTTTTTATCAAATGGCATATGAAATAGATTTATTTTATTTTTGTTTTTTAATTTTGAAGTGTACAAATTTAAAACTTTTATTAAATATTTACTCTATATTTAATATTTATTTTTATTTTTAATTTAAGAGTGTACAAAGTTCAAACTTTTATTTAATATTTATTGTATAGTTAATAGTTTTATGGTTGGTAAGAGGTATAAATGTATTTTAAAATTCTTGTCTTCATATAGGAAAATTTAAGTTAATCAAATTAAATTTTATTAAATTAATAAAAATGTTGTGAAATTAATTGATATTCATATATTATAATTTAACAATATCAAATTTATAATATATCGTAATAGGAAAATAAATTAATTTTAATATTGAGTTAAAAACTTTAAAAATGTAATTTAAATTAATATTGTGTATATTAATGTATTAATTAAATAATAGAAATATTAAATAATCAATAATAGAAGTTTTAAGTATTAAATAAATAATAATATAAAATTGTTATTAAAATATAACTTATAAATTTATTATTATAATTATATTAATTCATTGTTTTTATAGTTGATCAATTTTTTCCTCTTTATTTTTTAATAATTGGATTTTAGTTTGTTGTTAACAGGATAATGACAACTAATGTTAGCTCTCAGTCTCCCACCTTCAAGACCAATCCAAGTTCACCTTTGTGGAAATATGTCCAAATGATAGATCAAGTTAAAGGGTGTGGAATGTTCGTTTGGATATGCAATTTTTGTAATGTGAGGTACAAAAGTTCATATAGTCATGTGAAAGCCCATCTTTGTGCAATTCCCCAACAAGGTATCAAAGCATGTCCAAGAGAGGATGGCAATGGATTACCGCCTCAACAAATAGCAGGCTATATTAGAGAGCAAGAGGAAGCAGATGCAAGAGTTTCTCGTGGCACAAAGCATCCTTTAAAGAAAGGGAAGAGATCAAGTAAGCCTCCTCCATCTCATAATGACTTTCTTGATGTTGTAGTAGAGAGCCACCCATTTCTAGGTAGAACTGAAGAACCTATTAATGTGAAGAGAAGCAAGGGGCCATTAGAGAGTGCATTTAAGAATGATGCTAGGGAGATTTAAGAATGATGCTAGGGAGATTACAGATCAAAGTGTTGCAAGATGTTTATATGCAAATAGTTTGTCATTTAATGTTGTGAGATCACCATATTGGCAAGATATGTTGAGAAAAGTAAATGAGGCTCCAAAAGGGTACATGGGGCCAGGATATGAGAAGGTGCATAGCACCTTACTAGCAAGGGAGGTAAAAAGCATAGACACTGCATTGGCTCCAATTAGGAATTCATGGAAACAAACAGGGGTGTCAATTATTTCTGATGGGTGGAAGGATGCCAAAAATCGTCCATTAATCAATGTGATTGCAGTGTGCCCCAAAGGGGCAATGTTTCTTAAAGCTGTGGATTGTGAAGGGCAGGTGAAGGATGGACAATTTATTGCTAACATCCTTATACAATGCATTCAGGATGTGGGCCCTCAAAACGTTGTCCAAGTAATAACAGACAATGCAAAGAATTGTAAAGCTGCAGGCATGTTGATTGAGACACGATTTGAGCATATATTTTGGACCCCTTGTGCAGTGCACTCTCTCAATCTTATGCTACAAAAGTTGGGTAGGAAAATAAATTGGATCAAAGATATCTATGCAGAAGCTGAAGAGATCCAAATGTTCATCACAAACCATCACATGTCACAGGCCATTTTTAGATCTTTTTCGTAGTTGGAGTTGCTAAAGGTAATTGAAATACTTTTAAGTTTACTTCTTAACTTTTGAATTTTGTATTTCACTTTAATAATTATGAATTCAATTTTTAAACTTAGCACATCTTTAGTTTGTAATTCAAGTTTTTTTTTAAAGTTTTTTAATAGGTTGCTGAGACTCGATTTGCATCCAACACAATTGTGTTGAGGAGACTTGTGAAGGTGCGAGAGTCACTTGCTAGTATGGTTATTAGTCAAAGCTGGTCACTATGGAGGCAATCCAACACTAAAAGGGCTACAAATGTAAAATGAATGATATTGGATGACACTTGGTGGGAACGAGTGGAATATCTTCTTAGTTTCACTGAGCCTATCATGAGTATGATTCGTTATACCAACACGAATCATCCATTTTGGGAGAGGTATATGATGGAATTGATTCAATGCTTGAGAAAATGAAGCATGTCATCAATGAAAAGGAGCAAGATCCTGAAGAAACATTCTTCAAAGAGGTGCAAACAATTTGTGTTGAGCGGTGGAATAAAATTACCACGCCACTCCATCTTCTTGCATTTACATTGACTCCCAAATTTTATAGTGATGAAATTCTTGCTATGCCATCAAGGGTACCACCATATAGAGATGTAGAAGTAAGTGAAGGGTGTAGGAAAGCACTTGCAAAACTCTTCCTTGATCGTGAAATGGAGAATATAGTTACAAGTGAGTTTGCTGATTTTGTAGCTTCCAATGGTCAAAGTGCTTCTGCTCTCTATGACAAGTATGAAAAGGATGCTCATGCTTGGTGGTACCTTAATGGTCATACATCACCGCACCTCCAAACTCTTGCAATCAAACTTTTATCACAAGTAAGTTTTTTCATTTCTATTGCACTCTAACTTTATATTATTTACAATTTGTAAAAATAACAAATATTCTTAACTTTAAAATTTGAATGACATTTTTTATGCCCCTCACTTTGTCTCAATAGGTTGCTAGTTCCTCCTCATTTGAGCGAAATTGGAGTACATACTCCTTTATTCACTCAGTTAAACGCAATCGATTGGCTGCAAGTAAGGCAGAAGTGCTGGTTTATGTGCATTCCAACTTGCGCCTTCTTACTCATAGTGAAAATGAGTACAAGGAAGGGGGCATAAAATTTTGGGATGTAGATCCAGAGCGAACTGATTTGGATTTTTCAGCTGGTGCACAATCTTTACTGGATGTGCAGTCGGGTAGCCACCATCCTCCTAGTGCAAGTAGTAGTGGGGTTGCATCTGATTCTAATCTACTTGCATAATCTAATGTCATTGTCACTGATGATGTTGATGTTGATGATCTTATATGATGCAGCATCATAAATCATTGAAACGTAATTAGTAATTATTAAGTGTGTTCTTTTAATGTTGAACCAATGAACAATGAGTTGAATAAGTTGTCATAAAACTCATGTTATGACATATTTTGAATTTTTAGGATTAATGGCAGTATTGATTTTGTTTAGCATGTATGATACTGTTCTATTCTGATTTTGATGATCTTATATGATGCCTATATCATTGATACGTACTTAGTAATTATTAAGTGGGCTATTTTAATGTTGAACCAATGAATGCATTGAAATTTTGAATAATCTATCATAAAATTCATGTTTTGAGATATTTTAAATTTTTAATATTAATGGCAGTTTTGAGTTTGTTTACCATGTATAATCTGTGGTACTCTGAATTTTGATCTTGTTTTTACTTTTAAGCCTACAAATATTTATATAGTTATAATTTTTATGTTTTTCTTTACGGTCGTACCCAAACGTACCCAAACCGCCCCCAAAAAATTGCCGTACCAGCATATCGTATCAATGTCCCTGTACCTGTATCCGTACCCGTACCGGCAACTTAGAATATATATAATATATATTTGCACTATAGTTTATCCAACTCAAGCTACCAAATATTAACAATATTAACCATTCTCTCTAAAAATCATTACATGGAGGAGTCATGGGAGGATGAGCGCATTTATCATGATGAAATGGTCTTAGATTTGCAAGAATTGATAGACACTCAAACATACATTGGTCAATTGTGGGGTTATTAGGGAAGGAGATGCATGACTTTCCTTGGTGGTATGGTGCAGTGCTCATGGTAAGGCAAATGTTTGTACATTTCACTAGAGAATCCACTTGACTAAAGAGTATAGTTGAGAATATTTGACAAGAGATCTCTAACGTTGTGGCATCATTACTGTCTAGATGGATGGCTGGAAATGTGATAATTGTAAACAACCGAAAGCGCAGAGGAATCATTCAGATTGAGTTTCTTCATCAAGGACGATTTTGATAACCTCTCTAATTTCCCAAATGACATTGCATACAACCGAGGACTTATTGGCAGAATGGGAAGAAAGCTTGAGTAAATATGAGCATACGGTGATATCCTTGGAATTCAAGCATGAATCAACACCAAGCGTCAACGTGGATGGATTGGAGGTAGTATTGGATAGATTCTAGGAGTTCAAACTTTAAAGTCAAAGATAGATGCGTTTAATGAATAATGGGTGTGCATAGTGTCCATTTATTTCACCCCCCTCTCTTCCTAGGCGAACATGCTTTGTGGGCATTTATTGTCCACTAAGGTAGTGGATATTAGTTGGCCAAAGTTGACCTGTGCATTAGTGTGGATTTTCTTTTCCTTGCCCTAACCCTAATTAGGGGCAAGGTTGCAAAATTTAGGCCATCAGTTATTCTTTAAATTCGGGTCACCCATTGTATTTGAGGACCTATATAAACGCCTCACTTCTCATTCGTTAGGGGTGGACTTTGAGATTGTTGCTATGAGCTACTCAGGCACTAAAGTTTTCAGTGAAGTTTGGTGAATACTTGAAGTGTTTTAGTGCATGCTTGGTTTCATAATTCCATCATTTAATTAGTTGTTTAGATAAAATGTTGTGATTGCGATGGAAAATACGATGGTGTTTTGATGAATTCTTTTGGTTCATACTTTTGATGGTTTACTAATTATAAGTCTATGTACAAAGTTAGCCTGAAACCCACATCTGTGTATTCTTAACTTTTGTCATTCATGGACATTGTTCATTTGATGGTGTTCATGGTGGTATGAAAATCATTTACACAAACTCTTGAAGATCGCACTAGTTTACACATGCTTGTAGTCTAACTTGGTGAAGCGAAGCTCAGTTATTGAGAAATTTGTCTACCAAAGTACCATCTATTGTTATCATTACCCTTAGGAGTAGAGTAGAATCTTTGAACCTTTGCCCCTTTCTTTCTACATATTTTGTAAAAATCCCTGGAGGTAATTCACCATAAAATCTCTTCGTAGCTTCCACATCTAGTATGATTTGAAATAAATTTGAGTGAACAAGCGTAAGGCATCTTGTGATAACAAATCACATGAGCCAATGAGCTTATCGACCTGATGCAAAAGGAACCTTGGAATCATTTGTGTGATCTCTCACAATCTTAGCACACGAGCAATTTTGATCAAAAAAGGATAAGATATTTTGGTATTTTGTTCTACTATTTGAGAGTCATAAAACACACATCAACAGGTTGTCCATTGTGTTTGGAGCCTCGTGATAAGCTCTCCTCTTTGCATATTTCAAGAGATATTTCTGGTGTTGCAAACATACTACATAAGTAACAAACGAAATTCATTGAAGTTAGGTGAACAGTTTGCTTTTGCAAGTTGTTATGGTTTCTTGTTTCTCTCTAGAATAGTTTTATTTAAGAAATTATCTCAGAGAAAAATCTAACTTATCATCGATATTTGGTGATAAGTTGCAAAATTATGGGCCGCAATATGCTAATAGGTGTTGACAACCCAAAAATCATTTATTTGACATTTTGTAATTTGCAAAGTGATGTTTGGGAGATGGAATAAAGGTTTGAAGGAGAAAAAATGTGATTTGTAGTGTTTTAGAGTAATTTGTTGTGGATTTGAAGAGATTTTTCAAGCCCCAAATACGTGGTGGCGAAATTGGGGTTTCCCTTTGAATTTTATGCCAGCCTTGTAGTTCATCCACCTGTGAGTGCAATTAAAGCTTGTTTGTGGCAACTCACACAAAGAAGAGGAGTAAGTTAGCACAAAAAAACCTCAATGACCTTGTTTGTGCAATTTGACCTTTGGTCGTGCATAAGAAAGGTAGAGAGAACATTGGCTGGTCCACTTGATTTGGATGACATAGATCCTTACATTGATTGGACGTCACAGGGCCAACCTTCATTGTTCATAGAGGATGAGGTTTATGATTTAGAGAGGCAAGCTATGGAGGAGGGTCTGTTCGCAGTAGGATTGGACGACATTTAGGAGGATGAGGACATTGAGGAGGATTCTGATGATGATGAGGAGTCATTGCCAATGTCAACACCATCTACATCCAAGTTGGAGGTCGAGTCACTACTAGTTGTGTAGAGGGAGGAGGCACAAACACAAGCACAACCACAACAAACTTCTAGGGCATCTCTAGTAGTTTTTAATAGAGCTGCTAAGAAGGGGAAGGGGAAGATGTAGAATATTTTGATGTTGTATTTACTTATAGCTTTACAAAGACAATTTGCTATTTTTAGTTTGTTTCAGTGTTCTAGACTATGTCTACCAGCCATCAATATTCCACATGAGGATGTGATTTTGTACCCTATTTGCATTTATATATATTTAGACTCAACTTGTTTGCTTTGTTTTCATGCAGGAGCACCCAATCAAGCAAAGAGGATCAAGAAGCCATTTTGGCATGACACATGGAGTCAAGGATCTAAAGGACCTAAATATGATGTAATAAAGCCTTGTAATAAGTTAACAAGTGGAGTCTTTAAGTCCAAATGAGCATAATAAGGGCCATTGGACCAATTTATGTAATAAGGCCATAGGTGGAGCACCAAGAGGTAGAATAAGTTTCTTTAATGATAAATTATGTAATAAGACCAAATAATAAGCCTTTGCATTGGTTTGGAGGTTCTAGGAGTTAATATGTTAAAACTAGCAAATTTGATTTTTCAAGTCTTAATTGCTAGCTAGGAAAATGAGGTTTTTGGTAGTTTGGTGGTTTCGCTCATTTTCCTTGAGAGGAAACAAATGTAATTGGAAGGGAATACTATTTAAAAGATGAAGAATCCTCAAATGAGGAAGAGAAGACTGTATTGCATCAGATTTGACAATAAACTCAGTTTTTATGCAATCTTGTGCAAGTTTTTCATGGTTTCTTTGGTCATTGAATAGTTGTTTTATCTTCTATGCCCTGGTTTGAGTTTATATGATTCTGAAAGGTATTTGAGACGTGATTTCAGCCATATAAGGGGTTTTGCATTCCATTTTGCTGTCTGCATCAAATCTGAACAACAAGCAACATGGGTTTAACTCTAAACTAAGGGTTTTAAGAGTCTCTATGGATTGAAGATCCATTCCACTTTATGTTGCTACTATACCTTGTGGAATGGATCATGGTTGCTGTATTATAATGTTTTCTAACGTGATCTGATGCAGGGATGGAAGATTGTTGAGAATTGAAGCCCTAGGGTGTAGGATTGCATGCTGCCTAGAGAGGGTACGGTGAAGGATCTGGTCATTTCTCTTAACAAGGGTATGGTTTTCTGTTAGAAGGTGTTTATGCACGTTGAATACATGGTGAATCAACTTTGGTTTGATTGTGGAAGTGTTTGTTGATGGGGTTTTGAGAAAGCCCTAGTTATATAGGGGTATAAAGATGAGTCCTGTAGTTTGCCTATCAAATGTGCATGGCTGGGCAAATGGGCATGAAAATCTTTTGTTTTGGATCATAAGGGAAGACTGTTTCAGGGTTTGGAAGTTTGGGGATAAGTCCTACTAGTAGTTGCTTTGTGAAAGTGGCCTAATTAAGCCTTGAGCAACACTATATTGCTCTGTTCTGTACAGTTAGTCCAAAGGAGTTATTCCTGAGTCTCACGTGTTATTTACTTCCAAAAGGGTATCTGAATATGTAATTTATTCTGTAAGTGTTTAGGAAATTTTTGCCAAGGGAGGCAATCCACATAATTGAGGAGAGAGTCTAGGATAGGCAGAAGATGGCTTTCACAAAGTCAGAGAGGGAAATTCTACAGGCATTTAAAGAGTGGAAATAATCCATGAAGGATGGAAGGAAGAAAAGAGAGGAAGAAGAGAGAAGGAAACAAGAAGGGAGATGAGGCAAAAAGAATTGAGAGAGATAAGAGAAAGGCTAGAGGACTTGGAGAGAATGATTGAGGAGCAGCGATCAAGTTGGCATTTGAATGTCAAGAAGAGGATAATATGGCCTGTGCAAAGGCTAGTGATGAAGAGGAAGTTGATGAATGAAGGGATGAAGAGTACTATGCAAAGTACTCCTATGACAACAAGAAGTGTAGAGGCTCATGAAGGAGCCTTAAAGGCAAATGACACTTTTGGGTTCCAAGAAGAATGGCATAAGGAAGAAGATGTTCAGATGTAGAAGTCTGGTTTGGTCTTAGAGAAAGAGGAGAAGTATTCTCCAAGCATGGACATTGAGAAAATGGAGAGTGTTGGGTATGTTGATGTTACCAAGATGGAATATTGTCTTTTTGAAGAGGATTTGTTTGAATTGCAGGCTTATGCATTTGTAGCAGTGGTGTTATGAAGTTGCTGATGGAAGGTAAAGGATAAAAGTGGTTACTACTTTTGCTAATGTGAGGCAAACCAAAAGTGAAGATAAAAGAGCAAGAGAAGATCCAGGAGGTTAAGAGTCGAGCAAGAATATGGTTGCAGCAGCAAGATGAGGGCAAGCCAAATGTCAAGATGAAGTTTTGTTTTGTTTCATTAATGTTTTTTGTTTTGCAGGTGTTTTTCCAAGGGACTTGTAAATTTTAAAACCCCTGGGAGTATGGTGTTGGAGCACCCAATCAAGTAGAGAGGTTCAAGAAGCCATTTTGGTATGGCACATGGAGTCAAGGGTCGAAAGGACCTAAATATGATATAATGAAGCCTTGGAAGGCAAAAGAATGTAATAAGTTGACACATGGAGTCATAAGTTCAAATGGGCATAATAAGGGCTGTTGGACCAATTTATGTAATAAGGTCATAGGTGGAGCACCAAGAGGTAGAATAGGTGTCTTTAATAATAAATGATGTAATAAGGCCAAATAATAGGCCTTTGAATTGGTTTGGGGGTCCTAGGAGTTAATATATATGAAAACTAACAAATTTGATTTTTCAAATCCTAATGGCTTGTTCGGAAAAAGGTGCTTTTTGGTAGTTGTGGTGGTTATGCTCATTTTCCTTGAGAGAAAATGAATGTAATTGGAAGGGAATACTATTTAAAAGACGTAGAATCCACAAATGAGGAGGAGAAGACTGTATTGCATCAGATTTGACAATAAACTCAGTTTTTAGGCAATCTTGTGCAAGTTTTTCATGGTTTCTTTGGTCATTGAATAGTTGTTTTGTCTTCTATGACCTGCTTTAAGTTTTTATGATTCTGAAAGGTATTTGAGACATGATTTCAGCCATATAAAGGGATTTGCATTCCATTTTGCTGTCTGCATCCAAATCTGAACAAACAACGTGGGTTTAAAATAAGGGTTTTGAGAGTCTCTATGGATTAAAGATCCATTCCACTTTATGTCACTACTATATCTTGTGGAATGGATCACAATTTCTGTATTATAATGTTTTCTAACATGATCTGATGCAGGGATGGAAGATTGTTGAGAGTTGAAGCCCTAGGATGTAGGATTGCATGGTGCCTAGAGAGGGTATGGTGAAGGATCTGGAGATTTCTCTTAACGAGGGTATGGTTTTCTGTTAGGTGTTTATGCATGTCAAATACATGGTGAATAAACTTTGGTTTGATTGTGGAAGTGTTTGTTGATGGGGTTTTGAGAAAGGCCTAATTACATAGGGGCCTAAATATGAGGGTTTTGTGGTTTGCTGATCAAATGTGCATGGCTGGGCAAATGGGCATGAAAATCTTTTGTTTTGGATCATAAGGGAAGACTGTTTCAGGGTTTGGAAGTTTGGGGATAAGTTCTACTAGTAGTTGCTTTGTAAAATTGGCCTAATTAGGCCTTGAGCAGCACTAAATTGTTCTGTTCCATACAGTTGGTCCAAAGGAGATATACATGAGTCTTACATATTTTAATTCCAAAAGGGTATCTGAATGTGTAATTTGTTCTGTAAAGTGTTTTGGATTATTTTCTATGCTCTTCTGAGTTTCCGGGATGGGTTTTTGGGATGGCAACTTTTTTTGCTGATTTTGGGGATGGGGGGACAGGAAACAGGGATGGCTATATATATATATGGGGAAAATCTGAAAATATAAAATATAGGGAAATTTGGATATATATGTATATTACATTCATATGAAGACATGGATAAAGCATGTTACTTAAACATCAGCAGTCCTTAACATACAACATTTCAATAATCAAACTCAATGCTCAATATGCTATAATGCATTCATAGTTTGGAATTATTGTAAATGTAGATGTAATATTAAATAAATAATATTAAAAATTGAAATGTACCCAGGAACATTATTTATAATTTATTTTCAATAGCAATATAAACAATAACCTACCTTCCAAATTGAAACACACTACTATCATTTAATTCTGAAACTACACTTTCAATTCATTGAAAGTGGACTGATATTTTGTTAATACAAAAAGGTTCTCTATATAGTTTTGATCATGATATAGGTTTGTTACAGTAAGACGGTATCTTGATGCAACTTCAATATTCACCATATCTTCCAGAAAGGACCTAGATCAGCCCAAGACTAACCTAGCCCTGATGTAATGCCAAAAATTGACATAAAGATGCATGTTCTAGGTCTATAATGCACTTTTCAGACTTTCCCAGCACCTTACAAACATTCTGTATATAATTCTGAGCGTGTAGCCTGACTATAACAGTAATATTAATTCTATGATTCTTAACGTAATGTTGTCAAATACTAATCAAAGGGCCCCAACTAGCTGGAATTAACTACTGAACAGTAATAAGCATGTAAGGGTGAACTTGGAAGGAGAGGCCAACTTTAAAACTTTTAAAAAAGTATTTTCAAGTGTTCATGTTGTCTATAAAATCGGGGATACCTAGCCGTCTTGAGGACTTCCAAAGTGTTCCCAACTGTTACCGGGAGGTATGAACGTCCCCCAAAAAATTTACCTAAGTCCTCAAGTTTCCGGGACGTTTCTTGGGAATTTTCAGAGAAGGGGAACAGGGGGAAGGGACGTCCCATACTTGTACCCCCGTCCCTGGGACATCCCCATTTCCGAAATGTGGCCTTTTTGGGTGGGGCACGTCCTCAGGGTATGTAGAATTTTTTTGAGTAAAGGTCAAAATACCTGATTGGCAGGGCTATTAGAATTAGGCCTAGATAGCACCTGGGTATGAGTTTTTCTATGAAGCAGTTGAATGGGTGTTTGAAATATGTTGATCGGAGTTGAATGGGATGTATTGAGACCCTAGAAGGTGTTGTGACAAGTGGTTGGAGTTGGAGACTATGTTTGTTTACTTTGGTGGAGCCTAGTGAAGGCTAGTAAACCTTGTAGAATGGAAGGCATAGTTGGTTGAATCCTTTTGATTTTTGTTAATGGTTGATAGTGGACAAGATACATCTGCAACATGTTCACTCATTTATTGACTCATTAGATACAACTCCACATTGAATTTTGCATAAACAAAAATGCATTATCAAATAAATCTAAGCAGTTTTTTAAGTTCTTGATATTTTCCTTATAAGTTGCCAATTTATCTTTGATCTCCCCTTTGCGATAAGTTGCCAATAATGATATTTTGAACTATGGATCAAATGATCAAATCAAATTCCTAATTACAGAGATCTGCTTCAAAAATTATACTACACAGAACACATCCGTCCAAAAACTATGCTTCACATAACACCTCCATCCAATAGTTGAAGTATAATTATATAATCTTAAAACATTATATGATTTCTATTGGCATAATGCTTGCATCTCCTTCTGATGCTAGTTTTATAAACTATTAGCTTTTTTTTTTCAAGTTTAATTAAAAACCGCCAGACTATCAAATGTAATGATAGTGATATCCACTGCTCCTACTGACATATCTAAAATTGTAAATGCTGGCAACTGGCTTAGTTAGTGCTCAAAACTAACTAATAAAAAATACTAAGCATGAAACAACTCATCTGAAACTCCAAAACACTCCAGAAAAGGGCTTGACACACATCAGAATTGCTGGAGACCGAATAGATTAACGGTTCACCGTACTAAACTGGTCAGGAAGGGGATATTATAGATATGCACACTCGTCCTTATCTCTCTTCACCATGTGGAATACACGGGTGGAAGGAATTTAGTCCACAACATATCTTTTCTTCTATAGCACAAGGCTAGTAATTTTGAAATGAATGTTTTATCTTCTATTGAATTTATTTACTTGCTGCAACTTGTTTTCTTGGATGCTTGTTGTCAATGCTTCTATTATTCTATTTGTCATTTTGTGCTTCTATTCTTTGACCTGACTGTAGTGATTGTGTTCGTTTGCCATGAATTTCCAAAATTATTAGCCCAGTTTAATTCAGTTACCCTTTCATTGATTTCTCAGCTATGCATACTTGCACCTTATCTTTATCGCATTAACTGTGTAGTTGCATTTTGATGTTACAATCTTAGATTACTTGAATAGTATCTTTGCTTCAGATGCAATTCTAACAATGCTGGCAATTTCAAGTATTATTTAGGTGACTAGTAACTTTGCTAATTCAAAAATGTCCTTTTTCTTGATATGCGCAGGATTCTGTATTGGGCATCTGTTTCAAAGCTAGTTGCTCCTGGTGGTCTTCTGGTAAACATTGTGTTTTCATATAAGTTAGTCTTTTGTCTTTCATTTTCCATACAAGATTTCAGTTATAATCCAATGTCTCATTGCCCAGGTAATCACCTCTTGTAACTGTACAAAGGATGAACTTATTGAAGAAATCAATAATTACCATCACAATTTATCAGATAGTGGCTCAAATTCCAACGAAGTTATAGGAGACTCTTCACGTATGGCTCCAAATAGTAGCTCACAGAATCTGTTCCAGTATCTTGATCATATTCGGACATACCCTACTTTTACTTTTGCTGGTGTTGAGGGAACTCGTGTTGCAACTGTTGCATTCCTCCGCAGTGCATAGTTCTTCAAGGACTCAACGCACAGACCACAACCCTTATAGAATGCTTGCCATTTGTTGCCCCAAATGGCAATTTGCACTGCAGGGCATTGTTGCAGTATCTCAAACATGTTCACCTTCTTCCTTTTCTGATGTTAAGGGAACATGTGTTGTAACTGTTTAATTTCATAGCACTAACTTTACCCTCACAAAATGTCTCAAAATTGTCGTGTTTATAGGTTTTGTTCTAGAACTAGTGTAAGGTCTGCGGATGATTAGGGAGTTTGATAGAACTGCTGAGGACATTTAAGTTATGTTTAATTGTTGTTAATTATGATATCCAAAACGGAGACAATGCCTAAACATAAAATTCTGCCCAAGGAACTACAGAATTTGCATTTGTTGCATGTGTGATAGGGATGGATATTTCTGGGCGATATTTGTGCAAATGTAACCAGAAATTCTCTTATTTTTTCTGATAATGTGGTTAAATATTTATTTTGATTTAGCCATTATTCGCCAAGACATCTTCCTGGATTGGATTTTTATAATTCTAGGACTAGTTGCTCGGCATAACTGAGCATCAAAGCTTTTGAAGCTGAATCAGGCCAACAAATCATCCCATTTGTTTTCTTGCTTTCTTTTGTTATCTACACGTGTTTCCTATTGCTGTCAAGATCTCATGAAATATCGACCATTGGTATAAAGCCTTGAAATATGTTTTTGGGAAAGAAAATGTGCTAGTGATCTGTCAACTCAATAGTCATTCTAAATACTTCTAATTGCATTTAAGAAATTTTGGGAATGAAAGATAAACTTCCATCTTAATGGAATTTCTAATAGTTAATTTTTTTGAGATAAACTTCCATCTTAATGGAATTTCTAATAGCTAATTTTTTTGAGAATTTTGTAGGTCCAAAGTCTGATGCATGCTGTGTAATCCTTTTAGCGTAGTATTTCCAAAACTCATCTTTCAGACAATATGGAAATTGAATTCAACGAGAAAAGATTCTGTGTTGATAATTAGAGAGGTTTCTGTAAACCATTACTTTCAAAATATCGGTCAATGAATTTGACTCGAAAGGTACTCGGTTGAATTGTGATAACAATATTAATTAAGACAAATTAAAAAAGGAAAATTTGAATCATCTAATATATCATTTTAAAATAGGCACCAATGAACCAGTGGAAGTGACTATTGAATAAGAGCTCTGACATATATTTGTTGGAAGATGCAAGTGCAGAAAAAACTAATAATCTTGAATCCAATAATCTTTCTTAACTTGTCAGGTCAAAATATTCTTCGAGTTAAACACAACCATCAATGCATCTTCACATAAAGAAATGGTAGTATCCGGAACAACAGGAGAACCATTATGGAGATCTGATGGAATAACAGTCTTAATGGCAGGAGACAACTGACCCGCCATTTGAGTAGATGATGGACAATGGCCATTGGGTGGAGTAGACTTTTGCAGAGGTCAATCGCAAATCAAATGTCCTTTTCGACAGTCAAAACAGGCATTTGGCTTATTCAAATAAACTAATGGCAGAGTCTAGGCCCCTTCTTCGGTTGCCTTCCCTAATACTTGTGATATCTCTCTTTCTTCTCGTCCCCACTCCCCTTCTCCCACTGCTACATCCCTTGAAACACGTCGCCCCTCTTTCTTCTCGTCATTCATCTCCCGAACCACACATTAATAATTCCACGTCTAGTTCTCACTCTCGTCAACACTCACAATCTCTCTCTTCTACCAAAGAATGTGATGCCAAAGATGCCGAACTCAGCCTAGGTAGTAGTTTCAGTGTGTTGGCTCATGATGAATCAGCCTCTAATGATCATCATGACTTATAAAATATTGTCTTGGAATGTGTTGTGAGGTTTTCACACATCGCCCCAAAATCTTGGGGACCCCCTTTTTAATCGCCTTTAGGGCCAGCGGAGAAGGTTAGATGTATTTTTCACCCGGTTTCAACTTGATTTTTCAGAGCTATCAGTTCTATCCTTAGGCCGAATAAGTTCAAAATTGATTTCAACTTGGCAGGATAAGATTGTGAATTTTGTACTTAGACGATTTCTTTTGAAAATTTGGATTTAATTGTAAATTTGAATGATTTTCAAATAAGGAAATTTTTCGTTAGACTTAGGGTCTTGGAAAATCTTATTTTTTTGGTGAAATAGAATTTAATTTTGTAAGATGAAGTTAAATTGCAAAATCGATTTTTACTCTAGAGGCAATTTTATTTTTTGTCATAAAATTTTAATTATTTAGCAAAATCGATTTAGAGGAAAATTGCAAAAATTGGCTTTAATAGATTAAATTTGCCTTGAAAGCTTTTGGTATTTAATGAAATTGGTAAATTAATATTAAGAAATGGCTTTTGGTTAGCCAAAATTCAACTTCAAGGATGTATTAATTAGCAAACCCTCATTGAATAGAAATTTTTAGCATCCCCAAGGCACCATTTAATTTCGTTTTGCAATTTGTGGTTAATTAGTAAATTAAAAGTGCAGTTTTCATTTTAGAAAATTAAAATTTTGGCAAACTATTTAAAGTGGGCCACTAACTTAGCTTTAATTTTGGTTTTTTTTTTTTTTTTCCTCTATAGGACCAAGTCGGCCAGCCTGGGAGGAAGGTGAAAGCTGCTATAAAGGGAGTCCCCTCCCATTTCATTTTCATCAATTCATTTGCTCCTCATGCTTGGGCGAATTTGAAGCAAGGGCAGATTTCCAGACTTGGGCGAAATTGGTGGAAGGCAGTTTTTTGGCGATTTTTGGGCAATTTTTCCATTGCCATTGTTGGGCGATTTGTCCAAGGGCCAGATTTTTTGCGTTTTTGGGAATTTTTGCTCCACTTTGTGGGCTGCGATTTGTGCCCTAGGTGGCAGATTTTACAGATTTTGCTCCTTTGCTTGGGCGAATTTTGTGGAAGGGCAGATTTTTTTTTATGCTTAGCCGAATTTTGTGGGGGCCGAAATTTGTGGAAAACAAAATTCTGATTTTCTAGAGGGGCTGCAATTTTTATATCAGATTTGGGCAATTTTGTTGGGAGAAGAGATACATATGAAAGTTTGATTTTTGCATAGAAGGCAAGTGTTGGATAAGCTTAGAGGCTTTGTTTTCTAATTTGCAAAGGGATTTGTAATTCTTTGATGTCATATCCCGGGTTCCGAAAAGTTGCTGTAAGATTATTACTTAAGGTGAAAGTCATCATCTAGAGTTGCAAGGAGTGCTTAAGCTGACATCCATTCTTTCGCTCTTTTCTAAGAATTGCACTACTTGGTTCTTCTTGCCTTTTGGTCCACCACTCTACCATCCCGTAATAGGGAGACGAGCATGGAGGATGATAGTGCAAGTAAGAATCCCAAGCGGGCAAACGCTAAGAAAGACAAAGAGTATATGACGCCCAAAACTTCCTTCTTCTCGAAAATGAAGAAAATAACCGATACTAATATCGCTACAGTGGACATGATACGGATGAGGGACAGACTAAAGGAAGGACAATCCCCCTTGGCAAAGAGGATATACAAGAGCGGAATTGTACATGCAACAGCTTTTCCTCCTACTTTGCCTTGTCCGGAATTGATTATGGAGTGTGCATCCAGATTTGATCTAGACAGTAAATCCATCATTTTTGGCGAAGGGAAGAGAGTGTTGGCCAACATTGGCGAACAAGCAATTGAAGAGACATTTAATATTCCCCAGAGCAAGGGCATGATAGTTGTAATGGTGGATCAGGCAGCCCTTCCTCAAGACAGCGGGAGCAATTCAGAAGAGGTATCAGCTCAGTTACATGAAGTAAGGGGTTGGATCTATGATACAATCCAAGATGGGCGAAATTTCTTGCCCTCCTTCATCTCAACATTCCAGTCATTGGTGACTGTTAGAAACAAATTCAGATTATTTGAAGAGGAATGGAAGAATTTTCTTCCCATCAAGGATTTGGTTATTCCTAGGCTGCATGCGTTCATTAGGCTACCAGAGGCATATTTGGAAAGAGCCCGGTTGGTTGATGAGAGAGGATTGAGCATAGTTGAATCTTGGTATGTTGCATTGACTACCAGATTTAGAACACTTGAAGAAATTCATGATGAGATTGCACAACACGGCCCAAGCGTCGACACTTCCATTTCGACCATGATGAGCGACGTTGGGGTGGCGCTTGATTTTGAGGGTATTAGAGAGGAGGATGTCAGTGAGACAGGATTTGGATCGAGATTGGATGAGTTAGGAAAGGCTGCCGTCAAAAGGAAGCATCTGAACACCCTTTCCTCACTCAATGCTTTTATTGGGTTTGCAAAGGAATATGAGAAGGATCACGAAAGGATACTACAAGAAGCAAACAGCGTGGCAAAGTCAGCAGAACTCCGAGCGAAGCACACACCTTGTCCTCCTATGGAAGAAGTTAACAAAAGGCTAGCTAAGTTCATTGCCTTAGCTAAAAGAACAAAAGAAAAAGGAAGAATTATATTAGAAGATCATCTTATGTAAGCCCAAGTGGCAACTTTCCCTTTCTTCTAGAATAGGACAAGTGTTTGTTTCTGATTGGCCACCATTTTGGTGCCTTCTCATTGGTTGCCACTTTTGCACTTTTTTTATTGGTCCATTGATGAGGTGGCATCTTCTCATTGGCCGATGGGGGTGGCAACCCTAATTAGGGTTTTTGGATCCAATCTGGATCGTCGATCTTGTTTTGATCTCTACCGTCCATTGTATTTTGGACCTCTATATAAGGCCATTGGCTCTCATTTGTAAAGAGAAGGGGTTGGAGAAATTGTTGCGAAAATAATACCAAAGTGCTCTCTTTTTCATTGCATGTTGACTAAGAACATTGGGTGTTATTGCATGTTTTCTACTTCCACATAGTTAAATTTTCTTTTCAAGTTGTTGCAATTTCATTTCAAGTTGTTAGAGTAAGAGTAAAATAAAATGGATAGTTGCATGGTAGCTTTGGTAGATGTTTGATAGGGGTCAACACTAGGCCACTAGCATTCTAGCGGCTGGTTGGGAGGCTTTGTGTGGTGATCTAGTTTACTTTCCTTTGAAGCGTTGCATCTATGGAGGTAAGGCCGCTGGTTAGCCTTCATTAGATTCGATCCCCGTCCATCTGCTAACCTTCCATTCTTAAGAGTAGGAGTAGTTGAGTAGCCAATTTTCATGCTTAGAAGAGGTTAGTTAGAGAAGTAAACCAAAACATCGACATTCTCACCTTCCATCGCTATTCACCCTACATTGCCATCATTGCGCCATCAACATCATCTAGCATTCACACCGAACCACCATCTCCATTTTCTCACCAAGATCCAAATTTTTCTCAAACAAGAAAACGTAAGGCCGCCTACGTGATTACCAGCAAATCACATTGATAAAACTGAGCGAGTATCCAACGGTGTAAGGAACATTGGAGTTATACTCATGTCCCATGAGAGATAACTTTTCAAGAGAGGAATTGTGTATTTGATATTCTGTATCAAGCATCCAATTACTAATATGTTATGTAGTGACACAAAACTCGCATCAACATTATCTGGCGCTAGGAGGGCAAGAAATTTTCCTTTTTGAGAAACTTTCAAGATAAGTATGAAGAAGAATGGTGCTTCCTAGATCAAATCAACCTAGAGCAACTTGGAGAACACTTCAGGATCACCTTGTAGCCAGTTTGGGCTCAATTGCTTGGGAGGAAAGTGAAAACACCAGAGAGTATTTGGACACCATTGAAGTATTGAATCAAGAAGAAACGAAAGCAAGAGCTATTGAAAGGAGAATTCAAAGGAAGTTGGAATGCCAAAGAGAATTGGAAAGGAAGCTTGAGAGAGAAAGAAAGGCGCAAAGACAAGCTCAAGCTATTATCAAAGAAGACTCGAATTAGAGAATCACTTGAGTCGGGTCTGAACTATATTCAAGCTGGATAGAAAGATTGGATCTTTTTCCCCTGAAAGATTTGAGAGATCGATATCGTATAAGAGACAGAGGATATTGAGAAATACACCACACCAAGAAGAAGACTTACTTGTGTTAGAATCTCCCAAAAGGTCAAGGAATCGTCAGGTAGCTGATATCTCAAACTTAGCTAGCTTCTCAAGTGGTCAAACAATCCAAGCTTTGGTTAATTCGCCAGTTCAAGTTCAAGTTCAAGTTCAAGCCAATCAACCAACAATGGCTCAACCACCATGGATTCAAAACAATGCTTCACCCATTTCATTCCAACAGTACCATGATCCACCTAAGAATCCTGAGGTTTTTTGCTCCAAGTTTTTTGTCAATAACCCTAACCGCACAGCAGAAGAGCATATCAAAGTGTTTCAAGAGGCATTATGCAATAGGAGAATTCAAGAAGAAGATGTTGCATGTAGGCTTTTCCCCTATTCATTGAGTGAGGAACCATATTACTGGTTTGTCAATTTGCCAGCATCATCAATAACGGGATGGGTTCAACTCAAGGAAGCCTTTATTGCAAAATTTGGTATGCCCACCACAACACTGGAGTTACATAGAATGTTTGTGGACATCAGGAGACGTGATAAAGAGTCAATAAGTTCCTTCAATGATCGTTTCCATAAGGCTTACACGAGATTGCAAGCTCCTTACACAATAACAGAGGCGGGTGCATTGGAAGCATACTACAGTGCCTTAGACAGCCAGACGACTATGTTCACAAGGATGGCGAATCCTGCTCCTGCAACGCTAACTGAGGCTTACACTAAAGCAATTAAGATTGGCAGGCAATTAGGCCAACAAGGAATAGAACCTCAAGGTGTAAGGTATCCGAACAATCCAGTTCCACAACTTGCTTACCAAGCTCCTACAAATCAATTGGTGGTACACCCGAGACCTCCATTATCTCAAGCACCACCCTCAGTACCAATTTATCTACAAGGTGCAGGTTCCTCCACGAGGACACAAGAAGAGAAGGATGAGATGAAAGAGTTGATTGACCAAGTCAAGAAGCTATCCACAGAAGTCACCTATTTGAGAAATCAGAACAATCAACTCCAAAGTTCCCATAGAAACAACCAAGGAAGCAATTATCAGAACCAAGGGAATAATTACCAAAATCAAGGTGGAAGTTATCAAGGAGGGTATCAAAGAAACCATCAAGAAGGGGGATACCAAAGAAATTATTAGGATAGAGACTACCAAAGAAACAATCAAGGTGGTGGTTATCAAAGGAACTATCAAAACAACAACTATCAAGGTAACAATCAGTCACAAGACCAAGGATATAGCAATCAGTCTAACCAAAGGAAGACTTGGAACACAGGCCCAAACAATGGAAATGTGGTGTCGCCACTTGATAATCAGGCCTCAACGGACAGTAGACCGGTAGATAGAATATTTCTAGCTGAGTCCGCTATGTCCAAATATTGCAGATTTCATGAGACTGATTTACATTCGGAGTTAGGATGTGCTGAGTTCAAGAGGGCATCTAACCTGTTTCAAAACATAATAGATGAGTCAAATAGTCAGGAAGATGTGAAGGTCACGGGGTATGAGATTGTTCCATCCCCGGGATATGATCAGTGTTTGACTTTTGAGGAGTTTTCATTCCCGCCAGAATTTGAAGCATATAAAGAGCACCAAGGAAGATTTCCACCCGAATCAGCCAATGGGCCAGTTAGCGAGGTGATAAATCAAAATGAATATAACAATGAGTCAGATTTTTCTTTCCCACCTTTGGAGGATACTGTTCTAGTTCAAGGAACAGGTGGGAATCAAACATTTCAACAACCGGCTAGCAACGCAAGATTTTATCAGAGAAACAACAGGAGGAATGACGGACCCTTCACATCCTCCATTCCCCCGAATAATTTCAATACACCTCCACACCCCAATGCGAGCAATGTACCAAATGCTTCAAGGGATGCCCCTGAATACAGACAGAGTAACCATAGCAGTGGGAATGGACAACAGAATTTTCAACAGGGTACACAAAAGAACAATCAAGATGTTCAAAGATCACAGAATGTCCAGTCGACACAAGAAACAAATAGAGGAAGAACGGGAAACAACACTGTCAATAACGAAGAATTGAAGAAGTTGGGACAAAGTGTGACAGAGGAGATGAGGAAGATCAAGATCAGTCTCCCTTTGTTCGAATTACTGAAGATAGCAGAGGTTAGGGATACGTTCCTTAACAATTTGAAGGATAACAAACCACAAGGATCTCAAACTCAAAGTACAGTAACACATACTCAAGGGAGGTCTCCTCCTAATTCGGTGCATGTAATCCAAGACGCTCTAGGAGCGAATATGACAAATTCATCTCAAGAAATTTCGTATGGTGAGGGGGAGAACCCTACACAAGAGGTTGCATATGGCGACATTAGCAGTTTCAATGGCTAGTTAGGGCCTCAACCAATTTATGTGGCTCAAGGATCGACGCCTATAGAACAACAAACTCAAAAGAGTCAAAATCCGGTGAACAATAAAGAAAAGGTGAAGAAGGAAGAGATTACTCAAACAATAGATTTCGGAGTGAAGCCAAAGCAAGCACATAAGACACCTGTGGTATATTATCAAGGGAAAGAGGAACCAACCCCATTCTTGTTGTCAGTAAGGATGTTCGGGAAGTTGCTTCACAATTGTTTGATAGATTCAGGAGCATCAAGCAACGTCATGCCTTTGAACATTTGCAGAAGGTTAGGAATCACGCCTTTGGACTCCAACAGAAGAGTTACTCAATTGGATAAAACGGAAGTGCCAGTGGTAGGAGAATTACACAATATACATATGCAGTTGGCATCTGATCCGAGGATGGAACACATGGTGGACATTTCAGTAGTGGATGTAGCCGATACCTACGGATTGATCCTAGGGAGAGATTGGGCTAGAAAATTGAATGGATATATGGCTACTGACTTCTCCCACATGTGGCTCCCATGGAAAGGTTTGGCGAATCAAATTAGAATTGATAGCACCCCAAGGTTGAGATTGACAGTGACCGAAAATGGGGAGTCAAACGAAATATTGTTTGTGGAGACAAATATGAGCACCTACAGACCAAAGAAAGTAGAAGTATTGACAATGAATATCATAAGAAAAGGAAGGGATTCCACTGAGATCCTGATTGAGTCAGATCCAGATGCTTCGTCCGATGAGGGTGAAGGCATGTTTGAAAATTTCAAGAATTTCGTGACTAGGACCGTGCAACAAGGAATGGAGTTGGGTAACCGAACACCAGTAAGAGACTTATTATTACCCAATTGGTGCAGAATTCACAATGCATTCCACTCGGAGTTATCTTGCTCTCTGTGTACAGTAGCCTTAGAACAAGTGGAAAAGAGAATACCAGGGGCTCTAAAACGAGAAGATCAACATGGTAAACATAAGGTTGAGATTCAACAAGTTGAGAAGGTTGAGATTCAACAAGTTGATGAAGCAGAAAGCAACATGATGGGTGAAACAAAGAACCAAATTACACCACCCAGTGCGGAAATAAAAGAAGATGATGAAATAGACGAGTCGGAGAGTCTCCAAAAGGAGAAGCATCTAGAAAGAAATGGAGTATGGACTCTAAGATTCGATGGTTCCAGAACCAAACAAGGAGCTGGAGCCGGATTTGAGTTAGTCAGCCCAACAGGGACAACATATTTAGAGGCACATAGATTGCAATTCTCATGCACTAACAATGTGGCAGAATATGAAGCTTTGATTTTAGGATTGTTATGCGCTATCAAGAAAGGTGCCAAAATACTACATGTTCTTGGGGACTCATATTTGATAATTGAGCAGATAAAACAGAAGTTCGCCTGCTATGACAAGAGATTGAAGAGATATAGAAACAGGGTTTGGGATTTGATAGAGGACTTCGATGCCTTCAATATCAAGTTTAGCTATAGAGCGAACAATCAGGTGGCAAATGCCCTCGCACAGACTGCAAGCTCGCTGGCACCAATTAAGTTGGATGGTTTGAAGAAATTCAGAGTTGAGTTGGCATCGGTTCCATCAGTACCAGACAACGTCAAGAATTTCCAAGTGTTTGAAGATGATAGACATATCCTCAAATTCTTGACCAATTCAGATGTTTTCACAGTGCAAATCATAGATGGTGAAGTGGATGAAGAAGCAGAGATTGATGCAGAAGGAATTATGAGCTTAAAAGAAAATACTATTCCAAAGGGGATTATTGAGTTAGAAAGGATATTTGACATGGACCAGTTCCACAAAATGCAGTATCAACCCACAGGGGGCGATGAGTGTGAAAAGGTTAATTTGGGGACAGAATATTGTCCCAAAATAGTTCACATTGGGAAAGTTTGCACACCTAAGGAGAAGGCAGATATATTGAGTTTGATGAAGGAATTCCCAGATGTAATTGCTTGGGGATATGGAGATTTGAAAACATATGATCCTTCTATCATCACACATACAATTCCACTGAAGGAAGGGAGTAAGCCATTCAGGCAGCGGCAGAGGCCAGTCAATCCTTTGTTAGAACCATTGATATATCAAGAAGTAAAGAAGTTTCTAGATGCGCGGATCATTTTCCCAGTGAGACATTCAACGTGGGTCGCCAATCTTGTCCCAATAAGGAAGAAGAACGGAGAGATAAGACTATGTGTAGATTTCAAAAATTTGAACAGAGCCTCAGAAAAAGACAATTATCCATTGCCATCACTAGACGAGGTTTTGCAAATTGTAAATGGAGCCCAAATGATGTCATTTATGGATGGATACTCGGGATACAATCAAGTGATAGTCGAAGAAGAAGATAGGTTAAAAACGGCTTTCACCACGAAGTGGGGAACATTTGCATACAGAAGGATGCCTTTTGGCTTGATCAATGCAGGCGCAACATTTCAAAGAGCCATGGATTATGCTTTCAAGGACTTAAAAGACAAGTGCATTATAATCTACATGGATGACATAACCGTATTTTCAAAGAACAGAGAAGATCACATTCTGGATTTGAGGAAAGTTTTCAGGAAATGTAGTAGGTATGGAATTTCTCTGAACCCGAAGAAATGTATGTTTGGAGTCACCGAGGGTAAATTACTAGGACATATAATTTCAGAAAGAGGTATCATGATAGATCCAGAGAGGGTGGAAGCAATTTCCAAACTTGGCATGCCAGGAAGTAAGAAGGAGCTCAAATCGTTCTTTGGAAAGATCAACTTTGTGAGAAAGTTCATATCTGCATTTGCTGAGATTGTGAAGCCAATGAATGACATGTTAAAAAGGGATGCAAAAGTGGATTGGACTCCAGTAGCTAAGAAGGCATTTGAAGAGATAAAACATGCTATCATCAATGCACCAGTTCTAGTGAGTCCAGATTATGAGAGGCCATTCAATATATATTCTTTCGCCTCTAATCATGCATGCGCGGCTATTTTAACACAGAAGAATGAAGAAGATGAAGAGCACCCGATAGCCTTAATGAGTGCACCTTTCAGAGAAGCTGAATTGAATTATCCAAATGTGGAGAAGCAAGCTTATGCCTTGGTGAAGGCAATGAAGAAATTCAGGCACTACATCTTGAGAAGTAAAGTACGTGCAATTGTACCTGATATAGCAATGAAGACGCTACTGATGCAGAGTGAGCTTGGAGAAAGAAGAGGCAAGTGGATCGCCACTATCCAAGAATATGACATAGAAATCCTACCAATGAAATTGGTTAGAGGACAACAATTGGCACAGACCATGGCATCAGAGGGGCCTAGACTTGTGCAACAAGTTTATGAATTGAAGGATGTACATCCCGATGAATGGTACCAGGACATAACCAACTATTTGTTAAATCATTGGTGCCCTTCACATTTGAATCCAGTACAGAAGCGAGCATTGAGATTCAAGAGCAGAAGATATATGTTACAAGGAGCAGTATTATACAAGCAAAATCATGAAGGGATATATTTGAGATGTGTCGGAAAGGAAGAAGCCAGAAATATTTTGGAACATTTTCATGATAAATGGGGAACAGGACACGGATCAGACTTGGCCACAGCACATTGGATACTAAGAGCAAGATATTATTGGCCAACTTTGTTCAAGGATACTCACGAGCACGTAAAGATTTGTCATGTTTGCCAAACTTCGGCAAAACGACAAAGGAATCCGGCAATGCCTCTGCGACCAATCATCGAGGTGAGACCTTTCGCGATGTGGGGACTTGACTTCATCGGTCCTATCAATCCACCTTCCTCAGCACAACACAGGTATATTCTAACCGCAACTGACTACTGTACTCGGTGGTCAGAAGCCCAAGCTTTCAAGAATTGCACTGCTGAGATTGTTATCAAATTTTTAGAGGAAAGAATCACTACCAGGTTTGGGTGTCCTTCTGCTTTTGTTTGTGATAATGGTTCTGCTTTCACTTCTTTGAAATTTCATACATGGGCATTTGATCACGAGATTATTTTAAAATTTTCATCAGGTTACTATCCCCAGGGAAATGGCCTAGCAGAATCCACAAACAAGAACCTTTTGACTGTGATTGGAAAACTTTTAGACAGGAACCCAAAAGATTGGCACACACAACTGAGATACGCTTTGTGGGCAGATAGAACAAGAGTTAAAGAGTCCATAGGGATCACTCCTTTTCATATGGTTTATGGACAAGACCCTGTATTCCCAATTCAATTGAAAATTCCAACTTTAAGGTTCATACAGAAATACTATGATGAGAACGAAGACAGAGTCCAAGTCAGGTTGACTCAACTGATGCAGTTAGATGAGAAAAGAGACGAAGCCCTGGAAAAATTTGCAAAACATCAAGGGGTAGTAAAACGTTGGTTTGACAGAAAAGCACAAAACAAGGCCTTCAGGATTTCTGACTTGGTCTTATATTGGGAAAAAGCCCATGAAAAGAAAGGACAACATAATAAATTCGACAAACTTTGGAAAGGTCCTTTCCAGATTGCTGAGATCATCGGAGATAATGCATTTAGACTCAAGACACTCACTGGAGGAGATGTCCCATTGCCCGTCAATGGGCAATTCCTCAAGCATTATTTCCAAGCCTAGGACTCTGTCCGGAGCCCTTTGTACATAGTTAGTTTAGGTTTGCTTTCAGTTGTTAGTTTAGGTTTGCTTTCAGTTCTTTAGAATAGAGTTTGTCTTGGACCATTTGGCCCAAGGGTTAGAGTAGTTTCCCTTTCAATTGTTTAGAGTAGTTTTCTTTTAGTTGCTTAGTTTAGGTGTTTTGAGGGAGCTTGAATTTGATTTGCATCAAGTCATTTGACTTGAGATCTTTTTGCTTCCCTCAGTCGGAGAGTAGTTTTGGTTTTGGACCTTTGCAAGTGCAAAGGAGGGTTCCATGTTATCACTCATGGGCGAGGTGTGTAGATTTTATATTTTTTTGGGACAAAACGGAGTCTGTCTTGTTCATTTCTCGAATGCATTTAACAAGGTTTAGAGATTAAAGGATGTGTTTAGTCGTTGGTCTATGGTAGGACTTGTACTAAATTTGGGTTGGACTCTATAGAGGTTCTTAAGTTATCTTTTGACATGGTTACAACATTCTACTCACACTTAATTGCTCTGAGTTCTTGATGTTTTAAAGTGAAGTTGGACTTAGTAAAAATCATACACCTGCTTCAGTGCCACTGTGGTCTTCCAAACCCTCCGAAAGCTTCATTGCCTGCAAACCAAACAAAAGATTGAAAAGAGAGAAGAAAAAGAGAAAATATCAGGAGAAAAGAGAAAAGGCAATATTAAAGTGAAAATAAAGATAAAATTTGGTTAAAGGGTGTGCAGTCATCTCTGCCGGTGCTATAAAGATAATCACTAAAGGCAGAACCGTGATTGTGGTGCCACATCGATAACTCCGTCGGGGCTATAGACGCCTGACTGGCAGCGGAGCTCTATCCGGGTTGCTTTTGAAGTAAGGATATTTATAATAGCTAACTTTAATGGATCTGAGAGACTATCAACTTCTTGTTGAGTGGGGAATAAATCATTTGCACACACGTGAGTAACTTATGGTCAGAGTGCTTAGGTTCAACTTGAGAGTCCTTTCCCTTGTTGAGTGCTCGTCCTTAAGTGATTTGCGGATAGGCCATCCTGAGATTTTGTTCTAAGTTACTTGTTTCTCGAAATGTTCAGGAACATTTCACCCGTGGAGTCGCCAGATGTTGTGAGGTTTTCACACATCACCCCAAAATCTTGGGGACCCCCTTTTTAATCGCCTTTAGGGCCAGCGGAGAAGGTTAGATGTATTTTTCACCCGATTTCAACTTGATTTTCCAGAGCTATCAGTTCTATCCTTAGGCTGAATAAGTTCAAAATTGATTTCAACTTGGCAAGATAAGATTGTGAATTTTGTACTTAGACGATTTCTTTTGAAAATTTGGATTTAATTGTAAATTTGAATGATTTTCAAGTAAGGAAATTTTTTGTTAGACTTAGGTTCTTGGAAAATCTTATTTTTTTGGTGAAATAGAATTTAATTTTGTAAGATGAAGTTAAATTGCAAAATCGATTTTTACTCTAGAGGCAATTTTATTTTTTGTCATAAAATTTTAATTATTTAGCAAAATCGATTTAGAGGAAAATTGCAAAAATTGGCTTTAATAGATTAAATTTGCCTTGAAAGCTTTTGGTATTTAATGAAATTGGTAAATTAATATTAAGAAATGGCTTTTGGTTAGCCAAAATTCAACTTCAAGGATGTATTAATTAGCAAACCCTCATTAAATAGAAATTTTTAGCATCCCCAAGGCACCATTTAATTTCGTTTTGCAATTTGTGGTTAATTAGTAAATTAAAAGTGCAATTTTCATTTTAGAAAATTAAAATTTTGGCAAAGTATTTAAAGTGGGCCACTAACTTAGCTTTAATTTTGGTTTTTTTTTTTTTTCCTCTATAGGACCAAGTCGGCCAGCCTGGGAGGAAGGTGAAAGCTGCTATAAAGGGAGTCCCCTCCCATTTCATTTTCATCAATTCATTTGCTCCTCATGCTTGGGCGAATTTGAAGCAAGGGCAGATTTCCAGACTTGGGCGAAATTGGTGGAAGGCAGTTTTTTGGCAATTTTTGGGCAATTTCTCCATTGCCATTGTTGGGCGATTTGTCTAAGGGCCAGATTTTTTGCGTTTTTGGGAATTTTTGCTCCACTTTGTGGGCTGCGATTTGTGCCCTAGGTGGCAGATTTTACAGATTTTGCTCCTTTGCTTGGGCGAATTTTGTGGAAGGGCAGATTTTTTTTTATGCTTAGCCGAATTTTGTGGGGGCCGAAATTTGTGGAAGACAAAATTCTGATTTTCTAGAGGGGCTGCAATTTTTATATCAGATTTGGGCAATTTTGTTGGGAGAAGAGATACATATGAAAGTTTGATTTTTGCATAAAAGGCAAGTGTTGGATAAGCTTAGAGGCTTTGTTTTCTAATTTGCAAAGGGATTTGTAATTCTTTGATGTCATATCCCGGGTTCTGAAAAGTTGCTGTAAGATTATTAGTTAAGGTGAAAGTCATCATCTAGAGTTACAAGGAGTGCTTAAGCTGACATCCATTCTTTCGCTCTTTTCTAAGAATTGCACTACTTGGTTCTTCTTGCCTTTTGGTCCACCACTCTACCATCTCGTAATAGGGAGATGAGCATGGAGGATGATAGTGCAAGTAAGAATCCCAAGCGGGAAAACGCTAAGAAAGACAAAGAGGATATGACGCCCAAAACTTCCTTCTTCTCGAAAATGAAGAAAATAACCAATACTAATATCGCTACAGTGGACATGATACGGATGAGGGACAGACTAAAGGAAGGACAATCCCCCTTGGCAAAGAGGATATACAAGAGCGGAATTGTACATGCAGCAGCTTTTCCTCCTACTTTGCCTTGTCCGGAATTGATTATGGAGTGTGCATCCAGATTTGATCTAGACAGTAAATCCATCATTTTTGGCGAAGGGAAGAGAGTGTTGGCCAACATTGGCGAACAAGAAATTGAAGAGACATTTAATATTCCCCAGAGCAAGGGCATGACAGTTGTAATGGTGGATCAGGCAGCCCTTCCTCAAGACAGCGGGAGCAATTCAGAAGAGGTATCAACTCAGTTACATGAAGTAAGGGGTTGGATCTATGATACAATCCAAGATGGGCGAAATTTCTTGCCCTCCTTCATCTCAACATTCCAGTAATTGGTGACTGTTAGAAACAAATTCAGATTATTTGAAGAGGAATGGAAGAATTTTCTTCCCATCAAGGATTTGGTTATTCCTAGGCTGCAGGCATTCATTAGGCTACCGGAGGCATATTTGGAAAGAGCCCGGTTGGTTGATGAGAGAGGATTGAGCATAGTTGAATCTTGGTATGTCGCATTGACTACCAGATTTAGAACACTTGAAGAAATTCATGATGAGATTGCACAACACGGCCCAAGCGTCGACACTTCCATTTCGACCATGATGAGCGACGTTGGGGTGGCGCTTGATTTTGAGGGTATTAGAGAGGAGGATGTCAGTGAGACAGGATTTGGATCGAGATTGGATGATTTAGGAAAGGCTGCCGTCAAAAGGAAGCATTTGAACACCCTTTCCTCACTCAATGCTTTTATTGGGTTTGCAAAGGAATATGAGAAGGATCACGAAAGGATACTACAAGCAGCAAACAGCGTGGCAAAGTCAGCAGAACTCCGAGCGAAGCACACACCTTGTCCTCCTATGGAAGAAGTTAACGAAAGGCTAGCTAAGTTCATTGGCTTAGCTAAAAGAACAAAAGAAAAAGGAAGAATTATATTAGAAGATCATCTTATGTAAGCCCAAGTGGCAACTTTCCCTTTCTTCTAGAATAGGACAAGTGTTTGTTTCTGATTGGCCACCATTTTGGTTCCTTCTCATTGGTTGCCACTTTTGCACTTTTTTCATTGGTCCATTGATGAGGTGGCATCTTCTCATTGGCCGATGGGGTGGCAACCCTAATTAGGATTTTTGAATCCAATCTGGATCGTCGATCTTGTTTTGATCTCTACCGTCCATTGTATTTTGGACCTCTATATAAGGCCATTGGCTCTCATTTGTAAAGAGAAGGGGTTGGAGAAATTGTTGCGAAAATAATACCAAAGTGCTCTCTTTTTCATTGCATGTTGACTAAGAACATTGGGTGTTATTGCATGTTTTCTACTTTCACATAGTTAAATTTTCTTTTCAAGTTGAAGCAATTTCATTTCAAGTTGTTAGAGTAAGAGTAAAATAAAATGGATAGTTGCATGGTAGCTTTGGTAGATGTTTGATAGGGGTCAACACTAGGCCACTAGCATCCTAGCGGCTGGTTGGGAGGCTTTGTGTGGTGATCTAGTTTACTTTCCTTTGAAGCGTTGCATCTATGGAGGTAAGGCCGCTGGTTAGCCTTCATTAGATTCGATCCCCGTCCATCTGCTAACCTTCCATTCTTAAGAGTAGGAGTAGTTGAGTAGCCAAATTTCATGCTTAGAAGAGGTTAGTTAGAGAAGTAAACCAAAACATCGACATTCTCACCTTCCATCGCTATTCACCCTACATTGCCATCATCGCGCCATCAACATCATCTAGCATTCACACCGAACCACCATCTCCATTTTCTCACCAAGATCCAAATTTTTCTCAAACAAGAAAACGTAAGGCCGCCTACGTGATTACCAGCAAATCACATTGATAAAACTGAGCGAGTATCCAACGGTGTAAGGAACATTGGAGTTATATTCATGTCCCATGAGAGATAACTTTTCAAGAGAGGAATTGTGTATTTGATATTCTGTATCAAGCATCCAATTACTAATATGTTATGTAGTGACACAAAACTCGCATCAACAGAATGCTGGAGGGATTTCTCTCCCTCCTCGCAAGTACAAGGTGAAAGAAATGGTTTCTAGATGGAAACCTGATGTCCATTTCCTTCAGAAAGTAAAACTCAACAGCACTAAGCTAGAACTTTCTTTACACAATGTATGGAAAGATGCTTCTTTTTGGTACACAACCCATCTAGATGGCAGGGGAGGCGCTGTTATTGGCCTCACCCCTTGGGTTGCCAAGTATGTTATTGATAAAGGTGAGGATCCATCTCATAGCTGTGCTTGGGTTCTTACCTTTATCAATAACCAGCTCATCGGTTTTTGTTCCATCTATGCCTCCAATTTTGCTAAGGAGTGCATCGAGTTATGGAAGTGGATGGCTGACAACCTTCCATCGGCAAATTGGGTTTTAGGGGGAGATTTCAATATGGTTGAACATCCTTCTGATCGAAGCTGGGTTAAACAAACCAATCTCAGTCATGAAGAATTTAATAGCTGGTTGCTATGCCACAATTCTTTAGGTGTGGTTGATCTTATTCATAATAAACTCGTGCCAATCCAATAATTGGTTCACCTGGTCAAACTGTAGAAGGGGTAATGATAGGAAGTTGAGTAGACTAGACAAATTTTATATATCCCCAATGCTGCCCATGGTTTACAATTCAGTGGGGGTGAGTGTTCAAGTGGACTTATCATCTACCCTTTCTGACCATTATCCTATCCTTTGTAACATTAAGTTGTCTCAAACAACAAATGTTAATTATTCTCGACCTTTCAAGTTTAATGTATCACATTTAAGGAATCTTGTTTGTATAGCAGCTCTATCAAATATTTGGGACTCTCTAAAGTTGTGAATGGGGAATCTTGGGTTGAATGGTGGTGTGCGGCTATTTCTCAATGCACTAGTTTCTTGCGTTTCTTTGGCAAAAAGATGACATGGCAGCATAAGCGTAAGGAGCGATCACTTCAAGGAAAAGTTGCTTGTGCTAGGAAGCTTTTAAATAATCAGCCTAATAATATTTACATTCAATCTTCCATTGTTGTTGCAAAGGCTGAATTATGCAAAATAGAAAATTATAAGGGATAGGGGGCTAAAATGAGATCAAGACTTCATTGGATTAAAGAACGCAATAAGGCACCAAGTATTTCTTCAATTAGCTTAACTATAAACATCGAAAAGAAAGAATTGATATGATTAAGGATGAACTTGATATCCCCCAATCTGATCCCTCTGCGATTTGTAATGTTTTCAAACATTTCTATGAGAAACTTTTTGAGGATGACTATTGGCAAGATATCCAAGGTCTAGAAGACTCTATCTGTGATTTCATCACTACTCGAATTGACCTTGAGTACAGTCATTACCTAGATAGAAGGTTGACTTTACATGAGTTGGAAAATGCTTTATTTTCAATGGCTCCTTACGAAAACTTGGGCAGCGATGGACTTCCTATGGAGTTTTATCAAGCTATGTGGCCACATATTAAGAAGGATTTCTACCACTTGTACTTGGAGGCCATCAAAAAAGGATTGTTGGGTCCTTCTACTATCAACGATGGTATAATTAGATTTATTCCTAAAGGAAAAAAGGAAGATACCATTTCTAGTTGGCACCCTATCACATTGCTTAATACTTCCTACAAAATCATAGCAAAGGCATTGGCTATTAGAATTAAACCTGTTGTGCAAGAAATTGGTAGACCTAAGCAAACAAGGTTCATTGCTGGAAGATTCATCCTTGATAACCCAATGTTGGCATGGGAGACATGTGAATGGGCCCAACAAACAGGCCAAAATGCTATTTTGATCAAACTTGATTTTGACAAGCCTATGATAGAATACGTTGGAGCTTCATTTTGAGAATGCTTCAATGGTTGGGATTTGGGCCTATGTTTCAAGCCCATGTGCAAATGTTGTTCAAGGATGCTAATGCTCAGATTATCATTAATAATATGATGACAGATTCATTTCCACTACAACGATCTATACAGGAGGGCTGCTCTTTATCTCCATATCTTTATGCCCTTATAGTTGATGCCTTAGGATATATGCTTAACTATGCTAATAGCATGAAATGGATTTCAGGAATCTCAATTCCATATGATGCTATTGTAATTAATTCACACTGCTGATGATAACATGTTTATTCAAAATATTGAAAAAGATGTAAGAAATACTCTAGATATTTTACAGTTATATTGTGCTATTTCAAGATCCAAGCTGGCTAATGACAAGATTAAATTCTTGTCGGTACAATCTGGTCCAATCTCTCATTGGATTCTTAAAGATTGGAAGCAAATCAAACATGGGGAAATCATGAGGTATCTTGGTATACCTTTTGGTATTGGGGTACCTCTTTCCGATATGTGGAGATGGTATCTTGATAGGGTAAGGAATAAACTATATAATTGGGGAAATAAATTCCTTTCTTTGGCCGGTAAAATTCAGGTTGTTAATAAAATCTTTCTGGCAACCCATGTTTACTTTTCATCATGTTGGATGCCTTCTAAGAAGGGATATGAAGACTTAGTTAAAATTATTCGTCAATTTCTGTGGGCTAAATGGGAGGGTACTAGAGATTTTATTTCTACCCCATGGGCTCATTGCATTCAACCTAAAAGCAAAGGACTGGGACTAATAGATCCAAGAACACAAGGATTCTGTCTGGCATCCAAATGGATAATCAAAGCTACTCATGGGAATGAGCCATGGAAGATACTCATACGAAATCGTATTGATCTTACTGCTATGAAAGGTAAATGGTAGCATGTGGGACAACTTGATAAAGTGCTTCACGCCTCTTTCTTTTCAATCAAGGCCGCCTCCTCACTCCAGTCTATATGGAAAACTTCGTAGCATATTTGTTGTCTTTTGAGTTGGAAAGGAGATTCTCTTCAACATGGCTTTAGTTTTTCCACTTCTTCTATTTGGTGGAACAGACACATTCATTATCAAAATCAGTCTCTTTCATTAATGTTTCCAAAGCACTCCTATCATTTGTTTAAAAAAGGAATTAGCATCGTTGGGGACCTTTGGGATTTCCATTTAATGGATTGTTTGTCATGACACACACTTAAAACTAAATTTATTTGAGTAATGGTTATAAAACATTCCTAATTTTTGTCCAATTTCTTGTCCCTTTGGAATTGTCTATGAAACTATGCACTCCAATACAATGTAATTTTTTAAAGGACTGGCGATGGCTATCTTCATATCCCTTTTTTCGTTTCCCTTTAAAGAAGGTTTACTTACATCTGCTTCCTATGGTGCATCTGAAAGACTGATTGAATATTAAATGGAAATGTAGATTCAATGAATCTTTTTGGATAAAATTGTTAGCTCAAATTTGCAAGACAAAAATCAATGTAGATGCTCAATTTCTCGCTTGGAAGATTCTACATTGCAAGCTTCCCATTGAGGATAGGTTGAAATGTATAATGGTCCAGCTGGTTAGTTGCCCATTTTGCTATAAATCAGAGTGCATGAGACATATTTTTTAGGATTGCTTGTTTGTGAAGAAGCAATGGAATTCTATTTTCAATGATTTGATTGCTATTTTTGATCACAAGCTAAGTTGGAAAGAGGCTTTGCTAGGGGTGGGTTTACATAAAAACATTATTGCTAATGGTATGTGGTAGGTTATATTATTCCATATATGGAGAACAAGATGTACAACGATCTTTAGTAATCACAATAGTCATCATTTGGAATTTGTACTTTTAAGGCTTTATTCAGACATTCTCTATTGTTTGATATCTCTTTTCTCTCAACTATAGGTTGTTGCTGAAAAATATTTGACATTGGATTTTCAGATTCAACGAATTAAGGCTCATATTAATCAACTAATTGGTAAGAAAGAGATCAATATAGGGCATCACATAGCTGCATTTCTATGGGATCGATTTCTAGATTTTTCCATATAGTTGCTATTTGTATTGCTCCAACTATGACATTTTCTTTATTTTGTATTGTTGTTGCTATTTGTTTCGCTACATCAATGTCATATACTGTTTTTGTAGAAGTTGATGAAAGCCAACTTCATAGCTCGCCAAGATCACTTGCATGCAAATAACCTGCTAAAGAGAAATTGAAGAAGGAAAGGTAGGGCTTGAAGAATCTCAACGGAGTGAGAAATTATATTGCAACAATAAAAAATGAAAATTGTTGTACAAAAATACAATGGGAGAGCCTGTTTATAAAAGCTTCTAGGAAGCTTCTAGAACAAGCTAGAAAGTGCTAGGAGATAAGTGTGACAACTAAGCATATGTCCACAAAAGGTGGATTATCCTCCATGTAGGTGAGAAGATAAGTATGACTAGGTAGGAACAAACTCCCGTGTTGTCAACAACTCCTAGACGACAACTAATAATTAAATGCATTTATCTAAGTAAACTTAAGTAAAGCGTAAATAATAATAATTTACTCTAACAATTTTTTGTGTATCTAGCTGATTTTCTTGCAATCTCTAATTGCAGCTTTGTAATTCACATTTTTTTCAATAAAAAAATAAATCTTCGAGTTATATCTTGAAGTCTAGTAAACTTTCCCAAACAAGTCCCAATACGCTTCAAAACTTGCACCTTAGAATATAAAGGGGCAATTCTAGAAGTTTTAGAGGAATCAACTTTGTTTCTTGATTGCCAAAGTTGTATGATTAAATTATATTTTTCCCAAAGACAATGATGGTGTGATTGTTATTTAGACAGTTATCAGTATTTTATCTCGTTTTTCAATCTTTTCTATGCTTACATTGTGGGTTATTGCTTCATTTGTAAAATATATTTCTTGCATCAGTAATAGGTTAAACTATATTGTTGAAATTTTAGAAATATTCATATTATGCCAGTCATGGTAAAAAATTAAAAAAATGCCTAATGTCAGATGAAATGTAGTCTATAATTGAGCTGAAGTGCATGTTTGGTTGGGAATATTCATCTATGAGAAGTTAAATTCAATGCATATTTCAATGAAAGGATCTCACAAAAAGGTTGTTTTTCTTGTGTAAGATTCAAATAATTATTTAGAGTATGAGGAACCTAGGATTGTAGTGTAGGGCTAGGAGTGGCTGTTGATTTCTTAATTTAAAAATTGACTTTGACAACTATATGGTGCAAGTGTAATCTCAATCAAATGATAACTAAAAAGCTTTACGAGGTAAATAAAATGAGTCAAAAATTATATTTGATGATACGTTGGAGTGTTTGTAAAAAGTCAACTCATATGGTCCAAATGAGAAACAACTCAACAAGAGTTGTGCTCACTTTATTTTATTTTATTTTATTAGTTTAGTGGTTAGTCATTGAAGAAGAGTGTTGGTGTATTTATTAGTCCGTACCTTAAAGGTGGGGACTATAGTTTTCAACTGCTCATTTCCTATTAATGTATGTTTTGATAATTGTGCACATTCTCATATTTCTTTCTTAAGCTATGGTCCCCTAAAAACTAGCTATTAAGTAGAATTATTGTTTTTTTAATTTCTATTTTTTGATTGGTTATCATGCAATTTCTTGGGAGTCTTTATTTTCTATTGAAAAAATACAAATTTTAAGATATTCTTGTAGCGGCTGACATTGTTTCCTGCGAATAAATGTTTAAAATGGGCTCCATTGTTAGTCTGCACTATCTAAAGGCCTATACTAATGTTTTTGCGTGACTTCTGCTATTTAATCTTGCCTTGAGAATAGTGAAAACAAGAAAACAATCCCACAAAATTACACATCATGGAACATGGCATTGTGTAGAGGCAGGAGACGTGTCATCTAAAGGGGGACTCCAGTGGCATTATGCATGAATGCTTAGTATATCCCTTGTTGGTGTATTAAAAATATATCTTCCATTCTTTTCATTTCCTCTTCTCCCAAATGAGTGTGCCCTTGTTATGGATGAAACATGACCTTTGGCTTGGCATTCTATTGTGGAGCTCAATCTTGTTAGAGTAAATGAATAATTATTTATTTATTCTATTACTTAAGCTTATTTAGGTAAATGCATGTAATTAATAGTTATAGAGATGAGTTGTTGACAACACGAGAGTTTGTTCCCTTCTAAGCATGTTCCACCTTTTTGTGGAAAGTGCACTTAGTTGTTAATCTTATCTTCTACCACCTTCCAAGCTTGTTCTACAAACTTCCTTGAGGTCTTTATAAGTGACCTTTCTCTCATTGTAAATTCAATCCATTCACATAGCAATTTCATTTTCCTCTTGTGAAATATTTTTTCCTGCTTTGTTTCCTTCAAGCTCTTGCTCCTTCGGTTTCTCTTTAGCAAGCTATTTGCATGCAGGTGATCTTGGCATTTCTGGAGTTGGATTTTCAACTCTTACATGGTATCAAAGCCTCCTTGCTATTTCTTGGTCTGAAAGATTTTTGAAGTTGCGATTCAGAGACACAAACCCTAGTTTGTTTGTGATTTTTTCTTCAATCAAGAGGAAGATCATTTTTCAGTATTTGGAGAAAAGGAGAAAGAGGATTTGACACAAAAGATCTGATATTTTTTGGGCTTTTTTCTTTATTTTTCTAGAGGTGCGACAACGACGATTCAAAATAAAAAACTATAGAGGTGATTTTCAAACAGCGATATCTCCCTCATACAGACTCATTTTTTCAAGCAAATTTTTTTTTGTTTTGGGGTAGGATTTTGTGATCTACACATTGGTGCAAATGGTTTGAGATCTCTATTCCTAAACTTTTCTGCAACTCGCAATTCCCATTTTTTGCCACTTCAAATGCTTAGTATGGGCTCATTTGGACACATAATCAGGTTCTATTTTTTTTGAAAGTGTATATTTTTTAGTCTACTTTTCAGATCTGCAATTAGATTATAGGTTATATAGACATAAATACTACTTTTAGAAATATGCCCTAAATTAACTATTGTAATCGCACCAAGTAAAGAGTGCCCAATTTATACATTGTGGGGGGGGGGAGCATTTTCTTTTCTGTAATTTACTTCAAAATAAGACCCTTCTACTTCTGTCTTCTTCTTTCTCTCAATGGAAGATCCATCTGTGACTCGTCTCACACCACACAACTATCACATATGGAAGGCAAAAATGTCATGACTTCTCATGTCAAGGGGCTTATGGTCATGTCTGGATGAGAATCAACTTGTTCTTACATGAGCTTTTGAGGTTCTTCAACATAGGAGCGAAATGGATGAGGCCATGGGATTGATTGCACTGAACATTTCAGATAGTCTACTATTTCACTTGGATGGTTTGACTACTGCACAAGCTTATTGGCTCAAATTTAAGACTTTGTTTGGCCAAGTGAATGAGTTTCAGGCACTTTAGCTAGATGCAGAGTTGACTTCTTTGACACTTGACAACTTTCCCACCATTGAGGACTTCTTGATGAAGTTCAAATCTTTGCATACACTTTTGCAAGGATGTGGGAAAACCAAGACAGATGATGAGTGTATCTTTATGATATTCTCAAAGTTGAGGGGACACTATCAGATCTTCTCTTCCACTTTCTACTCCACTATGGATGCCTTGAGTGACAGACATAGTATGCCTTAATTTGAAATATTTTGTGATCGGTTAACTCGTGAATAGTCCAAAATCAATCAGATGGATTCACTTTTAGGTTCACAGTCATAGGCATTGCTTGTCAAGGGTACACAGGAGCAAAAGTTGAATCAGATATCAGATCCCTCTTCTACTGGTTCATCATCTTCTAAGAAGGAGAAAAAGAATACTGAGACTCCTACTTGTTCTTATTGTCAGAAAGGATCTCATGATGAGGCACATTATTTTCAGAAGAGATTTGATGGCTATGAGAAACAAATTGCAGATTCACAAGCTCTTCTTTAGAAGAACACTATTTCTTTTTCATCCTCTTCTACCTCACAGGGGTTTCTCTTTTAGTCTTCTTTCGCATCTTCGCCATCTACATCAAATCTTGGAAAGGGTCATGCATTACAAGCTTCCATTGCATCTCCTTCACAGGTTCCCTGGATATTTGATTCAGGTGCTTCTCACCATATGCCATCTTTTCAAGGTGTCTTCTCTACTCTTGAGGCTTCTCCTATTCCTCATATTCTCATGGGGAATAACATTGCCCTACCGGTCTGTAGGAAAGGTTCAGTTCACATCCAAGGTGGTATATTCAATGATGTATTGTATGTTCCATCTTTGTCTGCCAACCTTCTCTCGATTTCTTAGATTACACGCAGTGGATCAGGGAAGATAGTTGAGTTCACTGCTGATTCAATCTTCATTCAGGATTGTGTAACAGGAGGTCTTATTGCTATAGGGGTAGTTGATCCTTCCACTCATCTCTACACCTTCTCGCACTTTGGTCCACCATCTCCATTTTTGGAGCACACTACTTCTCTTTCAAAGGAGCATCATGTGGTGCAATTAGGATACTTGAACCTTTGTATTGTTCCCGAGATCCCTATTTTGACTGCCACACCACATCTAGTTGAGGGCTTTTCTCCTCTGTAGGATTCTTCTTCCGCTCTACCTGATCCTCTAGCTACATTCATTGAGACTCCAGGTACACTTGTTGCAGATACTACAATGAACATTCATGACAGTGTCATCACACCTACCTTGGGGATTCCATTTTGAATCCTCATACTTTTTTCTTTGAGCATCAGCTAGGCCTTCCAGTTTCCGCTCTCATTCAAGGGTTCCCTTGTTATGTGCCCTTGTTCCTTCCGCATTGGAGTTTCATTGGTTTGATCATTTCTACAAGAGCTCCATCATTCTGGGGGGACTTTGGTGTTTATTCTCATGGGGGGGCTGGTTGTACTTATGATTTTGAGAGAGTCTCTTGAAACATTTCCGGTGGAAGTTATCCTTGGGGGGTCTTGTTGAGGCCTTCCTTCCTTCACTTCATGTTTTTTTTCAGCATGTTGTTTTTACCTCTTTTTTGAGGAGGGTTTTTCCCATGAGGTTTTCCTTCTTTCTTCGTTTTTAGAGATTGCATTTTCTTGCATTGTATATGGGTACCTAACATGGCCTTGTTGTCAGGACCCATCCTACATTTCATCTTAGTTTTTGTGAGCTTAAGGCATTCCCCTAAATTTCACTTGGGGGGGGGGGGGGGGTGTTAGAGTAAATAAATAATTAATTAATTATTAATTATTTATTCTATTACTTAAGCTTACTTAGGTAAATTCATGTAGTTAATAGTTGTAGAGATAAGTTGTTGACAACACGGGAGTTTGTTCCCTTCTAGCATGTTCCACCTTTTTGTGGAAAGTGCGCTTAGTTGTCAACCTTATCTTCTACCACCTTCCAAGCTTGTTCTACTTGCATTTTGTGTTTTCTCTATGCTCAATGTTTTGGTTTTTGGGGTTGACTAGATGGTTGACCAGTTATAGGACATCTACCAGAGGCTCAAGGGTTATGATATGTGATGTCATGCTGATGTCTTTTGAGGAGCTCAATCCTAGTTTGAGTTCAAAGGTACTTTTATCTTGATTCGTCTCCATATTGACCAATGGTTGCAACACATGGTGAAAATAGTTTTTTTTCCCTAACATTTCTCTTGTATTAGGTTGTATTTTCTACTTATTAATAGGAAAGCATCTAGTATGTACATTTTTATTATGGAAAGGTCAAGTATATTATTTGATCTCCTTTTGTTTTGCTTCATGTTTGTAGCTTTGGCTATTTCACTAGCTAAATGAGAAGACTATACAATGACAAGTCCCGTGTATTAGATCTTCAGATGAGAGAGGCTGGGAGAAGATCATGTTGCAATGAATATTATATGAGGTAATAAGAAAAATAACCAAAGTGACTGAGATGACAATGGTTTGAACTTCAGATAGTTATTGCATTTTCAAGGATAACAAATTTTTATGTGTTGATTTTTTCGCTTGATTCTTTGGTCTGATTTCTTTCTTTAGAATTATTCTGAGTTAAAGATTCCATGAGTTCACGTCCAACATGCTTGCTATTTTAATCTCCATTGTCAATTGTAAATTTCTATCAAAGAATGTGCCGAAAACAAGTAAGAGTCTAAAGCAACTACATAGGAATAACGAGAAAAACATTGTCCTTTATTTTGTTCTTTTAGTAAGAGTACAATTATACAACCTTATGTTCAAAATATATATCTCTGACTCTTATGCCTCTTTATTGTAAGTGTGATTAGTGTTATCCTATAGATTTACGATCAGCAAAGTTATTGCCAATAATGAAGAAGCAACTAATCCTCATTAAGCATTATAATAGTTATACCAAATGAACTCAAGAAATTGAGAAAATAAGTAATCCAAATCTGACCTTTCAATTGCCACTATTTGTCCACCATTAAAGTATTCTCAAATTGCACATAAGTTCAAAAGAAATCTAAATAATGAATTGGGAGATAAGATGATATTATAATGGAGCCAAATAGATATACTTCTGGTTTGAGTACCATTCTTGGAGGTCAAACTGATAACTCGACTATCAAAATCATAATACGATCCTTTATGAGATACAACAGACATACTCATTCACAACTATTAGGTAGCTTCCTGCTTCCACTATCGATACATGATAGTATGAATTCATTGTGATTGTGATTACCCTCAACACTCATGCTAGAACTCTTTGAAACTCAAGTCTAAAGCCCCTTCATGCCCAACTCTCACAAATTACAATTACAAGGAAATACACAAATGGATATTTCTAGACAACTTCTTGTATTCCTTACTATGACTATGGTGATGTGGTTAACAAAGACGAATTACACAAAAGTAACCAATTCCTTGTCTAAAGTTTTGTGCAGGCCTCACATTATTTTTAATTTATAACAATTCTACTCGACAATGACCATCAATTTTCTCATTTGTGATGGCAAGAATCCAAAGTCTGAGATCTCTATCTAATGCAAGATAACTCAAGGTGGGGCATCCAAGTACTATTTGTTCAATATCTTCATTTTGTACATTAATACATCCATCTAGAACCATTGCCTCCAAATAAACAATGTTGTGAAAAGGCACAAACTCTATCTCCTGTGACAGATTCACAACTAGTGACCTTGATTTCTTTCAATTTTGAGGAGTGCATAGACTAGTAAGCAATGATTTAATAAAATGCTATATTAGATTTCTACAGAGATTTAGCCCATTTCTAGCCTACGATTTTTTTTTTTGATTTTGATAGTTTATTTCTTCTATTACTATATCATTACTTTATTTTGTATATCCTTTAGCATTCTCCTTTTCTTTCCTAGGTCTACAACTAGATGTCTTAATTATACCCATGATAGATCCATAGAATGGAGACTCAAACACAATATAATGAAATATAGATATATTTCGCCCTTCTTTTCTTATTATGAATGTAGGATTTTGGGTTTATAAAATGTCCTCACAAAAAAATCGAAGGTCCCTAACTCATTCCATCTTCGAATTGTTACTGTTGTCCTCTACTTGTTTATCCATTCATTCCACTCTTCTATTTTTTGCAGCGAATATGCTTTAGAAGGGAAAAAGTCTCAATCTGAGTACTTCGTGGTAGTCGAGAATATAATTGTACCCTATTATTGATTATCATTGTAGTACTTCAAATAGTTGTCTACCCATTTTCTCATTTATCAGTTTATTATTTATATATATATTTTATTTGTTCATCTTCTTTCTCATCATATTTTTATATATACTATTAATTTGATAATGCATGTTAGTTTATTTGATGTACATTCAGATTTCATTAGCTCAGTAAAATCCCTACTCACTCAGAATCCCTGCTCATACAGAAGTTAGAAGCCTGAGATGGTAGTAGAATCCTTGCTCACATAGAAGTCCGAAGCTTGAGATGGCATTTAAATAAAGCTATTGTGATGTTGGTTTGTAGAAAACATATATAGACACATATCTGACAACTTATATAGACACATATCTAATGATCAAAGGCCAAAGGCATTCATGTGTATCATAGACTTTTCATCAAAATCTTATAGCAACAAAAGTTACTTTTATCAGTAGAGTGGGAAAATGTATTGACCGAGTGAGCAACTCTTTCCCATCCTAAAAGTCTTACTTTTTAGAATATTGAACACATTGTATGTCCGTAAAATTTATGGTTGCAGTTATTTACATTTTTTTTTGGAGATATGAACAATGAGTAGAGTGGTGTATAGGCTGTTTAGAATAATATATATTTGGCCATGAGTGTTAAAAAAGAATTATAGTCTTCACTACCAACTTAAAATGGGTTAAATTCTTATAAATCTTGGTGTTTTTATAGCTTGAACTTCCAAACTTTCTAGGAGTCACAGAAAGCCTGTATTGGTTGTTTAGAATAATATTTTGTCATCAGGTAGTCTTCAATGACAATTTAAATTGGGTTTAATTTTTACAAATCTTGGTGTCTTTATTGCTAAAATTGCTAAATTTTCTAGTAGCTATTGGTTATTTTGAATAACATTTGGTGGTCAATGAACTTTGCAGTGATGTTGGCTAGGCAATCAAGATAAACACCAAACATTATAGAAAACACATGAAGTACACATAGGTCTTCCTCTCGAAAAGTGTATTTCTAAATATTTCTCCATAGACATCCTATTCCTTGAAATGCTAGGAAAACTTACTATGAATATTTTGATGTTACTCTTCTATCATTCCCTTCCTCTAGACATTTTGACATTGTTCTCTTTTTCAACTTTCGGAAGCCATCCACACACCTTTCTCCTACTTCACCATAGTTCTCTTCTTCAACTTTCCAAAGCCATCCACACACCTTTCTCCTACCTCACCATAGGCAGGGACTAGAGCTGCACACAACCCTTGTTTGTTAAAGGTTTGTTGCATGTCTATTTGTTTTTCAACTAAATATTTAAACTTGTTGAGAAAAAGAGAAGATTCAGATCTTTCTTTCGTGAAGTACACCCACATTTTCCTTGACCAACCATATATAATTAGCAAAATGCATCTAGCTCCACCTATGTATGTAGTTCTAGTAGAAACCTATGTATCCATGTAAACGAGATGTAAAAGACCTTGTGCTCTCTCAAGCTGCCCCTTCACAAATGCCAACTAAGTGTACTTTCCTACTCGAGAACCTCCACATTCATCATTTTGATTTTGTATTGGAGGAAGATAACACACAATATTAGTTAGAGTTAAGCTAGATACTAACAATTGGATCAGTGTATCTCTTATGCCAAAGTGGATCATTATCACTTAATATACTAAGGCATATGAGTTTGATATACTAAGACACGTGAGTTTGATATACTTAAGTTTGTACAAATTGTTGTCACTAACTCCAAGGGCTACCAATTTGTTCTTGATGTGAGTGACTTCACACTTGTTATTCATTAAACTTATTAAGATGTGGATTCTAAGTAATTTTTCTATTAGAAAATAGGTTTTGAAATTCCATGTAGCATCATCATCGAATGTTATACATACATCACCATCTCCTTTAAAGAAGTATGTGGCACCATCACCTAGATAAACACTTTTTTTTTGAATAAAATGTAAAGCAATCATACTAATATTTTTGGTATTTATCGTGTCTTAAATCTTTTGAGTTGGAAGACCACTATATAGAATTATTGAAGCCTTCTTTTGATGTGGTGAATGGAGACTATGGTTTTGGTGTAGCATTACATCCCAAAATTTTGCTTATTTTAAAATGCCCTTATATCTGTTGAGTTTTCATGTGACACTGGTTGACTGGTAAATTAATTAAACATTATGGTTTCATGTGAAATGGAAAAGTTGGTTATTCATTATTATTTCTTGGAAAGTGAAATGGTGATTAATCATTATTATGTTTTATAAAAATGATTACTTGTTATAGTCACTTGATTTTATAATAAGGAATATGTTATTATCATGGAATTTCTCTTTTTGCAGGAGTGTGACGAATGGGGGAAGCATTGCTAGAGAGGGATTTGGGTAAGGGACACCAATCCGCCTATGAACCAACATGTATGAATTCTAACCATCAAGGCTAAGGGTTAACAACCATGCAAGCAAGAGTATACTATGTACTATTGTGAGCTAACTTGACCAATATATGTATTAGAAAAGGAAATTACTAATTATTAACTAAAACTAAAAACTAATCTGTTACCTTATAAATTGGATTGATTTTAGAGCTTCCTATGATATCTATCATGTCTTAAAACTGAAATTTTCCATACATTCTTTCTATATGTAATTGCTAGAAATTGGTTTGCTTATTTTCAACTTTTTTGACAATTATCAAATAAAATCAACTCTATAACTAACTATAGACCCAATTCCACCCTTCTCGACATCACATAAATGGATGTTAGTTTTTATATATCAGATGCAATTTTGTTTCCATTCTAAACCCATATATGTATTATGTTGTAAGACATATATTACTCATTTATGTTGCCTTAACAAGATGAGCCTAGTTTCCTAGGTGAAGTATGATATATATATATATATATATATATATCCCATAAAGTTGAACTTTGTTTAAATTTTTGTTGGATGAGTTATAATATATTTTACTTACAAATTCATAAAAAAAACATAATTGCAAAGTATATTGCTATATTGGTCATTTAGGCCAAATGTATATAAACTTTTCATGTACACACGAAGGGTAATAGAAGTTTATCCCTACTACAATTTAACTTAGAAGTATGTTGTTTCAAACTTAGATTATAAAATGCCTAGTACAAACACAAAAAATGGGATGCCATTTAGGTTTCCTCCATCTAATTATAATTGTGAAATCTCAAGATGAATAAGTGTACTTTAAAGTGGATGGTCATTAGCACTTGAAAATCTAAAGCCCGGGTCTCTAATAGCATTGACTTTTTCCTCCAATTTAAACAACTTGCTCTTCAAATTGCGGACTTCCACTAGAAGTTGTATACATATTTCATAATTTTTTTCCCCTCCATTGCCCACACTTTGACATTTTCTAGTAAAGGATGAATTGGAATTATATTTACCCCCAGTTGTATGAATGTTGTTGCAATGTGTGACTTGAAGCATGTTGTGCATTCTTGTAGTAAGATCAATTAAATCTCTACTTATGGATGCAAATTATTACCTTCTAGGTAGCATATACAAATTTTGTACAAGAGTTAACAATTTTTGTGTTCCCTACAATTCATTTTGATGAGAAGAAATTAGCAGTTGACTAAAATGACATCATTATTATTTCTAGAAAGTAGGTACATATGGTCATCTAGTTTAATGGTCTAAATTTTGTCGAGCTTTTCTTTTAGAAAAGATAAACAAATTATAAGAGAATTTACTTACTAGATATACCAATGCATTGGGGAACCTACTGAGAGTTGGAGGATTCATCTTTCAATCTTTCCATACTTATTGCCAACAAACTCGATGTGCAATGTTGTAATTGTAAGAAGTTGTTGGAGCACTCTCCAGTCTTGAACCAGGTCTACCAATTTTTTTTCTTTGCTACCATATTTCTTGCATTTTATTTTTTTCTTTTGTATAGGTAATTACATGTGAGCTATGTTGTCTAATAGACTTGGGTCTATAGAAGTATATAATGGTTCACAATTATTTTGAAGATGATTGGGAAATTCACCATTTCTTCTTCCTCACTATCAAGCAAAAATGGACTTGTTTCCTTAAGAGTATTTTGTTGTGCACATTTAGCTTGATAGATGCATGTTTAAATAGAATCACCTCACATATCAAAACTTATATTGCAAGCCACAGTAACATTTAATAAAGATTGAGGCTTCAAAGTAATAGGGAGGTCTAATAATGGAATGAAACTTAGAATCCTATTAAGTTTTAATTTTTTTTACACCTTGGAAGTGGATACCATTGGTAAAATTGCCATTTCAATTTCTCACATACTATTGTATGTTTCGAAACTATGAGAGCCAAAGTTTGGTCTTTTCATAATTGCAATTATCTTCGTTGCATGTTTCAAATGTTGATTTCTCTGACAATTTACTCATCCTCAAGTTCTACTCTATAAACCAATTGAACAATTAATTTTATTATTATTATTGAAAATGGTATTATACTTTTTATGTTATATTTTCAATTAGATAATAATCATAGTTATTGTAATATTGAAGATACCAACTTTGGTAAACTATAAAACAACTAGCTATTTTTTGTATAGCTCACATTGCAAGGATATCAAAAAAGAACATGATTTATTTAGTTATGCATAAAAATACATTAAAAAATACTACATTGCATGTCAATAACAAGATGAATAAGGTTGTTTGTTTCAATGTGAAAAGAAGTAGCAAGATAATGCACATTTCTATTAGTAGGATTGTTGCACCAAACAACATATTATCATCATACAAGGAGACATCCTTTTCTAATGTAGACTACTATATTGCTTTACCAATTTGAAAATGTGATACCACTATTAGTGTCTAGGGATTTTTCAACATGCATCATTTGTATTCAAAATGCCTATTATTGATAACAACTTGGACAATAATTTCATTTGAATAGAGGTCTAACAACTAGAAAATGCTAAAAACTATTAAGATTCAAATTTGTTCCATTAATTGCACACCCTTATAATTTAATTTAACTTTCCAATTGTTATAGATGTACCACATTCAACCTATACTTGCCTTTAATAAAGAGATTTTTCTATTTTGTGCAATGACCATATAATTATGAGATGCACATAATTATATGAAACATAATATTATTTAAGGTAACAAAGAGTCGAAAGCATATATTTGTTCTTGAAACATTAGTTATACTACCATCTCACAATAATTTTATTATTTACAATGTTACTACAATAAATATTATTTTTACAAGAAAACAAATATACAAGTAATGACAATGCATTTGTAAAGTATTTCTTAAAGATGGGTTCCTAGGCTTATTGAAAATTAAATATTAAAATATTTCCTTTACTTTGTTGATGATTTGAATCCCAAAGTTGTCAAGTTCCAAGCCTAACTACGCCAATCGATTAAGTTGAATGTCAATAATTTTGTATTGAAGATCCTATAATAATTAAAATAGTGTTTGAATTATGGAAAATAAAACTATTTTGTTTTATTTTTAGGTGTAATTAAAAGAAATACAAAAATGCATGAAATCTAAAATATTCACATTGACAAATTAAATTTGAACCTCTACAAAAAAAAACTTTCTACCCTTTGCAGAAATTTCTTTAAGTGTTGATGAAATATAAATTCGACCATGTTTCTAAGCAATGGGAATCCTTCCAACAATTTGGTTATAGTTAATGCACTTAAAATCTAAATTTTTACATAGATGTTACTTGCATTTCTTGTACCTCTTAATTTTGAAACTTTCATCCTCACCCATTGAAGTTTCTCTATCACTCCTTATAATTGGTGATGTTGTCTAGTCGACTTGTGAAACTTTGCAAGACATGACCTTGCTTTGAGTCTTCCACATTTTTGTGACCCAATGAATATGTCACCCAATCACCCATTATCCTAAGTTGGTAGCATTCGATCCACACTTTGAAAATTTGGCAAGTAAGCACTGCCATTGGTAGGCTCCCCAAGAAAAATACATTATGGTTTTACTTTGCATTAATTGAGGTGATCCATAAGCAATCTTTTAAAGGAAGTATATTTTCAAAAATAGTGAAATTATGTATTTTCATGAGGTGGCATAGTAAAAAGACTTAATTTCCCATGTGTTAACTATATTAATGAGTTAATTGGGTCTGTTATAAATGTAATCTTTGGCCACCTTATTCTTCAATAATCATCTTGCAAACTTGATTAATTTAGAAGCTCTCTCAAGCTAACATGACAATTCTAGTATTAGATGATTATAATCATGATAACCCTCATCTTATGCTTCAACTAGATCTTTGGGAGACTGAGATAGAGGAGCAATATGATATTATTTCTAGCATATATAGTATTTCTTGGGACCAAAGTACGCCTATTACTAGAGTGAGATTTATGAGTTGGAATGAGAAGAAAACCATGCTGAGTTCAATTTTATTTTGGAAGATGTAGAGGATGACACAACTCTGGACTTCATGATGAGCCTCCTCATTTTTCTCCATATAAATGCAGAAGAAGACAAGGAAGTGGGAAACAAAGAAGACGTGTAAGCAACTCAAGATGAAATCTCACCATTATCTTTCTTGGCAACAAAATGCCTACAATTTCCTTTTTCTAATTGTTAATGTATATTTTAGTTTGATAATAATGATGTAATGTATTTTTTTTATTGTTTGTATTATTATTATTGCACATTAAATATATCTATGAGATATATCTCTGTGTGTTTATATATATATCTATGGAAAGGAGTAACTAAGAGAGGAGGGGTGAATTAGTTACCACTAAAACAATTCCAAGATCCTTTTAAGATGTCAACACAATATAAAAACAAAACCTTGCTGAAACTCGATTAACATTGAATATTACTGTCACTCAGTTAACATTGGCATAAATGATCTTAAGATATTTAATGCGATTAGCCTTGATTAACTTAGTTGTAGAAAATAAAATAAATAACATGAAAATAAGAGACACCATGATTTAATGTGGAAACCTGATTTGGAAAACCACCAATTGCAACTAGTTACTATTTTCACTCTTTTGAAGTGAGCCTTGTTAGGAACCAACCCTGTTAAAGTTTACAAAACACACTATTAGGTGTGACCCTATTAGAGGATTTAATTCTCCCTATTAGGATTCATGCTAACTTTCATTTGGTAACCAAGTAAACTCAGTCAACACATGATCTACCTTCGATGCCCAAGTGAGCTTGGTAAATGCTAACTCTAAACTTGGTTATAACTAGAATGCTCGACATACAAAGGAAACTACCTTCGATGCCCAAGCTCACTCAATAAACATTGACTTCTTGGTAAAGGCTTGAAATAATGTGTAACATAAAAGACAACATACACTTGAATAATTATTTTCAACAATCTCCCTCTTTGGCATTAATGACAACAAAACATGTCATAATACAAGGAAAAATTAGAGCAAAATAGAAGTGAGGATAATATCTTTAGTTTCATTCTGATTCTCATCTATGAGAACTCCCTCTACTAGAGAGAACTCTCTCTTACATCAATCTCTCCCTCTGGAATGATTCTCTGATTTCACTGACTATAACTTCTCTGATATGACAACACACTCTCTCAAAACTCTTCCAAAGTTTCTCTGATAAACATTCCCAAAAATTTCTTTGATGTGCCAAAAAACTCTCCCTCTTTGACATCTCATGCCAAAGACAACAATCAATGGATTTTTCATGTACTTGATGTATTGATTCATATCAAATCTAGTATGATAATACTGCATCAACTTGACTGATCTTCAAATGATCAGTTGGTGCATCACTAATCTTTGTTTAGTGAGATTCAAATAGGGGAATGGCCCCTAGCTTAGCTCTTTGATACAAAAATGCATCTTATCATCAATACTTCTTTCCCAATCAACATCAGTGAGGGCTTTCAATTCAAATTTACCTCCTTTCTTATACCACAAACCATAATCTTCAATACCTTTTAGATACCTCATAATTCTTTTTATTGCCATCATATGATTTTGTTTTGGATTAGCAAAAAATATTGCTACCATAACGATTGCTAATGTAATATCAGGTCTTATGTGTACTACATATTGAAGTTTTCCAATTATTGATCTATATGTAGTTTAATATACCTATTTGGAATCACCATTGTTGGAAAGCTTATGTCTAGTAGACATAAGTATTCCAACTGGTCTACAATGTTCCACTCCAAATTTCTTCAATATCTCCTTGATGTACTTTGATTGAGTAATGTAGATGCCATCATTCTTCTATTGAATTTGTCGGCCAACAAAAAATTTAATCTCTCTAAACATTGAAATTTCAATTTCTTTACTCCTTTCCTTAGAAAATTATTTACAGAAGTCATCATATCCAATGAATAATATATCATCTACAAAGATTTCTGTTAGCAATATCTTCTTTTCTAGCCCTTCCTTGTTGTATAGACTACTATTGTCATTTGTTCTTTGAAAACCAATTCTTACCAGAAAACTATGCAATCTTTCATACCAAGCTCTGGAGGCTTATTTGAGACTCTATAAAGCTTTCTATAATTTTCAAAATATATCCCTTTTGTTAGGATCTATTAAACCTTTAGGTTGCTCAATATAGACTTCTTCTTCTAAGATTCCATTCAAGAAGGATGACTTTACATCCATCTGATATACTTTGAATCATTTATGTGCAACATAAGAAAGTATTGTTCTAAGACCTTCTAGTCTTGGAATAGGAGAAAAAGTTTCTCCATAATAAATACCTTCTTCTTGAGCATATCCTTTGCATACTAACTTTGCCTTGTTCTTGTATATGAGCAATGTTAGTATGCTAATAGAAACCAAATTTAAATAAAGCTTCTACAAACTAAACAAAATTTATAAACTTCAAGATAGACTAAGATGAACTCTCAATTGAGAATATGAGCCATTAATGGGCTATCTCAATGAGAAGCTCTCTTGTTGAGTGGCTTTGTCTAAATAGATAGGATGTATGCTCAAGCTTATGCTTCAAAAAGGGCTTCAAATGGAGTTGGAATTTGGGTGTGAGTGTATGGTTTTGATGTAAAATGGCTTCTTAAAATGGCATTATGAATTTACTTCATGGATTGTGTTGTTTTGCAAAGGGGAAGGATCCAATTTATAGGCAAAAGGCTTGAGGGATTGAGGGCTAAGATGCAAGGATGGGGAAAAGCTCATGGAGGGCTCAGATTGCATGAGAGGAGAGCACATGGATTGTGCTTCCTTACAGCCAATCAGGGAGTGACACATGTCATAGGGTGAGAGGATGGAGGAAAGGGGAAGGATGAGTCAACAAAGGAGGCTCAAGGGATAAAATTTTCATAAAGACCCTCATAATGGCTTGTAAGAGCAATGAAAGGGCTTGGAAGAGTCTTTTATGGCCTAGTGGGCTTCATAAAGTTTTATTGTTGGGATATTTTGAAGGAGATGAGAGGAATTTTGACTTGGGCTTGATTAGGAAGGTTTTAAGCTTGCTTAGGATTGTGCAAATGATTAGAGGATGGATTAGGATGGTTTACGATTAGCTTAGGGATAGGCAAGTGGATGGCATTTAATGAAGGTGGGTGAAGGAGGAGATATTTGTTAACTTTGGCTTGGGTTAGTAAGTCTTAACCCATGTTTAGGGAATGTGACAAGGTTAGGAGGGGATTAGGATTAGGTTTAAAGACATCTTCTAGAAGAGTCTAGACTTTGGATGAGGATAAAGACTTTCTAGAATAGTCTAGAACTTCCTAAGATGAGGATGAAGACTTTCTAGAAGAGTCTAGAACTTCTTAGAATGAGGATAAATTAGATTTTTAGGAAATAAATAAAGTTTTATTTATTTCAAGGGTTTGGGTTGAGGAGATATTTATTAAAATATTTTTAATAAACATGGGGATTAATATTTAATCTTAATTAAATATTTTGAGTTGGGATTAGGGGTAGGAAATGATGGGATTAGCCTTTAATCAAAATTAAAGAAGGATTAGAAGATTTTGGAAGAGGTTAGTGGTCTTAAGGAAATTGGCCAAGTTTTGGGCAAAAAATAAATTTTTTTATTTATTTTGAGTTTTTTGGTCAATTTATTAATTAAATAATTAATAAATAGGGAAATAATGTTTAAATAAGATTTAAACATTTTTGGGAGGGATTCCTTAATTAAATATTTTTAATTAAGATAAAGGTATTTAATGGCATAAAAATAAATAAATAAATAATTAATAAATGATGATGTCATCAAGAATTTTTTCAGAAAATAAAAATACTTAATTTTCTAAAGGATTTAGGTGTCTACAATTTTTTCATACTTCTCCATCTTCATTCAACTTAGGAATCTCTCTTCTATAAGACATCTTGATCTTTAGCTTAGGTCCTTGAAACTTTCTCTGCAAGCACTAATAGCTTTGATACCAATTGCTAGAAATAGAAAGGAGTAACTGAGAGGTGCGGGGTGAACCAGTTACCAATAAAACAAATCCAAGATCCCTTTATGATGTCAACATAATATAAAACCAAAACCTTGCTGAAACTCAGTTAACACTAAATATTATTGTCACTTGATTAACACTAGCATAAAATGATCTTAATATATTTAATTTTATTAGTCTTTATTAACTTAGTTGCAAACAAAATAAGGGAAATAATAAGAACACAAGAGACACCAAGATTTAATGTGGAAACCCAATTTGGTTACAACTAGTTATTTTTTTCCACTCTTCTGAAGTGAGCCTTGTTAGGAGCTAACCTTGTTAAAGGTTACAAAAGACACTATTAGGTGTGACCCCGTTAGAAGATTTAATTCAACCTATTAGGAGTGGCCTTGTTAGAGGTATTTAGACACTTCAATTTAGAAATGCCACCTTGTTAAAGGATTTGAAAAATAGTTGTTAGGCTAACTTTGTTAGGATATTTGATTCATTGCAACAATTATTAGAAAGTAACAATGACTTGACTTGACTGTTGATGCAACTGACTTTTTTGATTCAAATCTTAGTTTTGGTTTGCTTACTTGATCCTCCTTGATTAGATTGTTCTTTGCATCTCGGTTAACTTAGATACTTTTCCTTCTTACAAATATCCTTCTAGTTTGCTTCCTTTATTCATCTTCTTCTTTTCCACATTATTCACTCTCTAATCCTCAACTTCACCTTTCATTTATATTATTTACCTTGTCAAGTCAGCTTGAATACACCTTTAATCAGACAATTTTCATCCCTTTAGTTGACTAGTTTTGACCAATAAATTTATTAGACTCAATATGATGATAGTCAGCTAATACAAAATTGAGTACTCGGTCAACATAGAGAAACCCTTCGTTAATCGACTCAACTCACTTGATACTAACTTTGAGCTAACTTTCCTTTGGTAACCAAATGAACTCGATCAACACAAGATTCATGCTAACTTTCCTTTGGTAATCGAGTGAACGCGATCAACATAGGATCTGCCTTCGATGCCCAAGTGAGTTTGGTAAATACTAACTCTAAACTTGGATATAACTGGAATGCTTGGCATACAAAGGAAACTACCTTCAATGCTTGAGTGAGCTTGGTAAACACTAATTTCTTGATAAAGGCTTGACAATTTGTGTAACATCAAAGACAACATACAATTGAATAATTATTTTCAACAATCTCCCTCTTTGGCATTTATGGAAACACAACATATCATAATACAATAAAATTTTAGAGAAAAAGAGAAGCGAGGATAATATTTTTAGTTTCATTCCAATTCTTATCCATGAGAACTCCCTCTATTAGTGAGAACTCCCTTTGACATCAATCTCTCCCTCTAGAATGATTGTTTGATTTCTCTGACTACAATTTCTCTGATATGACAACACACTTTCAAAACTCTCCCAAAGTTTCTCTGATAAAGATTCCCAAATTTTCCTCTAATATGACAAAAAAATCTCCCTCTTTGACATGTCACACCAAAGACAATAATCAATGGATTTTCCATGTACGTGATGTACTGATTCATATGCAATCTACTCTAACAATACTGCATCAACTTGACTAATCTCCAAATTTTTGGTTGATGCATCACTAATCTTTGTTTAACAAGCTTTAGATAAGGGAATGGCCCCTATCTTACCTCTTAGATACACAAATGCATCCTTAGGTAATGGCTTGGTGAATATGTCTTGAATTTGTTCTTTTGTATTCACATATTCCAATCTCACCTCTTTGTATTGCACTAATTCTTTTAGAAAGTGATATTTTATTGTAATGTGCTTTGTCTTGGTATGCATCATTGGATTTGTGGATATGTTAATTACACTGGTGTTATCATAGATGATAACTAATGTATCCTTGATTTCTATCTTCATACCTATCAATAGTTGTTTGAACCAAATAGTGTTGCAACAATTGACTGCTGCTGCAACATATTTTACTTCTGTTGTAGACTGAGAGATGCAATTTTGTTTCATGCTTGTCCAATACACTAGCCTCTTTCCAAGATAGAATGCTTCACCACTAGTTCTCTTCCTATCATCAATACTTCCTGCTCAATCAACATCAGTGAAGGCTTTCAATTTAAAGTTGCCTCCTTTCTTATACCACAAAACATAATCTTCAATACCTTTTAGATACCTCATCATTATTTTTATTACCACCATATGATTTTGTTTTGGATTAGTAAAAAATCTTGCCACCATACCAATTTCTAGTGTAATATTAGGTCTTCTGTGTACTATATAGTAAAGTTTTCCAATCATTGATCTATACGTAGTCTGATCTACCTCTTTGGAATCATAATTTTTGAAAAGCTTATGTCTAGTAGATATAGGTGTTCCAATTGGTCTAGAATCTTCCATTCCAAATTTCTTCAATATATCCTTGATGTAATTTGATTAAGTAATGTAGATGTCATCCTTCTTCTGTTGAACTTGTAGGCCAACAAAAAATTTAATCTCTCCAAACATTAACATTTAAAATTCTTTACTCATTTCATCAAAAAAAGGATTTAAATTAGTCATCATATCCAATGAATAATATATCATCTACAAATATTTCTACTAGCAATATCTCCTTTTCTAGTCCTTCCTTGATGTATAGATTACTGTTGTCATTTATTCTTTGAAATCCAATTCTTACCAAATAATTATGCAATCTTTCATACCAGGCTCTAGAGGCTTTTTTGAGACCATATAAAGCTTTGTGTAATCTGCAAACTATATCCTTTTTATTAGGATCTATGAAACCTAAATGTTGCTCAATATAGAGTTCTTCTTCTAGGATTCCATTCAAGAAGGCTGACTTTACATCCATCTGATATACTTTGAATCCTTTATGTGCAACATAAGAAAGTACTATTATAACAACTTCTAGTCTTGAAATAGGAGAAAAAGTTTCTCCATAATCAATACCTTATTCTTGATCATATCCTTTCCATAGTAACCTTGCCTTGTTCCTTGATACTTCTCCATCTTCATTCAACTTTGGAATCTCTCTTCTGTAAGACATCTTGGCTTAGGTCCTTGAAACCTTCTCTACAAGAACAAATAGCTTTGATACCAATTTTTGGAAATAGAAAGGAGAAACTAAGAGGTGATGGGTGAATTAGTTACCACTAAAATAGATCCCTTTAAGATGTCAACACAATATAAAACCAAAACCTTGCTGAAACTCGGTTATCACTAAATATTACTGTCATTTAGTTAACACTGACATAAATGACCTTAAGATATTTAATGTTATTAGGCTTGATTAAATTAGCTACAAAAACATGAAGGAAATACCATGAACACAAGAGACACCAAGATCTAATGTGGAAACCCAATTTGGGAAAATCACCAATTGCAACTAGTTACTATTTTTCACTCTTTTAAAGTGAGCCCTATTAGGACCCAACCCTATTAAAGGTTACAAAACACACTATTAGGTGTGACCCTATTAGAGGATTTGATTCACCCTGTTAGGATTGACCTTGTTAGAGGTCTTTAGACACTTCAATCTAGAAATTCCACCTTATTAGAGGATTTGAATAATAGCTATTAGGCTAACTTTGTTAGGAGATTTGATTCACTACAAAAATTATTAGAGAGTAACGATGACTTGACTTGATTGGTGATGCAACTGACTTTGCTAATTCAGATCTCAGTTCTGGCTTGCTTACTTGATCCTCCTTGATCAGGTTATTCTTTGTAGCTCAGTCAACTCGGATACTCTTCCTTCTTACATATATCCTTCTAATTCACTTCATTTATTCATCTTCTTCTTTTCCAAATTCTTCATTCTTCAATCCTCAACTTGACCTTTCATTTACATGATGTATCTTATTAAGTTATCTTGAATACACTCTTAATCAAATAATTTTTATCCCTTAAGTTGGCTAGTATTAACCAATAAATTTATTAGACTCAATATGCTGATAATTGGCTAATACATAATTGAGTACTTGGTCAACACAGAGAAACCCTTTGTTAGCTGACTCAACTTGCTCAATTCTAACTTTGAGCTAACTTTTCTTTAGTAACTGAGTGAACTTGTTCATCACATGATTCATGCTAACTTTCCTTTGGTAATCAAGTGAACTCGCTCAACACACGATTCATGCTAACTTTCCTTTGCTAATAGAGTGAACTCGGTCAACACAAGATCTGCCTTTGATGCTTGAGTGAGTTTGGTAAATACTAACTCTAAATTTGGCTATAACTAGAATGCTCGGCATACATAGGAAATTGCCTTCGATGCCTAAGTGAGCTTGGTAAACATAGACTACTAGGTAAAGGCTTGACATTTTGTGTAACATTAAAGACAACATACAATTGAATAATTGTTTTCAACACACACACACACACACATACATACATATATACATACGTACGTATATGTGTGTGTGTGTGTGTGTGTGTATAGATATATTGGAAACTTTTGAATAAGGAAATGAAACATAAGTATTATATTAACAATTGTAGATTAGTCAAAAGCCAACAAACTAAAATAAGGAAGTGCAAAACCTTATGTGATCAGTGACAAGTCTCATTCTAATCTTAGTGAAGATAAAGACACCAATAAGTATTTCCATCATACACATCTAACATATTTTACATAGAATTCCATATTTGAGCATATAAAATTAATAAGTCTTGTGTGGCGATCTCCCTCAAAAAATAACACACTCTTCCAAACTGATATACATACCAAATTGTAGTAAACATAAATCCTTATATTGGAAGTGCCAAAGTGTTTGGATTAACAAGAAACAAATAACAATTACATACAAATATATCCAATATTAGAAAATAATAATGCAAAGAGAAGAGAACACAAGATACAAAGATTTAACATAGTTCACCTGATTCCTAGATTACATCCACCAAACATTAAGTTTAATATTATAATATCCAATAACTACATCTTGATTAAAATATTTAATCCCTTATAGCTTAAAAATACTGCAAGAAGCTACTATCTCATCACACTCTATAAAATCCCTAACCCTAAGACACTTTATACATGATTTTGTTTGCTTAGAAAATTAGGGCTAGAATAACTACATGTCATCTTGTAGAAAGATAACCGATAAAATATCTCCAAACCCCACTAAAGAATTATGACAAGTGTACAATACTTCTTGACCAGCCACCACAAACTAACAATCTCCCACTTGGTACTAATCAAGCTTCATACTAGACAACAATCTCCCACTTGGAGACTAATCCTGTAGCAATACCACTACTCCATGAGGCTCCCACTAGATTAAACCATCTTGGACTCAGTGGTTCCTTTATTCATATTTAGTCTAGAAGACTAGTTGAAGCTGAAGAGGAGTTCAAATTATCCCTTGTCCTACCTTTGTAAACATATATGCTAGATTATCATTTGTATGTATCTTTATATAGATAATTATCCCTCAGTAGATGTCCCAGTTATTCCATGAATAATTGAAGCCATATCATCTCCTTGGTTGTCTTAGTAGCAACCGTATACTATTGGACACTACAATTGGAACAATTGTTATGTTGTCATTGATGTCAAACCTTACTGGTAAGAAATTTCATAAAAATGTAGAGTTCCATATTTGTTGATTGATGAAGAGGGTTTGAAAAAAGAGATAATTAGATGAACTAGTGAGTTGTTGATAAAGAGGAGCAATTATGTTGGAATTACAATAAGTACTTGATCATTTAGTATTTGAAAAGATAATGTGTTGTTTAATAATTATATGAAGTCAAGGAGAAAATTGAGTTGATGTATAGAAGAGAAGACAAGATGTTGAGTAAAATACTAAGCTTGACCGAGTGACAGTTTCACTAGGTCAATGAAGGAAATGAAGTAGAAGATTAAGAAACTTAAGAGATACCAAGTTATAGTAATGGTCAATAAAGGTCAAAAATAAAATATAGTAGGGATCGAGCATAGTAAGACCAACCTACATGGTATTGACAAAAAAATAACACAATGATGATCGAGTGTCAACAAAATAATAGTTTGTGAAAGAATCGAGTTTGAGGTTGAAGCAACTGAATTTTTGGATTATTCATTATGCATGTAAGATAAGGATTGATGAGTTGGTGTATTTAATGCATGAATTGAGATTATTATACAATCAAAGGAAATGATTTAAAGAGAAGTTTCTAGAATATCAAGAAAGGAGTAGAAGGACAAAATGATGGATAGATTCAATGAATCTAATCAAAGCCTAAGATCTACTATAATGTTTAAGCAATAAAAGGTCAAAGATACCTATTTAAGGAGGTGTAAGAGATTTTTTATAAGGTTGGTTCATTGATTGGCATTTTTGTGGAGAACATGTGAAGGAAAAAGTAGCAAAGGAAAAGTGAGAAGATTGGTGAAGTGTGATTACTTGTAGGGTTTCCAATCAAACCAGAGATGGAGATTATAATGAAATCTAGTAAATGAACCATCAAATGAGCTAAATTTGCAAAGTGAGTTGTATCTAAATAGATCAAGCATTATTTTTACTTTCTAACCATTGTGGTAGTCAAAATCCTTTAATAAAGGTTGACCTAATACTCATTTTGCAAATCCTTTAATCAAGGTAACATTCTAATGGAATGATCCAAAGTCCTCTAACTACGCCACTCATAACAAGATGATTAAATCCTTTTAATAGGGTCATTCCTAACAGTGTATTTTGTAACCTTTAATAGGGTTGGTTCTTAACTAAGCTCAATTCAGAAGAGTGAAAAGTGGTAGCATGCTACTTGGTAGTTTTTCCCAAATTGGGTTTCCACATTGAATCCTAGTGTCATATATGTGTGATGTATGCTTTTTACAATTTTTTATTTTCTATTAGTCAACATATATAGAAAAAAGAGCTAAGTGATGAATGAATGAGTTAGGTTGTTGATGTTTAGTTAAGTCTTTCTCAATTGTGGATCATTAATTAATTTTATAGATGCCCAACTCAGCTCAAAGGATCTAAAGTCTATCATTTTAGAATATACAAATCATGAGAGATATATATGGTAATGTGAAATACAAAACATCAATAATAGAACTACTCCGATACTAAGGAACAATGATGCCGAGAGCCTCATGCAATAGATATTAATAACCAAATAACTTGTTTCACTAAAATTTTCAAATTTCTCTCCTCACATAAATGAAAGTAGCCACAGAAAGGAACCAGTAATAAGCCTTGGCCTCATATGGCACATTCACTAATGAGCACATATCAAAACATGCAGACAACACCATATACAAAAAGCAAGATTTTCCCCAAAGTGGGTTTAAGTCAAATAATGAAATCATGGAACAAATTAAAGAAAATCAAACAAGAAAATGATGCACTGTGTTATGAGCGCTAAGATAAATTTTATGAAAATTAAAAAAATTAAAAATGCAATTGATAGTGGTAAACTAGCATGATACCAAATTTAATTGTTTCCTTGAATCATTTGCTTCAAAAATTTAGTAACAAATATGAGAAATGTTCTAAGGGCTCTCACTATAATCTAAAGAAAGAAAAGCATCTTTGTTGATTCAAGGAAAGACAAATTGGAACGGTATCTTGGAGAAACAATAAGAAATAGAGAAACAATCTAATCATCTTCACTAGAAATACAAAGTTCATATGAAAATATATAGGAAAAAAAAAGTGAAAAATGGAAATTTCCACCTTATGATAGCCATCTCTTGGTTTTTGTGCACAAATTAATAGGATGAAATGTAGGAAAAGAAGTTGTTGTCCACACTAAGGACACTACTACCAAACCATTTTAGTTACTTAACAAGAAAATCAATCTGAGATAAAATAAGGCTCCATTGTAATAATAAAGAAGAAATAATGTGAACAAAGGGGCAATAAAAGGATACTATATAGGAAAAGACAACACAAGAATTAGAATGCATACCTTACTCAAAAATACTTTTGTCTCTATCAACAAATCCTAAAAATGAATCATAGTTTGAAGGATTCCTATCTATTCACATTAAGAAAACAACAAAGAAATATGACTAAGAACAAGAAAACTTGTCTCATACACAACATAACTTCTCAAACTATGAAAAAAGAAAAGAAACATGTCTCAAAAAATGCTAGAAATCTTTAGGATACCCCTCTTTGCAACTTTGATTACAACACACTATAAACAAATAAGGGCCTTTCATTGCCTTTTGTATATGTTAAATGTTACACCCAAATCATAATCAATGTAGTTTGTGGTCAGCATAAAACATTGCCCAATAAACTCATTAGCAACAAGTCACATGGTTATACAGTTCATTTGTCTCCAAATTCATCTATCACTAGTTAGGAAAACAAAATAAACTCGAAATTTAGTCAACATGTATTTGAAATTTGTGAGATTTTTTTTGGGAATAATGATTATTCAAACCTTACAAACTACAAACAAATTTAAGTCACTAACATCAAAGCAAGAGGGGTCAACTACGAATTTGCCAATAATTATACCTTGCAATACGGTGCAAGTTAGTTATGCAACTACAACTTTAACACCAAGGATCACATAAGACTTGGTAATGACAACTTTCCAATCCCTATGCTCACGTGCATAATGGGGTAGCTAAAAAGATAAGAATAAACATTTACTTTAACAATATAAATTAAATATTAAATGAAAACATTACAAAATAAATATGTCACTTAGTTAGCCATAAAATAGTATTAGCATGCAATGGATGCTATAGTCTCCCACCTCTCGACACCAACTAATAACAAAAAATAAGAAAGGGTCAATTTAGTTGATGAAATTTTTTACAAGTAGACATGACACTTTGTTGCACTTTCAAATCTAGTTTAGAACAATTTATTTTTTTGTGAGTAAGTATCACATTTATTCATTTAGGTTTAGACATTTCTTTTGCTATAAGAATAATAGAAATTGACAAGTAAAGCCCAATTTCAATACTTTGTGCAAAATTTGGAAAGCATAATAGTTCATCAAATAACATCTTCTTGAGGTTTAATAGAAGACTAAAAGTTAGTGCCCTTTAGGTTGTGTACAAGTTTAATGCAAGTAATAATGCATTTGAAATGTTTATTTATTGGCATCTAAATTATTTATTTATTGGAATCATGAAATAATGAGGTTTTTAATAATATTCAAAATTGACATGTAGAGTTCAAGCTATATTATTGTTTTATTAACATTTTTTTGTTGCATTTAGGTCATATTGGGTTACTTGAACATATCTTAGGGATGACTATATTTATCTAGAAAATATATTGTATTTCACTCCAATTGTTTTGAATCAATATGCTCTATTTCAATTTATTTTAACAAGGAATGTTTTAGTGGTATTTTTAGAATACTAAATGCAATGAAATTAGATTTCATTACTATAATCCCTAACTATTCATTAGACAAACCAATATTCTTTACTTTCCATTGGTTATATGGACATGGTGTGAAGATGTTTGTGGAAATATCAAAGTGGATCCTCTCAAAATGATTTCTAGTAACATGTTTATCCAAGTAGAATTTGACATTTATTTTATTTTTTGGGTTTATTATTCCATAATTTTAACAATGTCTTTGATGTCATGTGCACATACAATTTGAACTACATTCATTATAGGAGTGAAGGGTGAATTTCAATGAAAAAGATGAATCTATAAGGGTTTAAATTTTTTTTTCAACTTAGTTTGGGTCATCAAACCCCTATTATTAACAAGATTCTATTACAACATTTGGTATCTTATTCTATGTGTAAGGTAAGACTTTGGACAAACTGTTATAAGTGCACTCATATATTATTGTGACATAGAAGGCTTGCCTTATTTTGAAATCTTCTTTTTTATATAAATATTTTCTCAAACTTAGATTGTTTTTCTATCATTATTGATAATTTTGTCCTTTCTAATCTGATACATTATTCCTATTAAATTGAAACCTCTTTCCCTACATGTGACTATACTTGGCAAGAACTACTTTTCCTTGCAGCTCTTGTTTTTTATATCTTAAATGAAGGTCTATTAATCCCTATAGAAATTCTAAACAAAGAATTTTACAAATTAAAAAAACATGAGAATCACAATCAATTGCAACCCTCACACAAATAACCATCTTTGATTGAAACCATTGTACATTTAGACTTACATCATGTTCTCTTTCACCTTCACAATGATTGATTACAAACCTATTTGTTTTAGTGATATGAATTAGATTCCAATCCTCAATTTAAGTAATTGTTTAACAAACTTAGACAAATGTTTAAGAATTGGGATTTGGTTTTGATTTCAAAATATACAACCACCATTTTCCATAGGCTTTAATCAATAATGTGTTTGTAAAATAGAAAAGCATTTGTTAGCATGTCTCAGTTCCTTGGATCAGAAACTTGTATTTTTTAATATCTATCATTCAATCATAGGATAGTGAAATTAAACTGCAAATCCAACCTTGTTTAAAAAAAATCTTCTGTAGTTGTACAATATACATACATAGGGACGAGCGACTAGATGTTCCCAGACCAACATTGTTGACTAGATTTATTACATGCAATGTCCTAATGATTTGAAATTATTTTTAACAAAAAGTTTAAATTCATAGGGGCTACCCCAAATATTTACAAGGAAATATATAGATATAGAATTACTTTTAGGAATACCACCCCAACAAACAAAAACTATATGGAATTCAAATACTCAAGATTTTAGCATTAACAAAAAAATTGAGAAAATTTTTAAAAAAATGATAAAAGTTTCACAAGATACGAAATAAATGTTGTTTTTGGTATTTAAAACCAAAGATGGGAAAAAGAAATATTATTTTTATGTTGCAGCATATAAATAGCTTTTCTCTGTTTTCTTTTTCTTTTTAAAACCAAAGTTAGTGCTTGTGTGGTCCCAATTGCAAGAGATGGTGGTGCCAAGGATTGAGACTTTGCCACCAATGTCCAAATTAATTCCTTCAAAGCTATAAAACCTTGGGTTCACATGATATTTGTCATAATTTTGTTTCTCTTAAGTAAAATCATATAAGCATGAGATTTAATAGTACTCAAGCCTCTGCAAAGGGACTCAATGCACAAAGGATGCTAACATAAATGATAAATTCATTAGGTGTATGCCTATTGCTTTGATATTTTTTGGTAAGGATTTGAAGTCTTTTGAGATTTTTGATAATTGATTCCTCTTGAAGCATTCATCAATTATTAGGTATGTGCAAGATCATGGTGGGCCAAACTATACCCTTAAGTGACAGTCTAAAATTAGCAAATCAGGCTTATATCAACTTGACATACAATTTTAAACTAGTTATGAAAATTATATTAAAAATTTGTTAGAATAGAATCTATAGGAAATTGACTGCAGTTTCTAAACTACTAGGCTTTATTTGAAAATAATTCAATCTGATTGGACAAAATATTATATTTTAATGTAGTAGTCCAACAGTTTCAAGACAAAAATAAGTAGGTGTATGTCTAACCACCTTAATCACAATAATATAAGTATTTTTAAAAAAATAAGATTCTAGATATAAGAAGTAGATTTATGCCTGGATGTGACACATATTTTTGTGTATTTTTATTCCAAAAAAAAAGTAACTACAAATTTTCTACTATAAGATTTTTCAAAAAATGAAAAGGCTTGTTTTTGACCGCCTTACCTAATTCAAAAATTACCAATATTTTTTTTATTGTAGTAGGTGAACCATAGAATGTGACACATCTTTCAAATTTCAAATTTTTTTTTTTATGGCTTGAATGTTATAGCAATTTTTCAATCAGTATGTAAATCAACACTTTATAGATATCTTCATTTAAAAATAAGTAATAGTTACTTATCAAACTCATATTTTGACAACAATTATATTGCTGGAAATATGAGAAAATCCTCAAAAAAACCTTTTTGTTTTAACAAATTCAGTCATATTAAAGGACACCATGTAACACCTCGAAGTCTAAAAGTCACTTAAATGGGGAGAAATCACATTTTTTGAGTTGACCAAGGATACTTGCTAATTACCAAGCCTAATCAAATACCTAATATTTCCCACCTAAATATATAAAGGAATCAAATTGAAAATGGAGGGTGGGGATTGAATGTTGAAGAAGGGTCCTCATTATGGCATCCATGATCCATGTGAAGTGTTTTAACTATTACAAATGGTATTTTTGTTTGTGTTATAATATATTCATATTATACTTTATTATATTATATTATAATATGAACTGTATTATATTATATTCTAATATAAAATAAATTATAATAAATTATACGATACAACATATGTCCCTAGGACCCCTAGGAACACATTCAAATTGATCTTATGGGTCAAAGGGGATCATAAGTTAACCTATGACCCATTTGGACCCATAGGAGCAATTAGAATATTTTCCTAGGGGTCCTCGGACCCCATGGGATATATGTTATCATGAAACCTATTGAAAGGGATCATAAGTTAATCTATGACCCCATTCTACCCATACAATCAATTAGAGTATGTCCCAAGGGGTCCTAGGACCCTTAGGGACATATGTTGTCATCAAATGTGGTAGAAGGGGTCATAGGTTAACCAATGAACCCTTTTGACCCATATCATCAATTATAATATGTCCCAAGGGGTCTTAAGACCCCTAAGGACATATGTTGTCATGAAATATGTAAAAAGTGTCCAAAGGTTAACCTATGACCCCTTTCAACCCATACGATCAATTAGAATATGTCCCTAGGGGTCTTAGTACCCCTAGGGACATATGTTTTTATCAAAAGTGTTGAAAGTGGTCATAGGTTAACGCATGATCCCTCTCGAACCATACTATCAATAAAACATATGTCCCTAGGGGACCTAGAGATATATGTTGCAATCAAATAAGTTGAAATGGGTCATAGGTTAACCTATGATCCCTTTCGAACCGTATGATCAATACAACACCTTTCCCTAGGAGTCCTAGGACACATAGGGACATACGTTGTTATCAAATGTGTTGAAAGGGGTCATAGGTTAACCTGTGACCCTTTGGATCCATACGATCAACTAGAATATGTCCCTAGGGGTCCTAGGACCCCTAGGGACATTTTGTCATAAAATTTGTTGACCCATATGATCAATTATAATATGTTCCTAGGGGTCCTAGGACTCCTGTGGATATATGTTATCATCAAATGTGTTGAAAGGGGTCATAGATTAACCTATGACCCCTTTCAACCCATACGATCAATTAGAATATGTCCATAGGGGTCCTAAGATGCCTAAGGACAAATGATTTCATCAAATGTATCTAAAGGGGTCATAGGTTAATCTATGATGCCTTTTGACCCATACGATCAATTAAAATATGTCCCTAGGGGTCCTAGGACTCCTAGGGACATATGTTGTCATCAAATGTGTTGAAAGGTGTCATAGGAAATGTGTCAAAATGGGTCATAGGTTAGCCTATGGTCCATTTAAACTCATACAATCAATACAAAATATGTCCCTAGGGGTCCTATGACAACTAGGGATATATGTTGTCATCAGATGCATCGAAAGGGGTCATAGGTTAACATATGATCCATTGTGATCTATACGATAAATTAGAATATTTTCCTCTAGGTCCTAGGACCCCTAGGAATATATATTATCATCAAATCTATGAAAGGGGCCATAGGTAAACCTGTGACTCCTTTTGACCCATGCAATCAATTAGAATATGTCCCTATGGGTCTTAGGACCCCTAGGGAGATATGTTGTCATGAAATGTGTCGAAAGGGATCATATGTTAACGTATGACCTCTTAAAACCCATATGATCAACTCGAATATGTCCCTAGCGGTCCTAGGACCCTTAGGGACATATGTTATCATCAAATGTGTTGAAAGGGGTCATAGGTTAACCTACAACCCCTTTCTACCCATATGATCAATTAGAATATGTCCCTAGGACCCCTAGGGACATATGTTATCATCAAATGTGTCGAAGGGGTCATATGTTAACTTATGACCCCTTTCAACCCATATGATCAATTAGAAAATGTCTCTAAGGGTTTTAGGACACCTAGGAACATATATTGTCATTAATGTGTTGAAAGGGGTCATAGGTTAACCTATGGCCCCTTTTGACCCATACGATCAATTAGAATATGTCCATATGATAAATACAACATATGTCCCTAGGAGTCCTACCCCTAGGGACATATGTTGCCATCAAATGTGTTGAAAGGGGTCATAGGTTAACCTATGACCCCTTTCGACCCATATGAACCTATGACCCCTTTCGACCTGTATGATCAATTAAAATGTTCTTATGGGTCCTAGGACCCCTAGGGACATATTTTGTCATTAAAATATGGTCAATACAACATATGACCCTAGGGCTCTTAGGATGCCTAGGGATACATGTTGTCATGAAATGTGTTGAAAAGGGACATAGGTTTTCATCAAATGTGTCAAATGGGGTCATAGGTTAGCCTATGACCCCTTTCAACCCATATGGTCAATACAACATATGACCCTAGGGCTCTTAGGATGCCTAGGGATATATGTTGTCATAAAATGTGTTGAAAAGGGTCATAGGTTCACCTATGTCCCTTTTCAACTTATACAAGCAATTAGAATATGTCTCTAGGGGTCCTAGGATTGCTACAGACATATGTTGTCATCAAATGTGTTGAAAGGGGTCATATGTTACCTTTTCACACCTTTCAACCCATAAGATCAATTAGAATATGTCCCTAGGGGTTTTAGGATCCCTAGGGACATATGCTATCATGACATGTGTCAAAAGGGGCCACAGGTTAACCTATGACAACCCATACAATCAATTAGAATATGTCCCTAGGGGTTGTAGGACCCTTAGGGACATATAATCGAAAGGGATCATAGGTTAACCTATGATCCATTTTGACCCATATGATTAATTAGAATATGTCCTCAGGGGTCCTAGCTAGGGACTTATGTTGTCATCAAATGTGTTGAAAGGGGTCATAGGTTAACCTATGACCCTTTTTGACCCATATGCTCAATTAAAATATGTCCTTAGGGATCTTAGGACCCCTAGGGATATATGTTGTCATCAGATGCATTAAACCTATGACCCCTTTTAACACATACGATCAATACAAGATATGACCTTAGGGGTCCTAGGATCCTAGGGACATTTTTTTAATTGAATGTGTCAATTCATATGATCAATTAGAATATGTCCCTATGGGTCCTATGACTCCTAGGGACATATGTTGTCATCAAATTTGTCAAAAGGGGTCATAGGATTTCAACCCATATGATCAATTTGCAGAATACTTTAGAATAACTAAGAGTGAGGGGGGGGGGGGGGGTGTGAATTAGTTATCCAAGGTCCAGATGTATAAATAAAACTTTTCTCAGCTTAGTGAACCCATAAAACATTTATACTCATGCATGTATCCATAAGATTATGCAATCAGTTAAATCTTGTAGGTTACTGTCAGATCAACTTGTAGAAATGTAAAGCATGAAACATAATAGATTCATAAACACACTTGACACAATGATTTACATGGAAGTCCAATTTAGGAAAAACCATTAGTAACATGCTACTCCTTTTTCACTCTTCTGAAGTGATGCCCTACAAAATGCCAACTCTATTAAAGGTTACAATACACACTATTAAATGTGACCCTGTTAAAGGATTTCAATCACCCTATTAGGAGTGAGCCTTGTTAGAGGACTTTAGACCATTCACTTCGAATGTCGCCCAGTTAAAAGATTTACAAATGACTGTTAGGTCAACCTTAATCCAAAGGATTTACCCTAGACTAATACAATTGTTAGAGAGTAATATTAAGGCTTGATCTGATACAACTTACAAATTCATTTGCAGATTATAGATCACTGTTTAGTCCTCCATTCCACTTGGCCTTTGTACTTTGCAGTCTTGATAGCTTGTTCACCCTTCAAGTATTCATCTCCTTAAGCCTTCTTTCTTAGCATGCCAATGCATACTCCTCTTAGGTCACTTGATGAAGTAGAGCCCTTGACTACTTGTCATCCTTATGTTCTCACACCCAACTCTCTTGCTTCATGACCAGCCATTCCTATAAATAGGAAATTAAGATATTTTTTTAATTCATTTTCCATCATCCAATTTAGGGTTAGAATGGTTAGGTAGGATATAATGTATCTATCCCATATTCCATCTCTCTTCTAGAAACTTCTCCTAGAATCCTCTTTAAATTCACCTAAAATGGTTTACCTTGAATTCTATGCCACCAACTCATCATCTTTATCTTCCATCTGGTTCACACAATCCAAGAAAACAAACTTGTTAGCTCAGATTCATCAAATTCATGATCTTTTAAATAATGCAAAAACTTGGCATCATTAATCTTTTGATGCTCGATACATACTATGTTGCTTGACATCAACTATAATATCACTCAACATCAAAAGTTTACTGGTGCTCGGCATCAACTAAAGTTTACTAGTGCTCAACATCAACTAAAATTTATTGGTGCTTAGCATCAACTAAACTTTACTTGGCATCCACTGCTCTGCTCAACATACACTAGAATGAAATTTTACTCGGCTCTAACTAGCTTTCTACTCGGCTTGCATTGACTTTTCTCAACACATTCTATCCACTCAGTCAAGCTTAGCAGACAATCTTTGTGTAACTTGTTCTTTTAAATTCTCTTAGTGTAACCAACCTATGTAATTGTAAGTATATTATCAATGCATCATGTCATCATTGTCTTAACTAATCCTTGTACTTCATTACATAATTTCATAACTCAACCTTTCCTTTAGGTGCTATCATTACATCTTTGATCAAATCCTCTTCATCAATCAATTAAGTGATAGTACTTAGATCTTATAAGTAGTTGTCTTACCAAGAAATAGTAGGTTTGACATCAGTGACAAAATAATGATTGAAGTATCCTTATATGTTCTCAACAATCTTTCTTTAGAATCTCCCTCTTTGATTGGCTTCTCCAATCTATTTTCAACACAATTATACTATTATAGAATATAATGTAATATAATATAATATATTATATTAAAATTATAGTATAGTATAATATAATATAATATAATATAATATAATATAATATAATATAATATAATATAATATAATATAATATAATATAATATAATATAATATAATATATTATAATATAATATAATATAATATAATATAATATAATATAATATATTATAATATAATATAATATAATATAATATAATAACGTATAATATGAATATATAATAACACACAAACAAAAATATCATTTGTAGTAGTTAAAACAACTTACATAGATCATGGATGGGATAATCAAGACCCTTCCTTAACTTTCAATCCCAACGCTCCATTTTCTATTTGATTCCTTTATATATTTAGGTGGGAAATATTGAGTATTCAATATATTAAATACTCAATATTTTACTTGTGAAATTTAAAAAAAAAAATTGACAGTGGACCCCTTACCCAAGACATGCAAAAATCCAAACCTATTTTCATGGGTTTTTAGAGTTTTGCATGGAGAAGACACAATTTGGGGTCTATACTTTTAGAAAGTCATCCAATCAGTTGATTAGGTGTCCTAGAATTGTTGACACTATAGGGAAATATAGTAGGAAAAATTCTATATGAAAGAGGTGTTGGAAATAACCAAGACTAGCTAGGTTACTGAGAGGGGAAGGGTGAATCAATAACCTCAAAACTTTTGACAAAATTTAGCACAACATAATCCATTCATAATTAATAGATCTAATCTACTGCATGCATGAGAAATTGAAAACACAAAACACTTTGAACACAATATTTGGTGACCTAGAAACCTTCCAATTAGAAAGTAAAACTGGGGTGGGGATGATACCCACAAAACTTCAATACTGCAGTATAAAGTTGGCCTGTTAATGCTTACAATGATCACTTCTAATGATCTTCCTTGTTAGGAGCAATTAGGGCTGCTAGGTCCACCTTGTTAGAGGTTTTACAAAACATACAATGAAGTATGCACTCGGTAAAGAGATTTAAGAAAAGACTATTAAGTCTACCCTATTAAGGGATTTGAAGCTAATTCACCTATTAGGATGAAATAGTAGATCTAACTTACAAGTGAATTTTTGATTAGATCCTTGAAATGTTGATCACCTCTTTGTGATAGATATAACTTGGCTGCTCCTGATTTGACATTGCTAAACACTTTACTCTGCTACTGATTCACATTCGCATGTTGATCATCACATTTTCTTTCACTCTTCTCAAAACATTACTACATCATGCTTGGGAATGATACAATACATTACATATATATGCCATCCCAATTCTCATAATTACAAGGTCAACCATAACACAAGATAACACCAATATTACTGAGTTGGCCCAAATGTACAAACTCAGGTTCTGAAATCTAACTTGGTGAACTTCTGATACTCGGCATCTACTACATTACTCAACATCATCATGCATTAGGTAAAAGTAGAGGCTCGGTTCATACTAATCACTCAACATAGCTTCAAACTTGGTGAACATTGGAGACTCAGTAGATATAGTGTCACTCAGTAGAAACTGAATACCATGTTTACCTTGCTTTCACTCGGTAAACACTACTCATCCCATCACTTAGTTAACATTGGCTTCACATCATAAGAGCTGATGACTCGATAGACACTATGAAGCACGGTACCCACTAAACTAATCAGTTTGAATTGCTGAACTTCACACTGCCTAAATTCACTTGGTAGCTAGTGGAAAGCATGGTATGAACTGTAAAACTTGGTAACCACTGAATTGCTCAACAAACACTGAAGACTGAATGATAAACTCAATAACCATACAAAATCTAAATAAGTGTTGTCACTAATAATAAACAAGACTTAATACCAACAATCTCCCCCATTGACATTAGTGACAAAAACACTTATTAGCCAAATCTTATGTACAATGTCATGCTGATTTTTTTTTTCAAAATTTTTCTTTGTAATTCTACTGTATATACATTTGCAAATATCTCCCCCATACAATGTACATAACATATTAGGCATAATATCATACTGAGTGTATATACAAATATCTCTCCTCTTTATATACATGTATATCTCCATAATATCTCTTTCTCCCCCTTTTTGACAATAATGCCAAAGATTTATACAAACTATTTATATAGAGACACCAAAATGTGACAAAAACTTAGAATGTACCTTAAGAATAAGAGCTAATGTCTTATCCTAGTTTTCTTGAAAAATCTTGCAAGTTTGAAGTGCAACTTATACTTCTAAACATAATTCAATCATATGATATGCAATTGAAATTTTTTTGTCATGGATCAATGTTTTTGAATAAGAAATATGCTTCTACATTGTATCCATGATTGGAAGGATCATGTTTTCGATGTCTATAAGTGAAGATATGATCCTTGCTTATTCTCTCAATAAATCTGCCTACATGTCTAATAGGAATTCGACTCTCATGTGATGTGCAGAGCTTGAACTAGGGTCAAGCTACAACTTCTAAGCATTGGTCTTTAGATCCTCATCAATTTTATTTAATTTTCCCTTTATTTCCTTTGCATACTTGGTAACATCACATAGTTTAGCAAAAAGAGATGTTACATTTGTGAAAGAATTTTCAAGATTTGCCAAAATTGAGTAGAGCTCTACTTGATGAATAGCAATATGCTGAGCAATGTGCTCAAGCAATTTATTGTCAAACTTTTTCTCTACTTTCTCTATCAACTTATCTTGCCTACTGGAGCCCTCATTGAATTTATTTACCACCTGTTTTAACTATAACAAAATATGTTCAGAGGAATCAACATCCACACCTATGGCTTCTATCAAGATATTCTTGGCACTCTCTATGATTCTGAATTCTCTATCCCTTCTTCTCTAAGTTGCTTCTACTTAACCTTTTTCTCAAGTAGCTGGCTAACTAATCTCATTTTCTCTACAGTGGCATTATCAAAATATAACTTAGGAATTTTAATTTCCTTTTCTAGATCTATATCTTCCTCAATTTATTTTCTACTAATCAAAAGCTTAAGTGATGTCTTTGGTTCAACTTTTAACATTACTGCTTTGGATTTGGAAACAAAAATAATAGTAGAAATAATAGGGCTTGTAGTAAAAACTTGTATAGTGCCTACTGATGGAATGCTAACTGGAGCACTAAAAGAATCCAAAATTGATGTACTTCCCAAAATTGATGTAATTATAGGTGGAATGCTAATAGAAGTATTTCGAATTGGAGCACTTACTAGAGCATGCAAAATTGAAGTAGACAAAACTGTAGAACTAGATGTTGCACTTACTATTGATGTCCCTGACTTGGAAGCTGAAGAAGAGGAGGGTTGCAACTCAATGGATGAAGTGGTAGACACTTCCATTAGTGATACCTAGATCCGAGAGGGAGCAAAGAGTGATTGGGCTGATGATGTATTTTTTGTGGTCACAATCACACTTGCTAAAGCTGTCTCCATGCTTGATGATGTTGCAGTTATTACTGGAGAGTGAGGAAGGGAGGCTATGACAGCCACTGCTATCCTGACTAGATCATTTTCTTCTTCTTCTTCTTCCCTATCTTCCTTAGCTTCATCCTATTTCTCTTCTTCACCATCCTTTATCAATTCTTGATATTCCTCACCATCTATAGTGACACAAGGAGTATTGTCTTCTTCATTGTCTTCATCCTTGTCACTATCATCATCATCATCATCATTGATTTCCACTAGATTCTCACTTGATTTATGCATATGATAAACATTTTTCCACATGGATGTAGCATCCTTAACTACATGCTCAATGTTTTTCACCAAAATCAAACAAGTATGAAATCTGATTGTCATCTTATCTTCATTTTTCTTCATTGCTTCCTTTATCTCAGCATTGGTAAGGCTTGACAACAACTGTCTAAAATATTGTTCATGTATATCCTTGGCTATTTGCATGGCTGATTCCCATCTTGGTTTTGACCTTGTTAATAGCTCATTAGAAATTTGAGGGCCATTTGATCAGGGGAATATTTCCATTTTCCTATCTTTGTTAGTACCAACTCCTCAATTTGCATCTTCTCTGCATCAGTTCTAGTTTCATATTTCAATGCTTTGAAATTTGTAATACTTGCACCTTCTTCCAATTGCTTCAATCTTTCTTAGAAGGTGAGAGGGGGCTTACTAAATACAATTTCACTACCTCCTTTCTTTTTAGATCTTCTAGTGAAGATAGCTATAAAGGCCTTGGGTGGCTTGGTGGTAATCACCTTGCCTTTCTTTCTTATAGGCTCTTTATTTTTCCCTTCTGATTTCTCTTCTTCATTCTCAGATTCTTCATCTTCACCTTTTCCCTCGGTAATCATAAGAGGGGCACTTGCTATTTTCAATTTGGATATCCTCCTCTTAATTTTATTTACTGCCTGTGGGAGCTTGATCTCAAGCTCTATTCTGGCTTTGGCTTCGTCATATGTTCCAAAGATAGGTGCTTTTGGATCTACAGGATCATTCACTAGGGATTCAATTATCTCCTTTGTTTCATCAATATTAACCTCATAAGGAAGAGTTTTCACCCATACTATTCTAGGCCTAACTACCTGAATGTATACTCTGCATAGTCAACCATAAAACAAACATCATCCTTGTAATCTTCAACCAATTTTTGGGGAATTTGGAACCTGTTATTCATCTTTTCCTTAAAAGCTTCAAAATAGCTATCCATTATGCTATCAAAATTCTCATCCATTTCTACAATAAACTCATTAATTTGATACAAAATTGGAGTGTCCTTTCTCCATACCACTGTTCCTTTGGAGGGAAAAAACTTTTGAACATAAAAGAACAACAAGTGAACAAAGAACCAAATTTACATGGGTTATTCTTTGAAGTTCTTATGCTTTCCATGTTCTTATTCAATTGCTTCAACATTAAATCTACTAAATTATATTCCAAATTCTTCTTTACAACCTTATATGCTAGGTCCACAGCTTCACACGACACACTATTCAGTCAACTAGAGCTGTGTATCTTATGCAGAATAATATGAATGCCAAATTTGAGTTCCACATTAGATACATTGCTGATTTTTAATCCTCTACCATCCCACTCGGCTAGGTTTTTCTTTTGAAGCTCATCCTAACCTAGGGTTTTAGTAACTTTGATCTTGTTAAGCATGGGGAGACAAATAATTCTATGAATCATCTTCTTCATAATCAGAATTAGCTGCTCTAACCACAACTAACCATTATGGACTCGACTCAAGATATATCTAATCCATTTTATTTGAAAGTTTCTTGGCAGGTGCAGAATGTGGGTTAAGCCTTTCTCCTCTAGATGTTTATGCTTGGGCTTAAGGGTTCCATTCATACAAAATTCACCTAGGCCACTATCCATTTCTAGGGTTCCAATTTCTTGTATAGCACATTTGAAATGAGTATGAATACCATTGATAAGGAGTACCTTTGGTGGACTTTGCTACTGAGCTCTATTGGGGTCAAGTGATTCTGCAATCACTGGCACCAATTTGAAATTTAGAGCCTTCCACTCAATGCCTCATACCAACATCTCTGATCCTTTCTTTGTCTTGTTGTTGCTGTTGGTGGATGCCATGATTGCTCGATAGATTGAGATAATTCCTCAAAAAAATTTGCTACAAACTCTGCTCAAGATCTCTTGAATGCTCTACAAATCACTCTGCTCTGGATATGCTAAAATCATGGTGGAAATGAAATTGAAATCCTGCCTTTTAATGAAAATTTCCCATTAATGCTCGGTACAATGAGAGCGATAATGACATAGTGCATGACAGGCTATCATTCACTATTTGTGTAGATTACTCGGTAGAACCTTGTAACTCGATGACCACAAATTTTTTTTTTACTCCTGACCTTGCTTAGTATGACCTTACTTAGTGAATACTAATGCTGACCTTTAGTGATCCCTCGATATTTGGAATACTGATTTGGATCTTTTGCATCCTTTTCTATTGGAACTATTTAAGATGTGGCTTTGAACATACAATTCCATTTATTCCTTAAGAACTTAATTGGAAATGGTGGAGTCACCTACTTCTTGAGTGACTGGACCATCATCACTTGAATTGGCTTGCTCAGTAGATTTAGGAATCCACTGTTGTCTCATCTACTTCCTAATGTTATCAAATTTTTCTTTCTTTTCATCTTCAAATCTACCTATATTCATGCAATTCTTAATTATATGACCAAGTTCAGTACATGTGTAACATCTTATTATAGTATCCTTTCTTCTTAAGTGATGCCTAGCACAATTTATGCCAATGTGTCTATATTCTCCATAGTAATGACATCTACACCAAGTATTGTAGTCCCAACCAAATATTACCTTTACAAATTGTTTAGTTTGATTGAATGGTTTAGATCTATATTTAGATGCCTTGTGACCTTGTTTCTTGCATTTGTGACATTTGCCTTCAAATTTTTTTTTCTCCTTGCATTCATTGGCTTTATGACCATACTGACTGCAATTGTAGCATTTTCCATTGAATTTTTCCTTTCCATCACTCCAACATTTGTTTGATGTATGACCTATCTTAGCACAATGATTGCAAGTAGGACTTTGATTCCTTTGAGCACCTTGTTTCAAGGATTCACCTTCTTCTTTGTATCCAAGTCATGCTTTGACCTTTTTCTTATAAAGATTCTACTCATTTTGCTGATTCAATTGATCCATTTCTACTTGGGATTTCATTATTCTTTCATTGAGTTGCTTCTCAAAATTTAGATCAACTTTCAACCTTTCATTGATTTTCCTTTCAGTGCTTAAATCATTTCTTAACCTTTCATTTTCAAATCTCAAAGTCATGATTTATTCATTTGCATTGGAGAGATGATTGATAAGACTTCCTTGTTGAAGTGATTGATTTTAAGTTTCATTGTTCCTTGCCTCCAAGTCTTCATTTGCCTTATTTCTCTATTCCAAAATTTGACACAATCTTATTGACTAAATTTCCTGTTCTCTTTTTAATTTTCTTACCTCTTTTTATAGGGAGCCATTCTTTTCTAGGAGTTCTTTGATTGCATCATTTACTTCATTTGAATTGCTTGAAGGGAAAAATTCTTCAATCTTCTCTTCAACATGCTGGTGGTCATTCATCTAGTTTTCAAGTTCCTTCCTTTTTTTTAGGGATTGGAAAAGATGCTCTTTTGCTTCCTTGAGTTGAGCTAAGGCCATCTCTAGATCTAGCTTCTCATTGTCAATAGATTTGTCAAGTCTAAATATCTCCATTGTCCTTGATCTTTGCTCAAGCTGTCAAACTTTATCCCGAGAACCACAATGCTCTGATACCAATTGTTGGAAATAATCAAGACTAGCTAGGTTACTGAGAGGGGAGGGGTGAATCAATAACCTTAAAACTTTTGACAAAATTCAATACAACATAATACATTCATCATTAATAGATCTAATCTACTACATGCACGAGAAACTAAAAACACAAAACACAAAACACTTTGAACACAATATTTAGTGACCTAAAAACCTTCTAATTAGAAAGTAAAACTAGGGTAGGGATGATACCCAAAAAAATTCAATACTATAGTATAAAGTTGTTTTGTTAAGGCTTACAATGATCACTTCTAATGATCTGACCTGTTAGGAGCAATTAGGACTGCTAGGTCCACATTGTTAGAGGTTTTACAAAACATATAATGAAGTATGCACTCGGTAAAGAGATTTAAGAAAAGACTGTTAAGTCTACCTTGTTCAAGGATTTAAAGTTGATTCACCTATTAGGATGAAACAATAGATCTGACTTACAATTGAATTGTTGATTAGATCCTTGAAATGCTGATTACCTCTTTGTGATAGATATAACTTGGCTGCTCTTGATTTGACCTTGCTAAACACTTTACTCTGCTGTTGATTCACATTCACATGCTGATCATCACATTCACTTTCACTCTTCTCAAAACATTACTATATCATCCTTAGAAATGATACAATACATTACATATATATACCATCCCAATTCTCATAATTACAAGGTCAGCCAAAACACAAGATAACACCAATATTACTGAGTCGACCCAAATGTACAAACTCAATTTCTGAAGGTTGACTTGGTGAACTTTTGATATTCGACATCCATTGCATTACTCAGCATCATCATGCATTCGATAGAAGTAGAGGCTTAGTCCATACTAACCACTCAACATAGCTTCAAACTTGGTGAACATTGGAGACTCGGTAGATATAGTGTCACTCGATAAAAACTGAATACCATGTTTACCTTGCTTTCACTTGGTAAACACTACTCATCCCATCACTCAATTAACATTGGCTTCACATCATAAGAGCTGATGAATTGATAGACACTATGAAGCACGGTACCCACTAAATTGCTCAGTCTAAATTGCTAAACTTTGCACTACTTGAATTCACTTGGTAGCCATTGGAATGCTCAGTATGAAATGCAAAACTTGGTAACCACTGAATTGCTCTGCAAACATTGGAGACTGAATGATGAACTTGGTAACCATACATAATCTGAATAAGTGTTGTTGCTAATAACAAACAAGACTTAATACCAACAAGTGGAAGGTAATGAATGAAGGAATTGAAGAATATAGGGAAAACTATTGTAAAAAGAGACAAGGTATGTTAAATGTGAATGAGGTTGAGCCCATCACAATAGTTTCCAGTGAAGATGATGTTGAATTTGATAATATGAATCAAGTTAATGTTGTGAATGACAATGTGTTAGTAAAAGAGGAAATCATAGAGCTTGAAAGTGAAAACATAAAAATTGAGAATGATAGTGATAATGTTGCAAATGAACCTTACACATCTCCTCGTTATAATCAAAATGGGGTTCCTTGTAATGAAGAGAGATAGACATTTGACCCTAAACTTGGTAGAACACCAGAGTGGTTATTAGAGATTGATGAGGCCATTTTGAGCACATTGGAAGGGAAGATATCACATAGAGTGGTTTAGCTATGGGCTTCAAGACTATATATGAACAATTTTTTGGCAACAAGACATTGGTGGAGCAATGCCAAATTTTTGTGCACTTGTTAAGGATGAAAAAACTAAGACCCATGCTATTAAAATTAAAAATTTGTGTGAACAAGAAAATAAAGAGAAATGTCATTATTGTGAAGAATCTTTTTGGTGCTCTCAATAGCATAGAAAAAAAATGTAGGGAAAAGGAAAAAGCAAGATTTATTAGACAAACTTTTGTTGAATTAAACATAAGTCATACAACTTTTAGTAGAGCACTTCAAAAAAGAGAGAGACTTGAAAATCCTCTTCAAACTGATACATGAACTTATTGTTGGAGACTTCCACATTCTGATAAGAAACTAAAGAGGGAGTGAAGGAAAAAATTGCACAATTTTGACACTCTAGATCAAGAGTGTCACAAAATGTGAAGTCTGTTTTGAAGTTGAGAATCGGAAATAAAAGCTGTACCCCACATTCAAAACATTATTTGGAGCTAAGTCAAATAATATTTTTCAAATAGTTTTGTGAGACTAATCCAACATTGCATATTTCAAAAAGGGATTTTAAATCAATGAAGCCTTTTTATTGTGCACCTCTTAAGATTTGAAATACATGTTGTAAATATCACATGGAATTTTCTATGCACAATGAAGTATTACGCTCCATCCATTCTTCTTTGCATACTAATAAAATTTTGGAAATTTGTGGTGCTACTTGCCTTCCAAAATCATCAAGATAATTAGTAGATCAATTCTTATGTCATAGAGATGATGGTTTTTTCTTTTATAGAAATGATTGATTAAATTAGGAGTTCTTACAATGTGGCGGTTTATAATTTTTTAAACATGTTTGCATGAAAGGTGCAAAGAAGATATTGGAATGAAATTAGTTTCAAAGATGGTTTATGAAATAGTGAAATACACATTGAATGATGGAGATGAAGGCTCTAGATGTGAGTTGGTTGCAAAAAAAAATGTGTGTAGCTGATTTTATTTCAGATTTGAAGGAAAATATTTTTTACAAGTACGCAAGGAAAAATCATAGGTCTTAGTGGTTAAATAAATAATTTAGAATGTGTCAGGACACTTTCCCATTGACATTATTATATCAATTGTTGAATTTGCAGAGAGCTATGTATTAGAATACCAAAATGAGACATAGTCTAAATATTAAAACTCTATTCAGATTGCTATTTTTGTCCAAATAGCATATAGACATGCCCCTGACAGCGTGGAAGATAAATTAAAGATAATGAAAGAGTACCACTTTTATATGAGAAATGATGGATCTCACTCTCATGAGTTTTTCCAACATTGTTTTGAGAAGTATCTTGAGTTCTTGTGAGCACATGATATTTCTATAGATAGACATCTTATTTGGTCAGATAATTGCACATGTCAAATCAAGAATGCTCGTATGTTTTATTGGTTGTGTGCAATTCATGTTAAGATGGTTGTACCTCATATTTGGAGATTTTTGGAGGATGGGCATGGGAAAGAGGAGCATGATGGATAAGGGGTATGTGCGAAGAGAGATCTAGTGAAGGAGTAAATGAAAATTTCTATTACAAAACTTTTCAATGGTCATACCATAGTTGATTGGTGTACATTTGCATTATCATAGGAGGGATCTTGATTCAGTAATGTCTAGGATCTTTTAGTTGGTTAAGGAGGGATCCTTAGGTGATATATTGGATTGTGCTACACTTAGAGATTCTTCAAAGAAGTAGTTATTCATCCCTCTAATTGTAGTACATGAACCATTTAGACATGACAACTAGCTTACTTCTATCCTAGTATATTTTTAGTGTGATTGGGATCAATGTGAGTCAATTAAGTGGGTGGATACATGGGCTCGACATTATCTTACTTCATTATATCTCATGCCTTCTATTAGAAATAATGACCATAACCATCTGTCAAATCTTCTTCAGCCAAGACAAGTCTTTGCATTGGTTGCATCACAATGGAATGGTGAGAAATCAGATTATTGGTTAGCATGTTGTGTAAGAGGTAATGAAAAAATTACACAACCAATAACAAATGATGATGGATTCAAATATCCTACTTGTTTAGTTATTATTGCAGGAATATGGCTATAGACATACATGCTTAGAAAGAATGGAATTCCTACATTTGAAGACTATGAGAAGCATAAAACAATTCTCATATATTCACATCTTATTATAAAAGAAAATGTGAAGTTTTTGAAACATCAAGGAAGACCAAAAGTAAAATAACCTTTTACTATTAGTAATGTTGATGATAGAGCCCTATTGGAGACCCTTAAGCAATGAGATGACCCTTTAGGAACACTTCACTAGTAATACTAACTCACAACAAGGTTTCATATGTTCATTATATGCTTTAAATTTAGTTTCATATGTTAATTATATGCCTATACTTGTACTTAATATTAAATGCTTAAAATACTAACATATATTATGATATTTAATTGTAGATGCATTCAACATTAGCAATGCATAAAGATAGAAACAATTTTAAGAATTAGAATGGAGACAAATTTATTATAGTTTAGCCTCTAGGCTTTTTGATAGTTGTGTACATATAATCTAGTTCTATCAATGATATACACAAGGAATTTAATATGCACAATGATGTACAATGTGTACCTTTTGTTGCATATACATAACTTTGTATGGAAAAGATATACTCACATTTATATCATTCAGTTGTAATTATGATGAAACACTTGAAATATTGGAAATATGAACTCGTTGATTTATTATTTTTTCATAAGGTTCAATAATATATGTTTTCATATTAAATATATTAATGGTAAATTCTTATGGACAACTATGTAACCATTTAGCCTATTAGCCTATCTTGGTCAAAGGTTGATCAAAATGGTCAAAGTAGTCAAATTCATTAAATAACATGGATGAAGCATAAAAATCATATATTTAGTTCATTCAATTATTATTGTTCATGTTTACAATGTTTGAGTGAACTATTTGTTGTGGCATCATTTTTTGGTGTTGTTAGGTTTGGATGGCTAGGTAAAGCCATATGACACCACTTTTTCAATCACAGAGAGCGTAGAACATTCATGAGTACCCCAAACCAAAACATCTCCAAGGTACTCTAAGAACTTTTGGGCTGTGATCTTTTGATGATTGTAACTTAGAACTCCTAAGGCCTATCAAAGAACTATAATATTCTAAAGGACCATGATATTGATGTCCACAATAACCTCTCTTACTTCTAGGAGATTCAATTTTATTTGAAATTGGCACAATGATCTCAGTTAATGCCAAACCTCATAGTGTTCCTCAATGAATTGGAGTGCTAATGTGCAACTTTCAAACCATTCATCATGAAATCATTTCATCAAAGCCATTAGCATTGGAGGGCAAGATGAATGCAAGTGACACCATTGTTTTGATGACAAATACCTAGAATATTTGCGAGCACCCCAAACCAGAGTGTTTGTAAGATATCCTAAGCACATTTGGGCTTTGATCTTCTAATTCTTGTAACTTGGAAGTCATGAGGGCTATCAAAGAACTATTAGATGCTAAGGACCATGATACCAATGTCCACAATAACCTCTCTCTATTCTGGGATATTCAATTTGATGTGAAATTGGCACAATGATCTTAGTCGATGAAAAACCTCCAAGTATTCCTTAGTGAATTGGTGCACCGATGCACAAATTTTAAACCATTCATCATGACATTGTTAGCTCCAGATGGCCAGGTGAACCCCAATGAAACCACTATTTTGACCACACAAAGCCTAGAACATTTTTGAACACCCTAGACTGGAGTTTCTCCAAGGTGCCCTAAGCACATTTGGCTTGAAATATTTTGACTCTTGTAACTCAGAATTCATGAGGCCTATTAAAGAACCATAAAATTCTAAAGGAATGTGATATCGATGTTCACAATAACCTTTCTTAGTTTTGAGAGATTAAATTTTGTTTGAAATTGACATAATGATCTTAGTCACTACCAAACTCCACAATGTTCCTCAGTGAATTGGTGCACCAGTGCACAACTTTCAAATCGTTCATCATGGCATCATTTTGTTAGTGTTGTTAGCTTTGGATGGATGGGTGAACCCTAGTGACCCCACTATTTTGATCATGGAGAGCCTAAAATGTGTGTGAGTACCCCAAACCAGAGAATCTCCAAGGTGCCTTAAGCACATTTAGGCTATGATCTTCCTATGCATTAAAATCATAAATTGTGAGGCTTATCAAAGAAATGTCAAATGCCAAAGGACTATGATATAGATCTCCATAATAACCTCTCTCTCACTACTAGGAGATTCAATTTCATTTTAAATTGGCACAATGATCTCAATTAATGCCAAACCTCACAATGTTCCTTAGTGAATTGGTGCACCAGTGTGCAACTTTCGAACCATTCCTCATGGAATCACTTTGTCAATGTTGTTATCTAGGGATAGCTGGGTGAACTTTGGTGACATCACTATTTTAACTATAGACATCCTAGAATGTTCACAATCACCCTAAACTAGAGTATCCCCATGGTACCCTAAGCATCTTTAGGATGTGATCTTCTGATGGTTTCAACTTAGAACTCATAAGGTCTATTAAAGTTCTATAAGATGATAAAGGAATATGATATTGATGTACACAATAACCTCTCTCCATTCTAGGAGATTCAATTTTTTTTTGAAATTGGCACATTAATCATGATTAATTCTAAATCTCATAGTGTCCCTCAATAAATTAGTGCACCAGCACACAAATTTTGAATCATTCATCATGGTATCATTTTGATAGTGTCATTAGCTCTAGATGGCTAGGTGAACCCTACTAACACTATTTTCTCAACCATAGAGAGCCTAGAACATTCGTGAGCACTTTGAACCAAAAAATCTCCAAGGTACCCTAAGTATGTTTGGGCTATAATATTTTGACACTTGTAACTTAGAACTCGTTAGGCCTATCAAAGAACTATTAGATGATAAAGGACCATGATATTGATGTATACAATAATCTCTTTTAGTTCTGGGAGATACAATTTCATTTGAAATCAGCTTAGTAATCTTGGTCAATACCAAACATCATAATGTTCTTCAGTGAATTGGTGCACTAGTGCACAAATTTTGAACCATTTATCATGGCATCATTCTATTAGTGCTGTTAACTCTGGATGGCCAAGTGAACCCTAGTAACATAATTTTTTTGACCACAAAGATATGCGTTCTTCCAACACTTGTAACTCAGAACCCATGAGGCCTATGGAAGAAATTTTAGATGCTAAAGGACTATTTTATTGATTTCCATAATAATCTCTCTCAGTTCTAGGAGATTCAATTTCATTTGAAATTGACAAAACATTCTTGGTCAATGTTGAACCTCACATTGTTCCTTTGTAAATTGGTGCACCAATGTGCACCTTTCAAATTGTTCATCATGGCATCATTTCTTCAGCACCATTAGCTATGGATGGTTGGGTGAACCCCAGTGACACCACTAGTTTGATCATATAGATCCTAGAACATTTGTGAGCACCCCAAACTAGAGTGTCTTTAAGGTGCCCTAAGCATTTTGGTTTGCATTCTTCTGATGCTTGTAACTCAGAACTTGTGAGGTCTATCAAAGAAATGTTAGATGCTAAAGGACTAAGATATTGATTCCCACAATAACCTCTCTCAGTTCTAGGAGGTTCAATTTTGTTTGAAATTGGCACAATGATCTTGGTCAATGCCAAACCTCACAATGTTTCTTAGTGATTTGGTGTACTAGTGTACAACTTTTGAATTTTTTGTTATGGCATCATTTTTTCAATGTCATTAGCTTTGAATAGTTGAGTAAATTTAAATGACACCAATTTTTTGAGCAGGAAGACCCTCAAATGTTCATGAGCACCTCAAACTAGTGTGTCTCCAAGGTGCTTTGAGCATGTTTGGGCTGCAATCTTTCAACACTTGTAACTCAGAATTTTTGATGCCCATTGAAGAACTATCAAATGCTAAAGGACCATGGTATTGATGTAAAAAACAATTTTTCTCAGTTTTGAGATTTTTTTTTTTTTTTGAAACAATGATCTTGATCAATGCCAAGCTTCACAGTGTTCCTTAGTAAATTGGTGCACTAGTGCACAACTTTCAAACCATTCATCGTGCCATCATTTTGTTGATGCCTTTAGCTCTGGATGGCCAAGTGAACCCCATTGACACCACAATTTTGACTACAAAGAGCCTATAACATTTGTGAGTACCCAAAAATTGAATGTCTACAAGGTACTGTAATCACATTTGGGCTGCGATCTTCTAATACTTGTATCTCAAAACTTGTAAGGCCTATTGAAGAATTGTCAGATACTGAAGGAACATGATATTGATGTCCATGATAACCTCTCTTAGTTCTATGAGATTCATTTTTTTTGAAATTGGAACATCGATCTCAGTTGATGCCAAACCTCACAGTGTTCCTCAATGAATTGGTGCACTAGTGTGCAAGTTTCAAGCCATTCATCATGGCATCGATTCATCACTAGAAAGTTCACATCAAAGTGCCCACAAGGTGCATTAATAAATTTGAGCAATGATCTTGGAGAGTCATAACTCAGAGCCCTTGTTGTTTTGTTTGTTCATTGTGTTCATGGCTAGTTGGATGTTGAAACATTTCAAGAGCTTGTCTTCACTTTTGACTATTTTTTCTTAAGGAGGGATTTTTGTTTTTGGGTTTCTTAAATCTTTGGAGGAGTTCAAATCTTTTCTATTAATGTGATATTTATTTCATAAACCATGAACAAGATTCTAATGAACAAGACTACAATGAATAAGATTTCATAAACTATATACAAGATTCTAATGAACAAGAATTCAATTAACAAGATGCTAATGAACATTATTAAAATAAATAATATTCCATAAACTATACAAATACACATGTGCAATAATTTACACTACTATAATATATCAAAATATATAGTTATATATAAATTCGATGCAAATGTATGTCAAAATGTACATCCAAATACAAAATATGGTGTATGCAATCAAAATATGTCTATTGAATCAAAGTTTATACATAAAATATGACATATACCATCTAAAAATGTCTCCTAAGGCATCCCTAAAAAACTACTATAACCTAGGTTGTGTGAGGTGTTGAAAATGGAAAGGAGTAATTAAGAGGGAGGGGTGAATCAATTTCCACTAAAAAAATCCAAGATCCCTTAAGATGTTTACCATATAAAACCAATTGCTGAAACTAAATGTACTTTTGTAACATAATTAGCATAAGATCAGTTAGTTAACACATGATAACTCAGTTTGCACTGAAAAATTACTGTCACTCGGTTAACACAGAATAATATAATATTTAAGATATTAATTTGATTAAACTTAATTAACTTAGTAGCAAAAATATAAAGGAAATAACATGAACACAAGAGATGCCAAGATTTAATGTGGAAACCCAATTTGGGAAAACCACCAATTGCAACTAGTTACTATTTTTTGCTCTTTTGAAGTGAGCCCTATTAGAAGCCAACCCTATTAAAGGTTACAAAATACACTATTAGGTGTGACCCTATTAGAGGATCTAATTCAACATTTTAGCAGTGGCCTTGTTAGAGGTCTTTAGACACTTCAATCTAGAAATGCCATCTTGTTATAGGATTTACAAAATACCTGTTAGGCTAACTCTGTTAGGAGATTTGATTCACTACTACAATTGTTGGAGAGTAACAATGACTTGAATTGATTGCTGATACAACTAATTTTTCTAATTTAGATCTCATTTCTAGCTTGAGTACTTGATCCTCCTTGATCAAATTGTTCTTTGCATCTTGGTCAACTCAGATACTTTGTTATCCTTCAGATTCGCTTCCTTTATTCATCTTAGTTTCTTCCACATGTTCCACACACTCCAAAATTCAACTTGAAATTTCATTTATATATTTTACCTTATCAAATATACTTGAATAGAAGTTTAAATAAATAATTTTCATCCCTTAAGTTGGTTGGTATTAACCCAAAAATATGACAGACTCAATATGTTGACAGTCAGCTAATACATAATTGAGTAATTAGTCAGGACAAGAAAATACTTTATTAACCGATCCAACTTGGTCAATACCAAATCTGAGATGTCTTTACTTTGGTAATTAAGAAAACTTAGTTAACATTGGATTCACAAAAGCATTCATTTAGTAACCAAGTGAACTCATTTAACACTAGTTCTGCCTTTGATGCTTGAGTGAGCTCGGTAGGTACTAGCTCTACACTTGGTTATAACTGGAACACTCAACATACACTAGAAACTGCCTTTAATACCTGAATGAACTCGGTAGACACTAAATTCTTGGTGATGGCTTGACATTTTTTTTAACATCAAAGACAACATACAATTTAATAATTGTTTTCAACAATCTCCCTCTTTGGCGTTGACGACAACACAACATGTCATAATGCAATGAATTTTTAGAGAAAAAAGAAGTAAGGATAATATCCTTAGTTTCATTCTAATTCTCATCCATGAGAAATCCCTCTATTAGTGCAAACTCCCTTTGACATCAATCTCTCCCTCTGGAATGATTCTCTATTTTTTTCTCACTCAAGTATCTCTGATATGACAACAAACTCTCTTTATTTGACATCTCAATCATTACTTTCACTTAGTTAACACATAATAATATAAAACTTGAGATATTAATGTGATTAACCTTAATTAACTTAGTTGTAGAGACATAAAGTAAATAACATGAACACAAGAGACACCAAGATTTAATGTGGAAACCCAGTTTGGGAAAACCACCAATTGTAACTAGTTACTATTTTTCACTCTTTTGAAGTGAACCCTATTAGAAGCCAACCCTATTAAAGGTTAAAAAAAAACTATTAGGTGTGTCCCTATTAGAGGATTTAATTCAACCTATTAGGAGTGGCCTTATTAGAGGTCTTTAGACACTTCAATCTAGAAATGCCACCTTTTTAGAGGATTTACAAAATAGCCGTTAGGCTAACTCTATTAGTAGATTTGATTCACTACTACAATTGTTAGAGAGTAAGAGAGTAACAATGACTTGACTTGATTACCAATGCAACTGATTTTACTAATTTATATCTTATTTGTGGCTTGAGTACTTGATCCTCTTGATCAAATTGTCCTTTGCATCTCGGTCAACTTAGATACTCTATTATCCTTCCAATTCGCTTCCTTTATTCATCTTATTTTCTTCCACATGTTCCACACACTTCAAATATCAACTTGAAATTTCATTTATATGTTTTACCCTATCAAGTTAGATTGAATACATTTTTAAATAAATATTTTTCTTCCCTTAAAGTTGGCTAGTATTAACCCAAAAATATGACAAACTCAATATCCTGACAGTTGGCTAATAGAAAATTGAGTACTCAGTCAACACAAGAAAATCCTTCATTAACCAACCCAACTTAGTCAATACTAACTCTGAGATGTCTTTCCTCTGGTAACCAAGTGAACTCAGCTAACAATGAATTCACACAAACTTTCCTTTGGTAACTGAGTGAACTCGATTAACACTAAATTTTCCTTCGATGCCCGAGTGAGATTGATAGATACTGGCTTTGAACTTGGCTATAACTAGAATGCTCAACATATATTAGAAACTACCTTCAATGCCTAAGTGAGATCGGTAGACACTGACTATTTGGTAATGGCTTGACAATTTGTGTAAATCAAAGCCAACATACAATTAAATAATTGTTTTCAACAATCTCCCTCTTTGGCATTGAAGGGAAAACAACATGTCATAATGCAATGAAATTTTAGAGCAAAAAGAAGTAAGGACAATATCCATAGTCTCATTTTGATTCTCATCCATGAGAAATCCCTCTATTAGTGTGAACTCCCTTTGACATCAATCTCTCCCTTTGGAATGATTCTTTGATTTCTTTGATTGTAGTATCTCTAATATGACAACAAATTCTCCTTCTTTGACATCTCAATCATTACTGTCACTCAATTAACACATAATAATATTAAACTTGAGATACTAATGTGATCAACCTTAATTAAATTAGTTGTAGAAACATAAAGGAAATAACATGAACATAAGAGACACCAAGATTAAATGTGGAAACCAACTAGTTATTGTTTTTTACTCTTTTGAAGTGAGCCTTATTAAAGGTTACAAAACGCACTGTTCGGTGTGACCCCGTTAGAAGTGGCCTTTTTAGAGGTATTTAGACACTTTAATAAGAAATTCCACCTTGTTAGAAGATTTACAAAATAGCTATTAGGCTAACTCTTTTAGGAGAATTGATTCACTGCTACAATTGTTAGATAATAAGAATGACTTGAACTAATTGTTGATGCAACTGATTTTTTTGATTTAGATCTTATTTATGGCTTGAATACTTGATCTTCCTTGATTAGATTGTTCTTTTCATCTTAGTCAACTTAGATAATCTGCTATCCTTCCAATTCACTTCCTTTATTCATCTTCTTTTCTTCCACATGTTCCACACACTTAAAACCTCAACTTGAAATTTAATTTATATGTTTTACCCTATCAAGTTTCCTTGAATAAACTTTCAAATAAACAATTTTCATCCCTTAAGTCGGCTAGTATTTTTTTGGATTAAACCATAGACAACAATAAAAATTATATGCAAATATACACAATATTAGGAAATAATAAATCACATAGAAAAAGCACAAGACACCAAGATTTAATGTGGTTCATGCAAACCCTAGGCTATGTCCACCAAACAACAAGTCAAATATTATTACGATATAGTGATTACAACTTGATTACAATCTGTAATCCCTTATAACTCAATGCCACCATAAGAAGAAATTTTCACATCACACATTATGAAAGATACCTAACCCTAAGCCATTTTATACAAGTATTTTTCCCACTTTAGGGTTACAACATGTCAGCCTTATGTAGGCCACAACATCACACAAAACTCAATTGTTTTTTTAAGAATTATGAAGTATGTACAATACTTCCCTAATCAATCATCACAATCTAACAATCTTTCACTTGGGGAATAATTCTATAGCAATATTGCTACCACATGGGGCTCCCACTGGATCAAACCACCCTAGACTCAACCGTTCTTGTATTTTGTTTAGTCTAGAAGACTAACCAAAGTGTAAGGAAACTCAAGTGTGAAAAAAACTTGCTACACTAATCCATTAAGGAAAGTATTGTGCAAATTTTATTTAAATCCTTAAAATTTCAGATTCAATATTATGTAAACAACAATCTTGTAGTCAACCATGAATACAGAAAATATATAAAGAAAGAAAAATACAAACACAAAGATATGCCAGTGGGGAAAAACCTTTTGATAAAACAACCCCACCCCTCCAAAACATACACAATGTATTATCTTCAACATAAAGGTTACAACACACTTGCAATGCAAGTTCTTTTGGGACACAGAAGACAAATCTAGTTGCAACAAGACACTACCAATAATACTTTTTTTACTCTCTACTATCTGCAACCCTAAAGTTGCTTATATCATGTACTTTCCATTTTAGGGAAACATCCAAAGAGGAACCATATTAGGGTTTTACCATTCTCCAAAAAAGTAGGAAACCAATTATTTTTGGGGTGATGCCCTGAACCTTGCGCACTAGATGGAGACTCAAGTGTATAGTACTCAATGGTCAATTGCCACATGTCTTCACATCTTCACCCATCACCATATCTTCCAAAGATAGCTCTTAGGAATATATCATAATTATTATAGTCATGATATCCTTACACACTATTCAAGATGCTGACACATGCAAGTGGAGTGACACATCAACGTGCCAACTAGACATGTACACACACTTAATTACATTATTTGCAAAAAATACATTTACAAAATAAATAATAAGAATAGGAATTATCCAAGGTTGAGACACCTTATTCCTAACATGAAGCTAGAGAGGAATTTAGCTTCTCCCTTTCCATTACCTTTGTAAAAATATTTGTTGGATTGTCATCTATATGTATCTTATCCAACTTTAGCTGTCCATCATCCAAAACTGATCGAATGAAATGGTACCACAACTGTATGTGTTTTATCTTTGAATGTAGAGAAGAATTCTTTGCAAGATGAATGACACTCTAATTATCTGTAAGAAAATAATTATCCTTATATGGGTGTCCCAATTCTTCCAAGAAGAATTGAAGCCATATCACCTCCTTGGCTACCTCTATAGCAGCAACATACTTTGCCTCTTTAGTGGATAAAATGTTCACCTTCTGTAACCTAGAAACCTAGCTCACAACTGCCCCACCAATAGTAAATACATAACCTATAGTACTTTGTCTAGTATTAATATCTACTACCAAATGTGAGTCAGCATAGCCCTTTAAGTTAGTAGTAGAGCTCTCAAAGTGTAAACACTTACTGGATGTTCCTCTCAAATATCTAAGAATCTATTTGACTACATTTCAATGCTCAATTCTTGGATGACTCATATACCTACTAATGACTCCCACTGTATGTGCAATATTTGTCCTTGTAAATACCATAGCATACATCAAACTTCCTATAGCTAAAGCATAAGGTACCTTGAACATCTTATCCTCCTATTCTTGTGTCTTTGGACACATCTCTTTAGTCAACTTCAAGTGACCAAGTAAAGGTGTGCTGATAGCTTTAGCATTCTCCATAGAGAAATGTTACAACACCTTCATAATATAATTAGCCCAAGATAATTTCAATTTCCTATTCTCTCTATCTCTATAAATTTTCATATTAATGATTTGTTTTTCTACCCCCAAATCCTTCATAGAAAATGCATGTGCTAGTTGGCATTTTAACCCCTTAATGTGATCCATGTTAGACCCAACTACAAGCATATCATCAACATATAAACATAAAAGAATGTAGCTATAATCATCCAACCTCTTAAAATAAACATAATGATCTAAATGAAACCTACTATATCATGCATAAAACTATCAAATTTCAAATACCATTGCCGAGGTGCTTGCTTTAAACCATATAAAATTGTCTTCAATCTACACACTAATTCATCCTTACCTTTGACCTCAAATCCCTATGGCTATGCCATATATATCTATTCATCTAAATCACCATGAAGGAATGCCATTTTAACATCAAAATATTCCGAATGCAAATCTTCAGTAGCCACAATAGTTAAAATAGTATGAATAGAAGTCATTTTTACAATAGGAGAGCATGTCTCATCAAAATCAATGCCCTCTTTCAACTTGTAAACCCATTTATTCTATAAAGATTTCTTACCGATAGGAAACTTGCATAAATCCCAAGTCTTATTTTTCAGCAAGGAGTCTATTCCATATGCCATTTTAGACTCCCACTTTATCTTAGTATCTACGTACACAACTTCATCATAACATTTAGGTGCACCAACATCAGTTTGTTAAATAGAATATAAAGAGGGAGAAAATCTTTCTAAAGGTCTACTTAGCCTTGTTGACCATCTAACATTCATTAGGGTGTGTGGTATTTTTTTGTTGCAATTGTTGCAAATCATGAGGAATTGTTGAAACATCATCTTTTAGTGTATCATCTAACACTACATAATCATCTTTTTTCTTCTCATGTTGCTGCAACAAATCTTTGTACAACACTTTCTCATTCAATATGACATCCTCGCTTCTTACAATTTTATGATTTTCTAAATCCCAAAGCCTATAACCAAATTTATTAATGCCATATCCAGAAAAAAAAATGTTTCTTTGACTTAGCTTCCAGGTTGGTTCTATTTTCAAAATCTATATGAGCAAATGCTTCACAACCTAAGGTTTTGAGAAAAGAGTAACTCACCTTCTTACCACTCCATGCTTCCTCTGGAAGATTAAAGCCCAAAGGAGTAGATGGACCTATATTAATAAAATATAAAATAGTATTAACAACTTATTCCCATATGTTTAAGGGCAACCCAACATGTAACCTCATGCTCCTTGCATGCTCCATTATACTCCTGTTCATGAATTCAACCACTCCATTTTCTTGTGGAGTCCTAGGAACACTTTTCTATATACAAATACCATTAGTAGAGAAATAATATTCAAATTCATAATTTCAATACTCACCACCATTCTTAGATCTAAGAAATTTTAAATTTGTACCAGTCTCATTATCAACCAAGCATTTCCATTTCTTAAAAGTTTGAAATACATCAAATTTTTTCTAAGGAAATAAACCCATAGTTTTCTAGTTGCATCATCAATAAATGTAACATAATAATGAGAGCCACCAAGGGAAGATACATGAGCTAGTCCCTGTACATCTTTATGCATAAGCTCTAATCTCTCACTTTTTTTTTTCCTTCCCTCTTCGCAAAACTCACTCTCTTTTTTTTTCCATGCACACAACTTTCACAAAAATCCATATTGACACATTTTAGACCTAGTAAACTTTATTTGAATGGATTTATTGCATACCTTTCTTACTCATGTGCCCAAGTCTCTTGTGCCAGAGCACTATATCATAATCTATAGTAGTTGTTTGTTCTCCTTGCTCAACTGCAACAATTTTTCTTGAACACTAATTTTTCTTTGAAACAATTAAAGTAGAAGGAATAGTATGACTTGTACAAAGATTTAAGGTGGCTACTTTCACACCTTTTTCTACTACAAGGGAACCCTTTGAAACCTTCCAATTTTTATCATTCAAAGTAGCTACACAACCCTCATCATCAAGTTTTTCTACTAAAATTAAATTCCTACTTAGCCTTGGAACTTGTCTTACCTCATGTAGTAGCAATGATTCCCATTCTAATACTTTATCTTAAATTTTTCCTGTCCAAAAATTTTACAAGGTTCATTATCCCCCAGATAAACAAGCCCAAAATCCTGTTGGACATAATCAATCAAATAACCTCTATGGTATGTAGTATGAAATGAAGCACCAAAATTTGAAACCCATGAATCATTAACACTTTCTAAAGAAATAAACAAAGCATCCTCTTTGGATTTGTTACTTACCAAATTTTTCTCCTTGTTCCCTTTTGGTTTATCTCCTTCATTATTATTTTGAGTCTAGCAATATTTCTTCTTATGCCCTAGTCTACCACAATACCAAAAATCTCTTGGTCCTCTAGATGTTGAGACCGCTTTCCCTTCAACTTTCCTTTTTATTTCCCATGATTTCCAAAATTATTTCCTCTCTCATTTGTTCTATCTTTATTTTGTGCATTCAAAGCACTTCTTGATGTAGATCCACCTAAGGTTTTTCTATGAGTTTCCTCACTCAGAATAAAATTGATTACATCATCATATTGTAGGGTATTAGATCTAGAGAAAGAATTACTCACAACCATTACTGAGCCATTTCAGCTTTCAAGCAAAGGACACAAAATCAAGAGAGCCCTAATTTCTTCATCAAGATTGATACCCATAGAAGATAACTGACTAGTAATAGTATTAAAATCATTTAAATAATCTATTATAGATCCACCTTCTATCATTTTCATATTAAATAAACTCTCAATGAGAAATATTGTATCTAAAGTGGAGGGTTTTTCATACAGTTTCGCTAGGGTTTCCATTAGTTCTTTCATCATCTTTTCTTTTGTAAGTTTAAATGTCACCAATGATGCCATGAATAATTGAATGCTTTCAAGTACCTTTATGTCTAAAATATCCTATTCCTCATTTGTCATAGTTCCTTGGTTCTTGGTTTTTCCTTCAAACGACTTCCATAAATCCTTCAAATAAAGATAGTCTTTGATTTGCATCTTCCATAACTAAAAGTTTTGCCAATTAAACTTGTCAACCTTTAGCTTACCCTTATCTATAATTTCTCCCACTCAACCATGAGACTTTCTTGTAGAGGATAAGTGAAAAATAACCTCGCTCTAATACTATTTTCATATTAAATAAACAATTATTACGATCTAGTAGTTACAACCTGATTACAATTTGTAATCCCTTACAGCTCAATACCACCGCAAGAAGAAATTTTCACATCACACATTATGAAAGATACCTAACCATAAGCCCTTTTATACAAGTATAGGGTACAACATGTCGGCCATAAGTAGGTCATACCTAGGCCACAATGTTGGCCACAAGCCAATTTTTTAAAAAGAATTATGAAGTATGTACAATACCTCCTTGATCAACCATCACAATCTAACAATAATAACCCAAAAATATAATAGACTCAATATGCTGAAATGCTAATACAAAATTGAGTACTCAGTCAACACAAGAAAATCCTTAGTTAATAGACCGAACTCGATCAATACCAACTCTAAGCTAACTTTCCTTTGGTAATCAAGTGAACTCGTTTAACACTAAATTCACACAAACTTTCCTTTGATGACTAAGTTAACTCACTTAACATTGGTTCTTCCTTCGATGCCTGAGTGAGCTTGGTAGATACTAGCTCTCAATTTGGTTATAACTGGAACACTTACCATACACTAGAACCAACCTTTGACACCTAAGTGAGCTCAATAGACATTGAATGCTTGGGAATGGCTTGACATTTTGTGTAACATCAAAGACAACATACAATTGAATAATTGTTTTCAACAATCTCCCTCTTTGGCATTGATAAAAATACAACATGTCATAATGGAATGAAATTTTAGAGAAAAGAGAAGTCATGATAATATCCTTAGTTTCATTCTGATTCTCATCCATGAGAAGTCCCTCTATCAGTGTGAGCTCACTCTAACATCAATCTTTCCCTCTAGAATGGTTCTCTGATTTCCCTAACTATTATATCTTTGATATGACAAAAAAATCTCATTCTATGACATCTCAATCATTTATAAAATTTCTTTGGATAGTATAAACTCCCCCTCTTGATATCTCATGCCAAATACAACATTCAATGGATTTTCCATTTACCTAATGTATTGATTCATATGCAATATGCTCTATCAATACTACATCAACTTGATTGATCTTCAAAATGCCCAGTTGAAGCATAACTAAACTTTTTTTAGTGAGCTTAACATAGGAGAATAACCCCTAGCTTACCTCTTAGACAAAAAAATACATCCTTAGGTAATGGCTTGGTGAATATATCTGCAATTTGTTCTTTTGTATTCAAATATTCCAATTTCACCTCTTTATTTTGCACCAATTCTCTCAAAAAGTGATACTTTATTACAATGTTCTTTGTCTTGGAATGCATCATTGGATTCTTGGATATGTTGAATGCACTGGTGTTATCACAAAAGGAAATTACTAGATCTTTGATTTCTTCCTTTATGACTGACAATAGTTGTTTGAACCAAACAATGTTAGAACAATTGACTACTGTTGCAACATATTTTGTTTTTGTTGTAGATTGAGATATGAAATTCTATTTCTTTTTTGTCCAAGACACTAGCCTCTTTTTAAGAAAGAATGCTCTAGCACTAGTGGTCTTCCTATTATCAATATTTCCTACCCAATCAACATAATTAAAGACTCTCAATTCAAAGTTTCCTCCTTTCTTATACTAAAAAACCATAATCTTTAGTACCTTTTAGATACCTCATAATCCTATAGAAAAAAATCTTGCCACCATACCAACTACTAGTGCAATATTAGGTCTTGTGTGAACTATAAACTAAAGTTTTCCAACCATTGATCTATGTATAGTCTGATCTACCTCTTTGGAAAGCTTATGTCTAGTAGACATAGGTGTTCCAAATGGTCTAGAATCCTTAATTCCAAATCTCTTCAATATCTCCTTGATGTACTTTGATTGAGTAATATCTATGCCATCCTTCTATTGAATGTGAAAGCAAACAAAAAATTTGATCTCTCGAAACATTAACATTTTAAATTCCTTACTCATTTCCTCATAAAATGATTTACACTACTCATCATATCTAGTAAACAATATATCATCTACATAGATTTCTACTAGCAATATTTTCTTTTCTGGTCCTTCCTTGATGTATAGATTGCTGTTATCATTTGTCCTTTGAAAACCAATTTTTACTAGATAACTATGCAATATTTCATACTAGGCTCTAGGGGCTTATTTGAGAGTATATAAAGCTTTCTGTAATCAAAAAACCATATCCTTTTTTTAAGGATCCATGAAACCTTCAGGTTGCTCAATGTAGACTTCTTCTTTGAGAACTTCATTCAAGAATAGTGATTTAACATCCACCTAATACACTTTGAATCCTTTATGTGCAACATAGGAAAGTAGTGTTCTAATGTCTTTTAGCCTTGCAATAGGAGAAATTTTTTCTCCATAATCAATATGCTCTTCTTGAGAGTAACCTTTGCATGCTAGCCTTGCCTTATTCCTTGATACTTCTCCATCTTCATTCAACTTATTTCTGAATACCCACTTTGTGCCAAATATATATATTTGTCCTTGGGTCTAGGAACAAGAGTCCAAGTTTTGTTCCTCTCAATTTGTTCAATCTCTTCATTCATTTCCTTAATCCAACTTTCATTATCTAATGCATCTTTAACATTTCTAGGTTCAAATTCAGTAAGAAAATATTTACCTTTTAGTTTTTTCCTTGTCATTATACCTTTTGACTAATCTCCAATGGTTTTCTTGGGTGCATGATGCCTTTTGAAATTTCTTGCAAATAAAGATACCTTCTCTTTGGATTTAGAACTTGTTTCACTTGGTTCACCATTCTCGAAATGATCTTCCATATCGTGCTCGGCTCCCACTATTTGTAACTCAGGTCCTTCAAACTACTACTTGATTCTTTCTGACTATGATTCAGGTCCTTCGGACTATGACTTAGGTTACACTAGCTGCAACTCAGATTGAACTAGACATTTAGGGGACTTGGGTGGTGAATATTGTTGATTTCCAATTGGATTTTCTTGAACTTCAGGTAAAATATCAATTTCATAATAAACAAAGTTTTTATAATTTCTAGGTTCTTTGCTACTTTGTTCTTCACTCTTTTCTAAAAACTCATCAATTTTTACATGTGCACTTTCTATGACCTTTTGAGTAGTAATATTTAGACATTTATATGCTTTTCTTTTGTTAGAGTATCCTAAGAATATGCCTTCATCACTTTTCACATCAAATTTTCCTTTCCTTGTCTCTTTTAAGATATAATATTTTCTTCCAAATACTTAAAAATAATAGATATTAATTTTATAGCCATACCATAGTTCATAAGTAGTTTGATTTGTATCCTTCTTTAGCTGAAATCTATCCAAAGTATGAACTATTTTACCGATTGCTTCCTTCTAGTATTTGATTGCAACATTTTTCTCCATCATCAATGTTCTTGCACAATCCATAATAGATCTTTTTCTTCTTTTTGCTATGACATTCTGTTGAGGTGTGCCAGGTGTTGATACGTATGTTTTGATTCTTCTTTCATTGCAAAATCCAATGAATTCTCCTTCTCTATCTAAACTTAAACACTTTAGTTTCTTTCACAACTCTGGCTAGAGACCATTTGAACTTTTGAAAAGCTTCAAAATTATATTTCAAATTCACTTTCATCATCCTAGAAAGATCATCAAAAAATAAAATAGAATACTTATCTCCACTATAGCTCTCTATGCTAATAGGTCCACAAAGGTTTGTATAGACCAACTCTAGAACTTCTTCAGAATGGTAGTTCTTTCTTTTGAAACTTGTCTTTTCCATCTTCCCAATTTGACAATTTTTGCACATGCACATATTATATTTCTTTAGGAATGGAATTCCTCTCACTCTTTTATTATTTCTTATGTTGACCAAGCTATCAAAATTCACATGACACAACCTTTTATGCCATAACTGACTTTCCTATAATTGAGCTAGGAAACATGAACTTTCAGCTAAATCTAGATAGAATAGGTTACCTCTTATTTGATTACCAATCCCCACCATATTTCCTTGCACATCCAATAGCTTGGCCTTCCCATTCATGAATTCTACCTTGAATACAATGTTGTTCAACTATGCCACACTAAGTAGATTATGTTTCGGTCCTTCAACCCTGTAAGCATTGTCACATCCAAGCTCAACAATTAACATAATACAACCTTTTCCTTTTACATAGAAAGGATCATCATTTCCAAATATGACACTCACACCATCATAGTGTTCCAAATGCTCAAATTTAGATTTATCACTAGTCATGTGATGATAACAACCATTATCAATAATCTATATATCATTCTTGTTGATATGAGAAATGAGGGCCATCTTATCATTTTTATCATCAGATTCATCCTTAATAGAAATGTATATCATTTCATCATCATCACCACTCTATGAGTCTTTAGCCATGTAACAAGATTTCTTACCTTTATACTTGTAGTCTTTCTTGCCTTTGAACTTGTTGTTCTTCTTTTCTCTCTTTGCCTTCTTTGTTTGGACACCTTGCAACAATGTGACCAACAACTTCACAAGAAAAATAGATTAAGGGTATTTTACCTTTTTACTTTCCTTTTTCTTTAAGGAATCTTCTTGCAAGTAGGGCTTCAATGGCTTCAAGATCATCATCAGAACTATCTTCTTCTTCACTTTCAAATTGTTTTCCTTTAGATTTTCCACATTTATTTTTGAGTGAAATCTTAGCTTGAAATGCAGACTCAATGCTACCAGAGTTAGGGACATAGTTATAAAAGTTGTCTAACTCAAAGGCTATCAACCTTCACACTAGTGCATCCAAAGTTATGTCATTCTTAGGATCACATCTCATTTCTTGAATAGCTGAAACTCTAATTTCATAAATAGGAAGAATATTTTTGAGTACATTGCTGACCACTATGACATCATCAATTTCCTTCTTGAGGCTTTGATTGCACTCAAACTTTCTTTGATTCTTTCATTGCATTTTTCAATGTTTTCATCTTCTCTCATCTTCATTTGATCAAACTGACCTCTTAGACTTTTTTCCTTATCTCTCCTCACATTTTCATCTCCTCCATAGATATCTTTAAGCTTGATCCACATTTCATGAGCAATAGAAAAATCTTTGACTTCATCAAATTCAACATAATTGAGAGTAGAGGTAATGCCAATCATCATTATATTGTGATTCTTCTTCTCTGTAACTTAATCCATAGACAAAGGTCCAACAGGTGCAACATATTTGTTCAGGCATTTTAGACCTGTCTCTCCAATGGTTGCCAAGTGTAGTTTCATGAGTTTTTTCCATGCTTGGAAGTTATCTCTATTTAGCTTAGGAATCTCTCTTGTATAAGACATCTTGATCTTTATATTAGGTCCTTGAAAAATTCTCTGCAAGCACTAGGAATTTTGATACCAATTGTTGGAAATAGAAAGGAGTAACTAAGAGGGGAGGGGTGAATCAGTTACCACAAATTTTTTTTCCAAGAGCCCTTAATATTTTTACAATATAAAATGAAAACCCTTCTGAAACTAAATGCCATATTGTAACTCGATTAGCATAGGATCACTTGGTTAATACATGATAAATTAGTTTGCACTAAATAATTATGATCACTCAATTAACACAAAAGAATATAAAACTTGAGATACTAACCTTAATTAACTTAGTTTTAGAATCATAAAGGAAACAACATGAACTTAAGAGACACCAAGATTTAACGTGGAAACTCAATTTGAGAAAACCACCTATTGCAACTAGTTACTATTTTTCACTCTTCTGAAGTGAGCCTTGTTAGGAGCCAACCTTGTTAAAGGTTACAAGACACACTGTTAGGTATGACCATATTAGAGGATTTAATTCACCATGTTAGGAGTGGCCTTTTTAGAGGTCTTTAGACACTTCAATCTAGAAATGCTACCTTGTTAGAGGATTTACAAAATGATTATTAGGCTAACTCTATTAGGAGATTTGATTCACTGCTACAATTGTTAGAGAGTAACAATGACTTGACCTAATTGCTGATGCAATTGATTTTTCTAATTTAGATATTATTTCTAGCTTGATTACTTGATCATCCTTGATCAAATTGTTCTTTGTAGCTTGGTCAACTTAGATATGTTGTCATCCTTCCAATTTGCTTCCTTTATTTATCTACTTTTCTTCCACATGTTTCAAACACTTCAAATCTCAACTTGACCTTTCATTTATGTTTTACCTTGTTAAGACAACTTGAATACACTTTTAAATAAATAATTTTCTTCCCTTCAGTAATCTAGTATTAACCCTAAAATCTGATAGACTCATTATGCTGACAATCAGCTAATATAGAATTGAGTACTTGGTTAACACAACAAAATCCTTTGTTAATCGACCCAAATCAGTCAACACTAACTATAAGCTAAATTTCCTTTGGTTACCAAGTGAACTTAGTTAACATTGGATTCATTAAAACTTTCCATTGGTAACTGAGTGAACTTGGTTAACATTGGGTCAAGCTTCGATGCTTGAGTGAGCTCGATAGATACTAGCTCTAAACTTGGTTATAACTAGAATTCTTGGCATACACTAGAAATTTCCTTTGACACTTGAGTGGCAGTAGATACTAACTACTTGGTAATGGCTTGAAATTTTGTGTAACTTCAAAGAGAACATACAATTGAATAATTGTTTTTGATAGGAGGATCATCAAAATATAGCCTCTTCAATGCACTCTTTGAACTACTCTATGAACAAAAAAGATAAAATCTAACTTTGACTTGTTAACTAAATAATTTTTACATATAAAGTATAAATTTATTCAAATGCACATTAATCAATAATGAAGGCAACTTTTTTTACTTCTCTCCATGCCTTCCTTTTCCACTCAAGAGTCCTCATATATGTCATTGATAGTGCACACACCTCATTAAGTTTGACCTAAATATATATGTATGTTGTCAAATTGATCTAATAATTAAACTATAATGTTATTAATGATAACATATTCAAGAATTCAAATTATGGTTTTATGCGATCTTTGATCGACAAATGTCAGTTGAGTGAGCAAAGATACAAAGCATTGCCCATCTCCATCCATCACATTATGTGTTTCCTACGATAGTATAAGATATGGTTTTTACAATGATGAAAATCATTTCTTTATAATCTAAGAACATCAAGATAAGTAACAAATAAATGATAAATATACATACTATAGGGCTCTTTCTATGAATAGAAATGCCCAAGGGTTTGCAACGGTGAATCTGGGTATGTGCATCATCAGAGGTGACCCCCTGTAAAATAAAAAATATAATAAGATTTTATTAGTAAAAAAACTAATAAGTACACATCTATCTATAATGCATTTAATGAATTTAAAATATATAATTATCTTCCCCTTGTTAATGGTCAGTGGCGCAACCCCCTCACATTGTCCCCTAGTGAAAGTGAAATCTGCAAGAGAAAACAAAGATGAGAAATCATGTAAAATACAATATCAAATAAAAAATCAATGACTAATCAAATAATAAATATTTTAGAGGTCTCAAGGAAAAATGAAATGGCTGAAAGTGTTACAACATCCAAATCTCTCATCTCCTCCTTTGTCATCAACTGGACATAAATGAATCACATAATGTACATAAGTTTAAAGTTATATATATTTTTAAAAAATATATAAATATCAATTTTAAATTAAAAATTCTATGATGAATCAAATTTATAGACTTACTATAATAAAAGGAGTCGATGTCTCTTCTTGCCCAACCTTATCTCTCTCAGGAATTGTGGTTATCTTTGCAACCATGTCTATTGTGTCATCATCCAAAGCCTTAAACTAAAACTCAGAACTAGTAATGGGACCTAGACAAAGAATTTTGCACATAATGTAAGTATGTCATGCACAAATATGTGAGGAGCTACCAAAATACTAGTGCTAACATCGTAAACATGAGGAGGCAACAATGACCTAGTTTGGGTGACTAGTAGACTGCTCAAATGATGAATGACTCTAATAGATACTGCACTAGCCTCAACGATGACTTTAAGATGTTGGATTGGAAGAGGGACATGGATATCAAGGGAGAAAAAATGTGGTGGCTTTCTTCTGCTTTGCCTTGAGTCTATCCTACAGAGCTCCACCTCCTACGCCCATATTCAACTTCATGCTCAAATAATTAAGTTTAAATCCTTTGAAAAACTCAACATATAATTTTCTCAAGAAATATATGAGCACCTCCAAATTTCTATGTGGTGGTTTATAAAAAACCATCCAACAATGATCCCAAAAATGAGTTCTAATGGCCTTATTAGTGTACCATTTGATTGATAATATTGGTTTTTAGAGTTGACTTTTAAACTAGCTTTTAGGTCCACAAGTTAATTTTTTTTTTACTAAGATTAAGGGCCGCAACCCCATTATAATCCAAACCATCATCAAACTTGTGGTGCATCTCTTCATGCCAATAGAGAGCTACATCATGCTAGTTGGAAAGGGTCTCAATATTAGCCACAATAGTATTGAGGGTGGCTAGCATGAGAGATAAACTAGGGATAGTGTTATATGTTTATTGCACAACCCTAAATTGATTTAGATTTTCTTCAATTAGGTCTTAAACCTGAGGAAGGTTTTGAGGGGCTAGTGTGTTGAAAATAGATTGATACAAGTATGAGAATGTGTTTCAATCATTGTTTTGTCATTGATGTCAAACCTTCTACTTGCTGGTAAGATAATTACTTAGTTGATTTGAGTACTATCATTTGTTTGATTGATGAAGAGGATTTAATAAAATGAGGTTACAATAGCACCTATAGGAGAGGTTGAGTTATGATATGGAAAAGGAGTACAAGGATTAGTTAAGATAATGATGTTGTAGTGCATTGTGTTAGAAACAATAGTACACCAAGATAATTGGGGGGGGGGGAATCAATTATCGAAGAATTAAAACATTTATCTTCTTTAAAAAAACTTATCCATTCAAAGTAAACAACAACCATACAAATATGCACATAGATAATTACACCAGATATGTTCACTAGAAAAACCCTTGATCAGAGGGAAAACACTGGTGGGAATGATGCCCATAAGATGATGTACTAATATAAATATTCCTTGTTAGAGGATGGACCCTGTTAAGAGTCTGTTACAATATTTAGTACAATGAGCCCCTATTAGGAGAGTTTGAATCCTTGTTAGGATATTCTAACCCTATTAGAAGTTGTGGTACAATATATGCAAGAAGAGCCCACTACCCAAATATGTGATTTCAACTACAAGAGAAGATCACTACTCAAACAAATAGTTTACTATTTTTTTTTCTTTTTTTGTTTCTTCCTTTGTCTTTTTAACTGGACCAATCACTGTCAAACCTTGTAGACTAGGTCACGAACCTTAGATCTAAATACTAAACCTCAGATCACTCAACAAAACCTTGGCAATGAAGTTTCCTTCACTTCTGCACTACTCTACTCAACTTCGCACTCCACACTCTCTGCTACTTTTAGAATATTCATAATTTACATATATCCATACCATGATAAAGGAAAATACCCTTCCTTTATACCAAGTCCATAAAATAATTCCTTGAGTTGGTTGTTAGTCCTTCTCAATTAATTATTATAAGACCACATTAAGAACATGTTAAACTTAGCAATAACACAAATCTTTCACCTTGTAACTTGAATAACTTGTTATACATGCAATATTATGATGAAAAAGCTTAGCCACATCATCCTCAACATGTCTTCTCCATGTCCTCAACCTTGGTCCTCAAGATATCAAATCTGCTAAGAGATATAACAAGTTTAGTAGAACATGTCTCTGTAAACTCTATCTTAGAACATACATCACCAAAACTTACATAACTTCTTCTAGACTTATCCTTTCTAATTTTGACATTGACTGCATATGCCAGATACTCAGAAGTATCTCCCATAAACTTAGGTGGTTATCATGCTCAACTAGTCATCTGTACTAACTTGATCTTTCTGCAGTTCTTTTGTAAGATATCATAGAAGACATAAAACATGCTATGTTAACATCAATGAAAAACTCAATCATGAATGTAACATATCATCATAAACCATTCTTCCAACAATCTCCCCCTTGGCATTGATGGCAGCATAGATGAAAAACATCTAGTTCCAAGAATACCAACAAAAGATTGTCCATCTTCAAATCCCCTTCATCGATTATACTCACCCATTGATATACCTCAATGTTCTCTATACCAAACTATTATTTAACATACTATGCTTATGCCAAACATCTTCCTCAACATACTACCAAAATTTTCTTCTTAGCATAATATTTTCCCACAATACTTCTCCCTATTTAGCATAATGTTTTCCATGCCAAACTTCTCCCCCATTGACATCAATGTAAAAGGTTTCTGCAACCAATATCTCTGCATCAAACTCTACATCAACTGATACTTATTTAGCTTGAGTGTCAAAAGAAATTATTCACAACAATATCAATACGGAGTCCTAGATGACTATATCCATCATAGATACTCCCCCATACAAGAAGCATCAACATCTAGTCTAGACAAACAATGGTGCTCTATTACCCTCAACTAATGCTTATTGCACCTTCTACTCTGATGTAGGAAGGGGCATAACTCCAAGCATACCTCAAAAATACTCAAAAGTCTCTTTGGGAAGAGGCTTAGTTAATATATCTTCAATTTTCTCTTTTGTGCTTACATAGTCCAATATGATTTCTTTTTCTATAACTTTTTCTCTCAAGACATGATATTTAATAGAAATGTTCTTAGTCTTCAATGCAACACTGGATTCTTAGACATATTTACCATGCTTGTGTTGTCATAATGTATAACAATGGGTTCACTAATTTCCATCCTTATATCCTTTAGCATCTGCTTCATCTAAATAACTTGAATAAGATTATTTTCCATTGTAACATAATCTACTTCTGCTATACTTTGAGATGTACAATATTGCTTATTGCTTAACCAAGAAACCAGTCTTCCTCCAAGAAAGAAGGCTCCTCCACTAGTGCTCTTTTTGTCACCCATAATACCTACCCAATCTGCATTAGTATAAGCACTTAGAGTAAAATTATTAAATCTATCATACCATAATCCAAATTTTGAAGTTCCTTTTAGATATCTAATATCATTTTTACTACTACATAGTGTTCTTCTCTAGGATCAACCTAGAATCTTGCAATAATTCCAACTGCATTTGCTATATCTAGCCTTGTGTGAGTCTGATATTGCAATCCTCTAATCATAGATCTATACTTCTTCTACTCAATAGTAGGTGTCTCATCCTTTGTAGATAACTTGTGTCTAGTTACCATAGGTGTTCCAACAGGTTTACATGTTTCTAAACCAAACCTTTTTAGTAAACCCTCTAAGTACTTAGTCTAAGAAATAAAGATTCCTTCTTTATTCTATTCTATCTACAATCCTAGGAAATATTTTATTTCTCTTATCATACTCATTTCAAATTCTTTCTTCATTTCTTCTGCAAACTTCTTTCTTTCTTCATCATTACCTCTAGATATAATGTCATCAAAAAATATTACCAAAATCATCAAACCATCATCAGTTTCTTTCCAATACATATTGCTATCTACTATACCTTTGCTATATCCAAGCTTTGTCAAATACTTTTCTAACCTTGCATACCAGGTTCTGGTTACTTGCTTCAATCCATGCAATGCTTTCCTTAGTTTACATACTATGTCCTTGTCATCTATCAAAGGATATCCTTTAGGTTGCTCAATGTATGCCTCTTCTTCAAGTTCTCCATTGAGAAATGATGACTTGACATCCATCTAATATACTTTGAATTTTTTCTATGTTGCATAGGCTAAAAATAGGCTTACTGCTTCTATTCTAGCCACTGGAGCATAAGTCTTCTCATAATCTATTCCTTCTTGCTATGAGTAACCTTTATATACCAATCTTGCTTTATTTTTTAGAACTTGTCCTTGCTCATTCATCTTGTTCTTGAATACCCATTTGGTTCCTATCACATTCTTCTTTGCTGGTCTAGGGACCAATTCCCTTGTTCCATTCTTTTCTATCTAATCTAATTCCTCTTTCATAGCTTATTTCCAACAATCATCTTTGCATGCTCAATCTGTATTTTTTGGTTCATCTTGAGATATCAAGCATAGTTCTTCGTTCACTCTACTTCTTTTCATCACACCTTTGTCTTTTCTTCTAATGATCTATTTGGATGAGTGATTCTTTATCATGTTCTTTCTTGAAGTAGAAGTTTCTATCTAAACTCTTGGTTCTATTGAAGGTTCTGAGCTTTGTCCCTGCCTTGGCTCTAAAAATCATTGTTACTCTCAAGAAATATCTCATCATTCCTTGGCTTAGTAAAAAAATCATCATTTGAATTGTAATCAACTATTCTCTCTTGTATTCTGAACTTCTCATTAATTCTCAAATTTGCAATTTCCATAATAGTCTTATTTCTTTAATTATAACATCCATAAGCCTTTCTTTTCAATGAATAACCAAGAAACATATGTTCATCATGTCTAAGATCAAACTTACCAATATCATCACCTCTTTTTATGTAACACTTACTTCCAAATATTTTGAAATATTTAACTATAGGTGAGTGACCAAACCATAGTTCATAATGTTGAAAATCTGTATGAAAAGATCATTGATGAAGAAGATTGATTGAAAGAGGGAGATTGCTGTTAAAAGAATGTTTTCAATCATTGTTTTGTCATTGATGTCAAACTTGTTATTTGTAGGAATGACAGTTGCTTATAAGATCCAAGTACTATCACTTAGTTGATTGATGAAGAGGATTTGATCAACAAGATGTAACAAGAGCACCTAAGGGAAATGTTGAGTTATGATATTGTAATGAAGTGCAAGGATCTGCTAAGACAATGGTTAAATAATGTATTGATAACATATTCAAAGACATAAAGGGTGGCCACACTAAGAAACATTAGAAGTAGAAGTTGTAACAAGGTTGAATGCAAAGCTTAAACTAAGTTCATTAGTGGGTGCCGAGCAAGCTAGTTGAAGCCAAGCAAATTTTTAGTTAGAGCTAAGGAAATGCAAAATCTAGTGTGTGCCAAGTGAAGTTCAAGAGTCAAGAAAAGTAACAGGTATTGAGCATTAAAAAATCTTAGTAGGTGCAAAGTGAACTTTAGGTGCTGAGCATCAGTAAAAACATAGTTGGTGCCTAGTAACATAGTCTGTGCCAAGCATCATAATTTTAATAGTGCCAAGTTGCTGCATTATTAGAAATAACAAAGATTCACTAAATCTAAGTTGACAAGTTGTTACCTTGAATTTTATGAACCAGTTGGAGGATAAGGATGATGAGCTAGTGGTACAAAAATCTATGTAAACCATTTTTGAGCAAATTCAAGTGGATTCTTCATGATGTTTCTAGAAGGAACATAATATGGGTTAGATTCAATGTATCCTACCTAATCCATATGAATTGAAATTAAAGAAGGGAAGAATTGAGTGTGAAAAGGAACTCCAAGACTTCTATTTAAGGAGTCACAGACCAAGAAGCAAGAGCTGCTAGTGTGCCAAATTGTGAAGTGGTTAGAAGGGTGTCAAGGAGAAGATAACTAGGAGAAGGGAGAATAGAGCACAAAGACTCTACTTTGACAAGTGGTCAGAGAGAGATGATTGCACTAGTACATTAAGCATGGAGCCTCAAGGGGACTAAGCTTGAAAGGAGGGAAAGTTGTCAAGAGTTGTAGAGACTAAAAGACACACAAAGATATGAGCTAAGGAGTAATCCGAGATCTGCAAGTTGAGTTGTATGCTTTAATCAGGTCTAAACCCCCTTATTGTTACTCTCTAGCAATTGTATTAGTTATGGTAGAAGGAAAATCCTATGGAATTATGTTGGTCTAACAACCATTTGTAAATCCTTTAATAGGGTGGCATTCTAAGTGAATGTTTTAAAGTCCTCTAACGAGGCCCACTTCTAACAGGGTGGTTAAATCCTCTAAATAGGTCACATTTAACAATGTGTTGTAAGCCTTTAATAGGGCAGGCCTTTCATAAGGCATCACTTTAGAAGAGTGAGAATTGAGTAGCATGTTACTAGTGGTTTTTACCAAATTGGGCTTCCATGTAAATCACTGTGTTATGTGTTGATCTTTTTGTGTGTTATGCTTGCATGTTGATTTACAGTAACTTGCTGAATAGGAAAGTTAAAGCTTGAATGAACGAATAGTTTGATGGGCACAAATTACTTAATGAAAAGTTTGAATTGGACATGTTGGACCTTGAATAACTGATTCACACACCTCCCCTCTTAGTTATTCTAAAGAATTTCTAACAATTGGTATCAGAGCCATCTGCTGATTTAGTTTCAAGGTACTAGAAGCAAAAATATCAAGATGTTGGAATTATGATATATTTTTCATTAGTGCAAACACTTATTCAATTCTAAATGCTTATTTAGCTCATCACTTAGTCTATAGTGTATACCAAGCATTCAGTGGTTACCTTATAAGTTTAGTAGGTAAATAGTTCTCACCGAGCATTCCAGAGGATATCGAGTGAATGAGAAGTTCAGCAGTGTTTATTGAGTAAAAAAAAAAGGGTAAACAAAGGACTTAGTGTTTACCGAGTGAAAAAGGTAAACAAAGGACTTAGTGTTTACTGAGTGAAAAAGGTAAATGAAGGACTTAGTGTTCATCGAGCAAAGCAAGGTAAATGAAGAAGTTAGTTTCTACTGAATGTCACTATATCTACTGAGTCACCAGTGGTTGCCGAGTTCCAAGCAATGTTGTGTGGCTAGTATGAACCAAGCCTCTACTCCTACTGAGTGCATGACGATGCCGAGTAACGTAGTGGATGCCAAGTATTAAAAGGTCACCGAGTCAGCTTGAGGAACCCGATTTTTCTACTATTTGGCCGACTCTGTAATGTTTTGTTCACTTGTATTTTGGCCAACCTTGCAATTGAAAATATTGGAATGGTATATATGTAATGTATGATATCATTTGCAGTATTGGAATAGATATGAAAATAATTTGAAGAGATTGATGTACGCATGTCAAGAAGGTATTGCAAATTAGCAACAGTGTAAAAGGGATTCAACAAGGTCAACATAGGAGCAGAAAAGTTATATCTATCACATCAGGTGATCAATGAAAAATGGATCTTATTAGAAAATAGTTGTAAGTAGATCTATTTCTTCATCCTAACCGTTGAATCAGTTTATAAATCCTTTAATAGGGTAGACTTAATAGTTTTTTTGTAAATCTCCTAACAGAGTGCATACTCCACTGTATGTTTGGAAATCCTCTAACAAGGTGGCTCTAGCAGTCCTACTTTCTTCTAATAGGGTAGATCAGTAGAACTGATCATTGTAAGCCTTAATAGGCCAACTTTATACTCTAGTATTGAAGTTTTGTGGGCATCATCCCCACCCCAATTTTACTTTCTATTTGGAAGGTTTCTGGGTCACCAAATCTCTGTGTACATGTGTAATGAATGTTTAATATTTCATTTATGTAGTAGATTAGATGAATGAATGATGAATGGTTAAATTTCTAAATTATCCAAAAGTTTTATAAGTTCTTGATTCACCCTCCCCTCTCAGTAACCTATCTTATCCTGAATATTTCCAACAATTGGTATCAAAGCTTTGTGGTTCTTAAGATAAAGTTTGACAGCTTGAGAAAAGATCAACGATAATGGAGATATTTAGACTTGACAAATCTATTAAAAATGAAAAGCTAGATCTAGAAATGGCCATGGCTCAACTCAAAGAAGCAAAGGAGCATCTTTGTCAATCTCTAAAAAGAAGGAAGGAACTTGCAAGACAAATGAATGATCATCAGTATGTTGAAGAAAAGATTGAAGACCTTTTACCATCAAGTAGTTCAAATGAAGCTAATGAAGCAATCAAGGAACTCCTAGCAAAGAATGGTTCTCTATAGGAAGAAGTAAGAAAGCTTAAAAGAGAACAAGAAATCCAATCCATCAGGCTATGTGAAGTTTTAGAATAGAGAAACAAGGCAAATGAAGACCTAGAGGCAAGAAATATTCAATCCCTTTAGCATGAAGATCTTGTAGGTCAACTATCTAATGCAAATGAAGAAATTATGAATCTAAGATCTGAGAATGAAAGTTTGAGAAATGATTTAACCACTGAAACACAAATCAATGCAAGCTTACAAAGTGATTTGAGATCTAAAAGACAAATCAATGAAAGTTTGGAAAATGACTTGATTACTGAAAGGCAAGTCAATGAAAGAATGATGAAATCTCAAACAGACATGAACCAATTGAATCAACAAAATGAGCAGAATCTTCACAGAAAAAAAGGTAAAACTAGTCTTGGATACAAGGAAGAAAGTAAATCCTCCAAACAAGGTACCCAAATGAATCAAAGACCCACTTGCAATCACTGTGGCAAGATAGGTCATACATCAAACAAATTTTGGAGTAATGGAAAGGAAAAATTCAATGGTAAATGCTTCAACTGCAATTAGCATGGTCACAAAGCTAATGAATGCAAGGATAAGCCAAAATTTGAAGGAAATTGTCACAAATTCAAGAAGCATGGTCACAAGGCATTCCAATGTAGATCCAAATCATTCAATCTAGTTGAACAATTTGTTAAAGCAATCTTTGGATGGGACTACAATGCTTGGTGTAGATGTCACTATTTTGGAGAATATGGACACATTGGGATAAACTGTGCAAGACATCACATAAGAAAGAAGGATACAACCATAAGATGTTACACATGTACTAAACTTGGTCATATAGCCAAGAATTGCATGAATACTAGAAGAATTTAAGATGAAAGGAAAGCTAAAGCTGATAACATTCAAAAGCAGATGAGACAATAGTGGATTCCTAAATCTACCAAGCAAGATAGTTCAAATGATGGTCATGTCACTCAAGAAATGGGTGACTCCACCATTTCCAATTAGATTTAAAAGGAATCAAGAACTACATCTTCTAGCCATATCTTAAGCAGTTCCAGAGTGTAAGAGTGCAAATGATCAAATCAATATTTCAGAGACAAGGACCAAAGAAAAGTTATCATTCACCATGTTGCATCTACCAAGCAAGGTTGGTTAAAGACCTTACCAAGCTAGGTCAGGAGTATCAAAGATTTTGTTTTATCACCAAGTTGCAAGGTTTTATAAAGTAAATCAATGATAGACTGGAAAGCACTATGTCATCTCATCATTAATGATAGTATTTCCATCAGAAGGGCAGAATTTGATTTCATTTTCACTGCGACTTAAGAATACTCAGAGCTAAAAGATTTCCAGTTGAACGCTAGTGATTCCAAGCAATTTGAAGAAAATTTCCTGTGAAGAATTTGTTTGAAGAATTTATCATCCATCGAGCAACAATGGCATCTGCAAGCACCAACAACAACAAGGCAAAGAGGGGTTCTGAAATGCTCATAAAAGGAGTCGAATGGAAAGCCCTAAAATTCAAACTAGTGCCCGTAGTTGCAAAATCACTTGGCCCACATGGAGCTCAATCACGATTACCACCTAAGGTACTTCTCATTAATGATATTTGAGCTCATTTCAAATGTACTATTCAAGAAATTGGTAAATTAGATATGGACAATGCCGTAGGTGAATAATATGTTGATGGAGCCCTAAAACTTGAGCATAAGCACTTAGAAGAAAAAGGCTTGACCCACATTACACACCTACCAAGGAACTTCCAAGTGAAATGGGTGAGATATGTTATGAGCTATGTACACAATGGTTAGTTGTGGTTGGAATAACCCATATTGATAACCAAGAATATGATTCATAAGGTCACGGGTTTGCCTATGCTTAGCAAAGCCAAAACCACTAAAACCCTAGGTCGGGATGAGTTGTAGAAGAAAACCATAGCAGAATGGGATGGTAGAGGATTGAAGCTTAACAATATATCTAACATGGAACTTAGATTTGGAATTTACATTATTGCATATAAACTATACAGTTCCAACAGATTGAATAGTGTACCATGTGAGGCTGTGGATTTAGCATTTAAGGTAGTAAAGAAAAATCTGGAATATGACTTGGCAGACTTGCTGTTGAAATAGTTAAACAAGAATATGGAAAGTATAAGGACTTCAAAGAATAACTCTTGTAAATTTGGCTCTTTGTTAATTTTTTTATTCTTTTATGTGCAAAAATTCTTTCCATCAAAAGGAACAATAGTATGGAGAAAAGACATTCTAATTCTATATCAGATTAATGAATTTATAGCAGAAATGGGTGAAAATTTTGACAAAGTCATGGCTAACTATTTTGAATACTTCAAGGAAAGGATGAATAATAGGTTTAGAATTCCTCCTAAGCTTGTTGAGGATTATAAAGATGATATATGTTTCATGGTTGACTATGATAAAGTGTACATACAGGTAGTCATACCCTGAGTGGCATGGGTAAAACCATTGCCTTATGAATTAAATATTGATGAAGCAAGAGACATCATTGAGGCATTGGTGAATGAACCAGCTATTCCTAACACCCTTGCCTTTGGAACTTATGAGGAAGCTAAGGCTAGAATTGAGCTTGAAATCAAGCTACCACATGCCATAAGCAAAGGCAAGAGGAAGATAGCTAAATTAAAAACTGCAACCAGTCCTCTCATGCTAATAGAAGGAAAAGGAGAGGACAAGGAAGATGATGAAGAAGAAGGAGAAGAAGAAAAAGAAGAAAAAAAATCGAAAGAAGAACCTTCGAAGAAGAAAGGTAAGGCAATAATTACCAAACCTAAGAAGAAGCCTACTGCAGTATTCACAAGAAGAACCAAAGAAGGTAAGTAGGAACCTATACTGGTAAGTCCTCCACCCACATTTGAGGAAAGGCTCAAAAAATTGGAAGAAGGAGCTAGCATCACAAATTTCAAGGCATTGAAATTTGAAACAAGAATAGATGCTGAGAAAATGTAGATTGAGGAATTGGTACTCAACAAGATGGGTAAATGGAAATACTCCCCGAACTAGCTTGCCTCTCAAATCTCAAAAGAACTACTACAGAGATTGTAACTGAGATGGGAGTCAACCAATCAAATGGTAAAAGACATCTATGAGCAATCTCTGAAGAATCTTCAACCAAGTCTCACTGGAGCAGAAATAAAGACTGCAATGAAAAACCATGAAGATAAAATGATGATCAGATTCCACACCTATTTGATTTTAGTCAAAGACATTAAGCATGTTGTAAATGATGCAACAAACATGTGGAAAAATATCTATCATCTACATAAGCCTAGTGAAGATCTAGTAGAATTCAAGGATGATGACAGCAGTGATGGTGATGATTTTGATAGCACTCCATCCATTACAGTCTCACCAGGAGAGCTGCATACATTAATGGAAGAAGACAAGGAGAAGAAGCTGAAGAGGAAGATAAGGAGGAAGATGATCTAGTAAAAATTGCAGCAGCAGTTATTGCATCCCTTCCTCACTCTCCACCTAAAACTATGACATCATCAAGGTTGGAGTCAGCTTCAGCAGGTTTGATAGCATCTACATCAGATTTATCATCTGCACCTACCACATGACAGCTCTAGGTATCATCAATGGAAGTGTCTACCACTTCATCTACTGAGCTACAACCCTCTTCTTCAGCTACTGAGCCAGCCTCCTCAACTCCATCATCTTCAATTGATATAGCAGTAAGTTCCACAATTTTGTCAGTTCCAATTTGTTCTACAATTTTGTTAGCATTATCTGCATCTACTTCAAATCTAGTTTTTTTAGATACTACATTACTGAGTGTATCATCATTTTTGGGAAGTATTCCAGTTTTTGATCTGGTAAATACTTCTATTGGCACTCAATCCTATCCTAGTTTTTACTGCTAATACTTTCATCTCCACTATTGTGTCTATACCTCAGGTCAAACCAGTCATCACAGAAGTCAAGCAAAAGCATCCATTAAGACTTCTGATCACTGGAAAGGAAATTCCAAAAGATATTGACTTAGACACAGAGATAGTGATTCCAAAGATTGACTATGAAAATGCTACCATTGAAGAGATGAGGTTTGCTAGTCAACTAATAGAGATGAAGGCTATGCAGAAGTAGTTAAGGTCTAAAAGGGATAAGGAATACATAATAATTGAGAATGCCAAAATTATAATTACAGATGCTATAAGTGTTGAAGTAGATTCTACTCAACACATTTTGATTAAGTTAGAAGAGGTTGTAAATAAATTCAATGAGGACACCTCTGGTCAAGAAAAAATGATTGAAAAGGCTGAAAGAAAATTTGATAATAAGGTGCTTGAGCACATTGCTTAGAAAATTGCAATAAAACAGGTAGAATTGTCCACAATTTGGGTCAATCTTGAAAATTCTTTTAATAATGTAACTTCACTTTTTTCCAAACTTTGTGATGTTACCAAGTACACCAAGGAGATCAAAGAAAAATTGAATAAAATTAATGAAGATATGAAGGTTAGTGCCCAAATGCTGCAACTTGACCCCAATTCAAGTTCATCCCATCATCTCAAAATTAGATTTTTGTCAAAAAAGTAGGCAGAATTATTGAGAAAGGAAGCAAGGATCAGGTTTACTTTGATTGACATTTAGAATATGATCCTTCCTATCATAGACACAATGTAGAAACACATTGTATACTCCAAAACATTGATCCACGACAATAATTTTTCAGTTGCAGATCATGTGATTGAACTTTTAGCTGAAGTTCAAATAGCACTCTCCACCTACAAAATTTTGCAAGAAAATTGGGATAAGACTTTGGCTCTTATTCTCAAGGTACATTCTGAGTTTATCTCCCATTTTGGTGTCTTTGTGTAAAATACATATTGTGTAATTTGACATTATTGTAAAAAATTAGGAGATATATGTAAATAAGAAAGCCATGTGTAAAGATAGAGATATTTGTAAATACTCTATGCATATTGTATGGGGGAGATATATGTAAATTAGTACGTTAAATTTTGCACATAAGTTTTGGCTCATAAGTTTTTTTGTCACTAATGCCAAAGGGGGAGATTGTTGGAATTATGATATATTTGTTATTAGTGTAAACACTTATTCAATTCTGAATGCTTATCTAGCTCATGACTTAGTCTACAGTGTATACCGAGCATTCAGTGGTTACCTTATAAGTTCAGCAGGTAAACATTTCTCATCGAGCATTCTAGAGGATACCGAGTGAATGAGAAGTTCAGCAGTGTTTATCGAATAAAAAAAAAGGGTAAACAAAGGACTCAATGTTTACCAAGTGAAAAAGGTAAACAAAGGACAAAGTGTTTACCGAATGAAAAAGGTAAATAAAGGACTCAATGTTCACCGAGCAAAGCAAGGTAAACAAAGAAGTTAGTTTCTACCGAGTGACACTATATCTACCGAGTCACCAATGGTTGTCGAGTTCAAAGCAATGTTGTGTGGCTAGTATGAACCGAGCCTCTACTCCTACCGAGTGCATGATGATGCCGAGTAACATAGTGGATGCTGAGTATCAGAAGGTCACCGAGTCAGCTTGAGGAACCTGAGTTTTTTACTATCTAGTGGACTTTGTAATGTTTTGTTCACTTGTGTTTTGGCTAACCTTGCAATTGTAAATATTGGAATGGTATATATGCAATGTATGATATCATTTGCAGTATGGGAATAGATATGAAAATAATTTGAAGAGATTGATGTTTGCATGTAAAGAAGGTATTACAAATCAGCAACAGTGTAAAAGGGATTTAGCAAGGTCAACATAGGAGCAAAAAAGTTATATCTATCACATTAGGTGATCAATGCAAAATAGATCTTATCAGAAAATAGTTGTAAGCAGATCCATTGCTTCATCCTAATAGGTAAATTAGTTTATAAATCCTTTAATAGGATAGACTTAACAGTCTTTTTGTAGATCTCCTAACAGAGTGCATACTTCACTGTATGTTTGGAAATCCTCTAACAAGGTGGATCTAGTAGTCCTACTTGCTTCTAATAGGGAAGATCACTAGAAGTGATCATTGTAAGCCTTAATAGGCCAACTTTATATTGTAGTATTTAAGTTTTGTGGGCATCATCCCCACCCTAGTTTTACTTTCTATTTGGAAGGTTTCTAGGTCACCAAATCTCTCTGTACATGTGCAATGAATGTTTAATCTTTCATTTATGCAGTAGATTAGATGAATGAATGATGAATGGTTAAATTTCTGAATTATCCAAAAGTTTTATAAGTTATTGATTCACCCTCCCCTCTCAGTAACCTATCTTATCTTGAATATTTCCAACAGAAGATGTCCAAGAGAGAAGTTCCCAAGCTCAACAAAGACAACTTCATTCTATGGTAGAGTCTGATGAAATTTCACCTTGGATCAATAAGTGATTATGCAAAAAGCTCAATTGGAACAGAGCATGTAGACCCAACTAGACCTCTTACTACAGATGATTTAAACAAAAGAAAGGAGCACAATCAGACAATGCTGGAGATTGCCTCTACACTTAGTTATGTTGAATTTGATGACATCAAAGTATGTGATACTACATTCAAAATGTGGAAAGCCCTAAAAAATATCTATGGAGGAGATTAGAATGTTCAAAGAGAAAAGAGAGAAAGCCTTAGAGGAAAGTTTGATGACATGAAAATGGAGGAAGGAGAGAATGCTGCTCAATATCAATCCATAATGAAAGAAGTGGTAAGTGCAATGAGAAGTCTAGGTGGTCAATTGGAAGAAGATAGTGTTTGGTGTAGAGCCACCTAGAGCACACACGGAGTTTAGTAAAACTTTGGAGATCAAAAAGACATCAGTAAAAATGAAGACATCCAATGACATCAATTGGAGTACTTTTGAGCCTATAATGACCTATAATGTTAATCAATGTAATAACTTTGCAATAAAAAGGCCTAACAAGCCTTAGGACTAAAATGGGAGTCTAGGATAGAATTAAGTGTTAAATGTTTCAAATAAGATAAATTAGTCCTTTTAATAGATTAATAAGTCCATTCAAATGGTTTGGTAAAGTTTCAACACTTAGCAATTTCAAAACATTCAAAAGTTACAAAGTTATAAATTTGAATTTTCAAATTATAACAGTCATGGACATTTAGGAGGGAATTAGTTTCTTTATTGCATTTAAGCCAAATTAAACCATCCAACCAATTTGGATCAGTTGGGGTATGTAATGAACCCAATTTGGGGGGTCATTCATTTATGTGCAACTTTCCTTTATTTTGTATCCTTTCTAGATAAATTTATAACATAGTCAGAATTAAGAAATTTGAAATAAGGCAGTATTAAGAATGTTCAAAATATGCAGGACGTCTTTGATATGACTTAATATGTATGCTCTAAATATTGCCAGAAGTTGTGTCTAATATCACCATAATAATATGCTTAAATGATGATGCTATCTCTGGCTGTAGACTTTATTACAGAGTGATCCTTATAGGATACGGTATATAAAAATTTCTCCAAATCATTCGATGCATAAACTGTTCCTACATGTCTTGGCTGAGATCCTTTTCGCACATCGGGGGTGTCTATACCTTCTATTGATATGATTTTCTCCCATGATGATCAACATAAGAAAGGATTGCCATCTTATATATCTCTTACTGAGTAGGACATGTCGTGTGGAAGAGAAGCACCTATTCTAAGAGATTAGTTAGAGTCTTCCAACCCTAACAAATTGTCTGAGTCGATAATCAATGTGGAATAGTTGATGATTGGATAGTTGCTAAACTCACTTCGCCATTGAATCTACAGCTCCTTTTTCTCTTTCCTTTCATCAACAAAATGAATGTTCATTACTTTGAATAGGATTTGTTTAACACTTTGATTGGGTGTGACATCCAGTGGTCTCTTGCCTGGGCTATTCTTGAGCTGCAAATATACTATGGTTAATATGCATTATATTGTGATGGATTGTATTTTCAATTATATTTTAATGATGTTTACTACCAAATATATTTTATAATAGATTCAATATTATTAGAATATTTATTATTTAATTTATTCATTACTTATAATATTTAATAATTCAATAATGGTATTATCACTTAGAAAATATATCTTTACATTTGTATCACAATGATATAATATAATATTATTTTCATAATATACGTTATAAAATTATTATTGTTATTTGATATTATTTATAAATAATATATTTATTTGTTAATTATTATATGTTTCATAGATTATATATATTATCTTTACATATATATATATATTATATTAAGTGTATCAAAATATATGTATTAAATGATCTTATATTTATCCATTATTATTATTTAACTCATAAAATCTTTTCTATAACTAGGGACATCACAGTCCTCCCCTCTTGAATTTTCTTGTCCTCAAGCAATAAACATTTTCATATTTGTTTCACCTTATATAAAAAATTGACTACTAGATCCCCTTCAAATTTTTACTTGTAATATTACTTCATTCTATTCTATAAAAGAGCCACACATGTAGTATGCATTTGAATGAAAGTATACATATGAATTTATGAAGACACAAAGAAAACATGAGGAATACACATTGATGCATGAAGACATGAAGTAGACATGATGTAGACACATCATACATAACCTTGATTAGATCCTAAAATTAATAATGCGCAATGACTATACTTCTTCTTTATGCTTATGAACCCTGTAACCACAAAATAAGCATCAATACATGCATATAAATATATATAAACTTCAAAGAAATTTGAATAATAATAAGTTAATCCAATCTGGTTCCATACTAAGCCCAAGAGCAGAACTTTGGCCCCCTTGGCCCTGGTGGCAGGTGTTAGGCATCCACACGAGGTGGTCTACTTAGTGGGTTGCTGGTTTGGCAAGAAAGGTTCTTGTGAAAAGGAGCCATTACTATCTTTCCATTAATTGGCACTACAATAGGGTGTCCTAACCACTCTCCCTTGATTGCAGACTCCATAAGAAAGTTGATAGGGTGCCCTTACTATCTTCCCCTTAACTAGTACTACAATAGAGTGTTCTCCCCTAATTGTAGACTCCATAGGAAAGTGGTAGGATTCCCTTACTATCTTTCCCTTAACTAGTACTGCAATAGGGTATCATAGCAACTCTTCCCCAATTGTAGACCTCGTAGGAAGGATAGATCCCCTTATAGTCTTTCCCTTAACTAGTACTACAATAAGGTGTCTTAATAGACCTTCCTTAATTGTAGACTCCATAGGAAAGTTAAATGTGGCCTTTCCCTTAACTAGTACTACAATAAGGTGTCTTAACAGACCTCCCTTAGTTGCAAACTCCATAGGAAAGTTAAATATGGCCTTTCCCTTAACTAGTACTATAATAAGGTGTAATTTCAAACTCCATAGGAAAGTTAAATATGGCCTTTCACTTAACTAGTACTACAATAAGGTGTCTTAACAAACCTCCCTTAATTGCAGACTCCATAGGAAAGTTAAATGTGGCCTTTCCCTTAACTAGTACTACAATAAGGTGTCTTAAGAGACCTCCCTTAATTGTAGACTCCATAGGAAAGCTATTTATGGTAGGGTTTCTATATAGTCTTTCCCTTAACTAGTACTACAGTAAGGTGTCTTATAGACCTTCCTCGATTGTAGACTCCATAGGAAAGCTACTTCAAATCCCTAAATCATTTCTCAAATAATCAATTTTACACCTTTATGATTACATTAATTAATAAAACTTACAATTTCATATTTTTTTACTATGGTTGAACTTCCTCTAAGCTCTGTTGGCTTGCTTTTCATTTTATTGACTGAATTTTATTGATATTCCCTTGATCATATCTCATCTTCTTCGATGAAAATTGGTATCTTGGGAGCATCTCATAATAAATCACTACAAAGGGAATCTACATTGCTTTGACTTTAGTAGGCTATAGCTATCATAGACATAAAGTCTTATGTTCTCCATATATCTTGTTCCCTTTTTATTTTAGACTTCTACTACCCAAATTAAGTACTTTCAAAATTAGAAGTCTTTTGTCAATACAATAGTTCTCATATGATAAATAACTTGTTTTTGTTGACTTCCATTGGTCATGGTATGAAATATCCCTTTTCTGATTTTACATGATATTTCATGCCTCTAATCAGATCTTTAAGATCAAACAACTAATATCACAAAGATCCATCAAATTTCTCAAGAAACCCCAAATCGGGTATGCTAGAAATAGTGCCAAAAGCTTCACAACTTCACAAATTATTAATAAATCTGAAAGTGGAAATTTTTACAGAAATTTGAGCAGCATAAAAGCCTGAAAAATGAAATTTCCAGATCCATATAGCCTTTACACAACAATTCACAAATGTAGGACAAAAATTATGCTCATCGGGCTCCCGAAATTAACACCAAAATGCCTGGAAACACCACAAAAACACTAATAATCTATCTCAGAAGTTTAATCATGTCCCAATAAATATATTCAAATCTATTTTAACATCTTAAAGTCTGAAATACAGCAGCTACCCAAACTGATATGAAATACTCAACTGAAAACACCAAACTCATACAAAAAAACACACCCGAAAATCCACAAATCTGCACTGTTCAGCACAAAGGCAAACTCTGTATAAGCATGCACATGGAATGGCTTCAAAATCCCATCCTTAGCCATCTTGGAAACCTTCAAAATCCCATTCTTGGGTCTCCCTAGAAACCTGCAAACTCCCGTTCTTGGGTCTCCTTCTCCACAGGTTTGGCAGCCTTTGAAGAATAACAAAGAATGAGCAAAAATCAAGTTCTGGAATCAGCCCAAAATGCCTCCAAACCCCTTAAATGAGGGCATAACCGTAACTCACATCCAAGAGAGGTTAATGAAACATATTTTAATAATAATTTCATTTATTAGTCCAATGGTTTCCAAAGATTAACCCCCTTTTCCCGAAACTTCACTTTCTTGGGCCTGCCTGCCTTAGCAAAGATTATTATTTTTTTATTATTTGAAAATGGGACATGACAAGTCCTCCCCTCCAAAACATTGCTTGTCCTCAAGCAATGGCTGAATAATAAACCAATCAATCCACCTGGATCCCAAATGTAGTCATGAACTATACTACTACCAATTAACACAGGCTCCTGCAATATCCTCTGCAATATGACCAAGAGGAATCCATAATCAAACTGAAAATTATAGCTCAACCAAACTCCAAATCACCACTACCATAGTCAAAAACCCATGAGACACAAACTCTTAGAACATCAGAACCCAAGTAAAGTGGACAAATCAAAATACCAACACAATAAATACCATCAATGCATCCCACTGGCCTATACGGAATGCACAATCCAACTCATCAAAAATGGTCAACACTCTCAAATGAAACTGTACCAAGTATGGAGAATCCACACACTATACAACTCCTACAGTCAACACAACTCTACAAATCACCAACCACTATCTCATAACCATAACTCCCATGCACTGCTGATGGTGAAAAGACATTACAAGATAAAGAGTAAGAAATGGAATCCAAACCAAATTTTCCTGCCATCAACTCCTCAAAACAAGGATCAAATGCTAACTGATGTACATACCCTGCATTATAATGTTGATTAAAAAAACCAACCTCAATCAACAGCTCACCATGAACAAGTGATACAACCCACTATGACTGATCACTAGCTAAGTCAGGAGATGTCATAGCCAAAGGAGTAGAATCAATAACAATACCCACTGAAGCATCACTCCCAAACTCCTACTCTAAGTCACATATTATCAAGCTGTCAACTGCAGAACCTATCACCATGTCATGCCCATCACAACTCTCATCTTGAGGCATCAAATTGTCCCATAACTGATGATAAGCACTAGGAACCAAAGTACATCTCTGTATCATTATCTCATCAACATGGTCATCAAAGGTAAATTGATGAGCGTACCTCATAGTGTAATGCCAATAGAATGCGCCAATTGCAGTCAATGGCTCAGACTATAATCCAGATGAAACTAACTGCAATTGATCATTAACCATGTTGGAACTGACTACTACCTCCGAAGATATCACCAAGGGAGTAGTATTACTAGCAGGAACCATGCCAACTGCCGACTCACCAACATCACACATGATCTTTGATACATCTCTAGTCTCTATGCCATCAATACTAGAGGCCACCACCATGTCAGGCATACAAAAATCTTCTACAACACCCAACTCAACTGAACCTAACTCTAGTGGGAATGAACCTGATATGCCAATGTTAGTATCAAGAATGGATGCATCCCCATCTCCACTGTCTCTGACAATCTCGGCCATGGACATCCTCGGATCACCAAACACCATAGCTTGTGACTGTATATAATCAGGTAAATATTGTAGTCACTCTAACTCCATGGTCACCTTAGCCAAATGAAACTGTGACTCCTTGAAAGCCAACTGTGTACTCTCAACAATCTCAGAAGTCACCTCAAGCTGCTCAGTAAGCTTACTCACCTCATCTTCCTTGGCCAACAATGCATCATATGATGTACTGCCCCACTTCATAAGATAATCTCTGTCGGCTACCAACTGCATATAATCCTGTCTTAGAATTTGGATAGCCTCCCATAAAGATTGGAACTCTATCAAGGAAAGATAACTTCCTCCCTGCTCATCACTAGTAGGAGAACTCCATCCATAAACTACTAACAACTGACAAGAAACATTGAAATGCTGGCAAGTGATAGCAATGTCTTGGTCACTAACTCTCAACTGATTAGACACATGATGGCACTGGCTTGACTATCTCCTACAAACCTCCTCTGATGCACTGTCTAAAGGAGTATCCTCAAAGTTACTAGTCTCTAGAGTATTACCATCCATATCCTGTGAATCAAATCTAAAACTCATATAAACATACGGAGTATCAAAAAAATTAGCATTACTATCCAAATCCTCTATACCCAAGGAAACTATGTCTTCAAAACTACCCACTGCATCCTCCTGGATGTCATCAATGCCAATATGATCCTGGGACTCATCTATACACACTGCCAAATATGAAATATCATCAACACATTCCAACAAGTATGGTCGACTGGATATATGAACAAAGCCCAACATTGGTGTATAAAAACTAATACCAACATTAGACAAGATATTGGCACAAGAAAAGACAACACCGTGTAATCTGCTAATCAAATCCATGATAGCACCCAAACAAATACTGCTACCAAAAAGTGTTAAAGATCTCCAGTCAACTGAATCCCAAATGCCAATATAATAATCTTGAGTCCATATCTATAAACTAGAATCAACTGGTAACTCAAGCAAACTCCTCACCTGAGTAATATGACCAATACCAACTAACTCCACATACCTGTCATGATGAGATAATGAAGTCACAATGCTATCTTTGTTCACCTTCAGCTGGCTAGACAAATCATGTGAAGTACTACCAACCTCAACCTCATGTGATGAAGCATCTAACTGTGCCTGGTACTCTTTCTCAGCAAAGTCATGAATGCTCAATGTCTTCTCATCACTACCAGGTATCTCACTATCCTGCACAACAACATCCTCATAATCATCTTCTGAACCCACTACACTATAGTCACTGCTTGTTGTAACTATACCATCTTGAATACCTATGGCATCACCCTTTGATGATCTATAAACAATTATCTCAATTTGAGTATCAAGTTGACCGTTACTATCAATCTATGTAATATCCTTTCCCACCACCTCCTATTGCAGAGTAGAATCTGAGACCTCTACCTGGCTATCATCTAGTTTCTCAAACTTCTCATGCAAGTTCTTGGTAATTGTGTCATCTTCCCTGTGAGAAAATTTTCCAAATAGAAATCCAGTCAACTTATCCACCTTAGCTGGGTTGGACAACATTCCATTCATTATACGATGGTGCTCAACCAACTTTTCAGACATGTAATGGCGTATTTTTATAAGTTTATCTCGAATGTCTAAATAACCATCCTTTCTAATGTTTTGACTCTGGATATCAATTGTCCAAGATCGTTTCCTCTGAGACTCTGTACTATACCTATCCATTCTGGATAAAGTAGAGTGTAATCCCAATAGGATATAACTTCTTCAAACACCAAGAACTAACATGCAAATGATTAGAAATAGCATGCAACCATAGATTTTGACATGCAACTGATTAGAAGCAACATGCAACCACCAAATCCACCAAGAACTAATATGAAAATTATTAGAAGTAGCATGCAACCATAAATTTTGACATGCAACTAATTAGAAGCAATATGCAATCATAAATTATGACATGCAAGATCTGGGTAGTTGTCAAAACTGACATGCAAGATCTAGGTAGTTGTCAAAACTGACATGCAAACTTCTACAACCACCAAATTCACCAAGAACTAACATGAAAATGATTAGAAGTAGCATGCAGCCATAAATTTTGATATGTAGCTGATTGGAAGCAACATGCAACCATAAATTATGACATGCAAGATTTGGGTAGTTCTCAAAATTGAAATGCAAGATCTGGGTAGTTGTCAAAACTGACATGCAAACATCTATAAACCCTCAGGCTGGCAAGATCATGGCTCTGATACCACTGAAATGTCCCTTTTCTGATTTTACATGATATTTCATGCCTCTAATCATATCTTTAGGATCAAACAACTAATATCACAAAGATCCACCAAATTTCTCAAGAAACCCCAAATCGGGTATGCCAGAAATAGTGCCAAAAGCTTCACAACTTCACAAATTATTAATAAATCTGAAAGTGGAAATTTTTATAGAAATTTGAGCAGCATAAAATCCTACAAAATTAAATTTCCAGATTCATATATCCTTTACACAACAATTCACAAATGTAGGACAAAAACTATGCTCATCAGGGTCCTGAAATTAACACCAAAATGCCCGGAAACACCACAAAAACACTAATAATCTATCTCAGAAGTTTAACCACATCCCAATACATATATTCAGCTCTATTTTAACATATTAAAGTCTGAAATACAGCAGCAACCAAAATTGATATGAAATACTCAACTGAAAACACCAAACTCATACAAAAAAACACACCCGAAAACTCACAAATCTGCACTGTTCAGCACAAAGGCAAACTCTGTATAAGCATGCACATGGAATGGCTTCAAAATCCTATCCTTAGCCATCCTAGAAACCTACAAATTATCATTCTTGGGTCTCCCTGGAAACCTGCAAACTCCCGTTCTTGGGTCTCCTTCTCCACAGGTTTGGCAACCTTTGAAGAATAACAAAGAATGAGCAAAAATCAAGTTCTGGAATCAGCCCAAAATGCCTCCAAACCCCTTAAATGAGGGCATAACCGTAACTCACATCCAAGAGAGGTTAATGAAACATATTTTAATAATAATTTCATTTATTAGTCCAATGGTTTCCAAAGATTAACCCCCTTTTTCCGAAACTTCACTTTCTTGGGCCTGCTTGCCTTAGCAAAGATTATTATTTTTTTATTATTTGAAAAGGGGACATGACATGGTATTAATGGCCAATTTTGGGTAGTTATGTTTCTTTGTTAATGATATTCTACAAGACTGTAGGAAATTGCTAATATCTGATGTAGTTATTATTTTTGAGCTGTGTTTATTGTTGTCCAATGCCATGTTATATTTTTGATCTTTAGTAATATACTGTTCGTTCTCTCTTTAGTATACTAAATGATATTAACCTCCTGTTAATGCTCTGGCTCACTAATTTGTAATCATATACTCAATTTATCCATTTTACATCAATGGAAATTCTCTACATGAATTTGAATGAACTCCAAAATGAACCTGATTTTGCACAACATAGTATAGATACACCTTTCTTATTCTTTTTGGTATTGTTTTCTGCATGTTGCGGAGTATGTGTGTTCACTTTTTGAAATCACTGGCACCTTTGGTAATTTAGTTTCATGGATATATCCTTATTTTTTTCTGTGTTCTTTATTTCATTTGTCACTAAGGTGGGTCTTGCTTTCCTTGTATAGTGCTCAATGATTGCCTTCTATACAATTTAGGCAATAACCTACCACGTTGCTACTTGAATCGAAACTTCTTTATTGCTGTCCTATTCAAACTTATAATTATTTTTTATTCCCATCAATAATGTTTCAATATCACCATGTATGCAAGAGCCTTGATTTAGTATCGTGTGCTACTGCAACATTAATCTTTGACGCCTCAATGTTTTTTTTTTTTTTAAAGCAAACGTAGCAAGCCACTATAATATTTATTAATCTAATTCAACGAGGTCAACTGGGAAAGAATCAGTGAAGAAAACCCAACATCATCCCTAAAGTTTACATGTATGTATATATTAATAGAAAATAATGACAAAAGGTTATCACCCATCTTAAGATAACCCACTCTATGTTTCTGAATAATACATATACAATAAGTTTGGCAGCAAATAGACTTAGAGCTGCAACATAAGAGATACCTCCAATTGAAAAAAGATAATTTCCGAGATGAACCATTGCTTTGCAATTCTGCCCAAACTGAAAGAACACGAATAGAAGGGCCAGAGACCAAAAAAGAGAATTCCATAGCCAAATCATGAAATTGAATTATGTACGAGCCAATCTAAATTAGAGTTAGGCACATCGATTGAATCCCAAAGATTCTATTCCAATGGTTGTGGAATTACTACCAATGCATTCAACTGAGTGGGGGTTGAAACATTAGGATCTGACTGCAAATTAATCATGGCCATTCCAACTAACAAGATTCTTTCCACCACCCACTCACCCAAAAACTGTGGATTAGAGGGCAAAGATTGTTTCAAATAATTGATATTGTAGTTATCTATGAAATTCTTCATTGCCTCAAGAACAATATAATATTCATGCTTTTGTAGGATTTGAAAATGTGAAAATAGACCACCTACTAAAGCCATACCATTCCATAAATCATATTTCTGCATGGCCATCTCCAATTTATAATCCAGTAAGAAATGTGGCAAAATTACCTTACGAGCTAATCCTTGAAGTAACTCTAGAGATTGTAGAAGATCCATGGCATTGGACAGGAAAATAGCTATGACCTAGGAGGGATATAAAAACACAAGTGCCGAGGGACAGAGAAGCTCCTCACCAATGATGCACCAAATGGCTGAATTGACTGAGTGTGAGTTCATATTGAACATTTGATTCAGCACCTCATCTATTATATTCCTAGGAAGCACAACTTCATCTAAGGCCGACTGTAGCCAAATTCATTTTTTTTTTGGCATGACTAGATGATGTTGCATATGACATGTTACATAGACCAAATCAATATCCCACCCAGAATTCATATTTCAACACAATCTTAGCTTATAGATTGAATTTGCCTAATTTAGCATTTGCAAATATTTTTTGAGATGATGCGATCAGTCTTATTAAATAATCAAATTGCAACTTGTCATTTAATATCTCTAGTGATGTCCTAATCCTGCCTGTAAATAGTACTACAAACATTACTCCTTAAATATTCAGATTTGTTCACATGAAGCAATTGACCAACATGACATCAAAATTAAATATCACCAGATAATAAAAGATTTGGATCCTGCAAATTGTACTTTGGAGGTCATGTCAGTGTAAATTCTCTAAATAAAAGCATGCAACATTAAATTCATTTGCGTATGACACCAACTTATAAACAGGGTAACTCGACATCTGATAAGCATAACTTGGCATCAGAGACACTCAAAAAAACTCGACATCTGAATTAAAGACTCAGTTGCTTGGCACTCAAGAACTCGACACTAATTACTTTTATGCCTACTCGGCACTTGAAAGGATCCTGTATACTTGGCACTCCTAAAGAACTCGACACCTGAAGCCTGAAGAACTTGGCATAGTTAAAGAACTCAGCACCAGTTATCAGATTGCCAACTCGACACCTGAAAGGATCCTATATACTCAGCACTATTGAAAAACTTGACACCTAAAGCCTAAAGAACTTAGCACTAGTTATCAGAATGCATACTCGGCACCTGAAAGGATGTAGCCTGAAGAGCTTGGCATTTGAAAAATTGACTAAGCTTAACTCAAAATGAAAAACACTAAGGAGCTTGGCTCCTAAAGGATGATGCATAGCTCAGAACATGAAACAAAAATACTCGGCATCATAAGATAACTTGCTTATTTCAAACATTACTACTATTAGCTGCTACCATGTCATCATGAACAAATTTTTTTAGAACCTTATGTTGCTCAATAAAAGGTAGATAATGAAAAGTAGAGACATTAACCCCATCACATCCCAAATTTGATAAAAAATTTGCAACTTCATTTCCTTCATGATAAGTATGCAAAAGGAAAATGTCCCAACATTCATCAAGGAGTCTCTAGATTTGATTGAGAACATACTTTAGTTTCTAGGAAATAATGCGTCTATGAATACAAGCATCAATAATAACTGAAGAATCCCCTTCAATATGTAACCTATTAAAATAGACTTGTTTAGCTAATAAAAGCCTAGCCAACAAAACATGAGCCTTAGCAATATTGTTTGTGTTAATAGGTAGAGGAGATACTCTGATTGCTACAACCTTACCAAAAGAATCTCAAATACAAACCCCAACACCTGAAGGACCAGGATTTCCTCTAGAAGCACCATCAAAATTCAACTTCCAAAAACTAGAAGATGGAGGTCTCCAACTGTTCTTCCTAAATAAGATCTGAGCTGGTGATGCACTAATTTTCAACCCATTAGCAATAAACAATAATTTCCATTCTTGGACAAGTTGTGAATCCCAATGAGTCACAATTAGATTAAATTTAATCCTTTTCAAACTGGAATTAGTCACTTCTAAGATAGATCTATCAATAACATTTAAGGAAATTTCTAATGGAAGGGATTATTTTCTAAAAATATGCTTATTTCTTTCCCACCAAATAGCCCAAACTACCAAAGCTAGAACACATTTCCATAGAATTTAGGCAGGACAACTGAGGGTATATTGTTGTATTTACTAGCATGGTTGTCAATAACATGGCTTGTCTTCCCTTCTTCTGCAGTTATTATAGACATTGCATTTTATATGCTAAGTGCTTTTGTCATATATATTCATTGATAATGCCACTCTCTAATTTATAAATATTCAAATTTCACAATTGCTGATGTAGCATGTAACATTTAATAATTTTCTCAATTATGTCACTATTTCTAGATAAATCACTATCTGTAATATAAATTGCTTTTCCATAATCAAATGCTGCCATGAATTCAATCATACGCTGACTTATAGTGAAGTCTAGCTTTTCCATTTTGTTTGATATTGTCTTATTCAGATGCATCATTCTTTGACAACTTCTTTCATTTGTCTTGTTTTTTTGAAGAATTTTATCATCCAGTCTGATTTGGGTTTACATAGTTTGGGCCGAAAATACCTTGATCAAATTATTATTTTTGTCTTTTGCCTTTTCTATAATTTGTGTGCAGTTTGCAAGTACTTCTCTTCCTGCTAGCTTGTCCCCCTTTTAAATTTTTTTTCCATAATCCTTCACTCATAGGATGGCAGGATAATTAGCTCTGATACTTGATGGCATGAAGAAATAGAAGTCTTATTAGCCCTTTTTGTGAACATTTGTCTATAACATACTGAACTTTATCATCTTTTAGTATAAATATTTTTGAACTTTTGATGTATAAAGTATGGACATAAGGCATAAAAATGATATTCGGAATTATATCTAAAAAGGGGATCATTTTGTGGTAAAAATATTTCTTCATGAATGTTTGATATGGGTAGATCTTCCTACAGCTGAAGAGATTGCAAAAACTATTAGTTGAATAATTAATTCCTTTTCTTTATAAACTAATAAATGAAAATAAATGTTTATGGGAAGTCTTGTGTGTATTAAACATTGATCGCAGGGATACAAATAGAGTGGGAGTTAAACAAACTGTGAAGGAATAGCGCTAAGGCATTGATGATATTAAGGAGAAGCGTTATGACACCGTTATAGCTAGAAGACTTGGCAACAAAGTCAGAAGGGACCTGTTTTAATGAATAACAAAGTGGAACCTGATAAAGCGACTGAGCAAGGAAGTAAGCATCAAAGCAATCAGTTAAACATGCAACACATGATAACTGGATTCTTGGAAGCTATTTGAAGTCAGATAAAAGAACATATCTAGCATTTTCTATGATCTATATTTGTGGGGAATTTAAGGGATTATTAATGTCTTTCTAATTGCATGTTTGTAGTCTTAAGTTGTAACTGACTTTCCTTCATGATAAAGTCGTAGTTTTAGGAGTTTTTTGTTCTTCCTTCCTTTTAAATAAGACCTCATCTATATCTATGAGGTTAAGTAGTGAGTAGACAGACAGAGTTGATGGAAATCTTATTATTTTTCTCAAGTTATTGTAATACTGCATATTTGATCAATACATGCCTTTACTGAGTTTCTACACTTTTTTCTGAGCTTATCTTTCCTTCATTCTTCCATGGGGGCTTACGCAAAAGGTGGATTTTAATTTAGTAAGTAGGAGTTAGACTCAGTTTTCTAAGTTAAGATAGAACTACTATTCTTGCAGCCACTTGAAACAGAACCAGTCACTGTTCCTGCAGCAGTAGGTGCATAGATGTATGGCTAACTAATTAGAATTTCCTTCCAAGTATTTGATAGTTGTCTTTCCTTTGGATAAACTAGATTTACTTAATGGTTATTGCATTCAAGGTAGTAATGACTTTTAGTGAAAACTAGAGCATATACTTTGTAGACATCATCTCAAGTTCATGCTCTCGGATTGACATTTAATGAAAATTAGCATAGTACATTGGTAGTAAGGGATGTCCAATCTTGTAACTAAAAAGGTGTTATATTGATTAGACATATTTTTTGTGCCATTGCCAAGGATGGTGTCAATCTAGTATTTACTATTGAGTCATTTAGTTTCATTTTTAGCATTCTTGCATGCATAGAAGAAGAGATCACCTTGGAAGATTTCTTCCCAACTTCAATCAGGAAGATCCTTTTTATCCTGACCCTGAAGAAAAAGAAGAGAGAGAAGAAATAGAAGAAGAACTGTTTGAGAATGTATTTGCAAAAGTACTAGAATAAGTACAATCACCAACCACATCTAAAGAATCCTTCCATTTGAATAATATTTTTGCTGAGCCAGAATATCAAGATAATCCATTAGCTCTAGTCATTTATCAGCCACCACTAGGAAATCTACAAATGGAAGTAGCTTAGCCTACCTTTCCCTTTCCAATTCCTCCTTAGCAGGGTAATCAAAATTTGAAAAATATACCCTCAACTGCTCTACCTAAATTCTATGGCCTTATTATTGAAGATCTAGAAAATTTTCTCTTTGAGTTCAACATCCTTTGTCAAAGTTATGACTACACAACTGATGCCCATAAGTTGAAATTATTTCCATCAACTCTCAAAGAAGCCGATTTAAGATGGTTCATGAGTCTAGGTGCCAATGCTGTGACAGATTGGCCAACTATGAGTAACTTGTTCCTTAATAAATATAAGAAATATTGCAGAGGCCATGATTTGAAAGGATATGACGTTTTTAAAATGTCACAAAAGGAGGATGAGACTTTGGAGGACTATGTTGCCCAGTTCATGTTTAACCTATAGCACAACACACAACATCAGCTGAACAAGGAGTCTCAAAAGCATCTCTTTCTAAAAGGAGTACATGATAGGAGTATGGAAGCTTCAAACTTAATGGCTGAAGGTGATACTACACAGAAGACATGGGCTGAAATTCAAAATATTTGTTTGAACTATTCCAGAGCAACAACAAAAAAAGGATGAGGTTTGAAGGACTTACTGCAAAATTTTTTTGGGGCGGGAGTATCTAAGACAAAACTGTCAAACCTCTTGTCAAATTTCAAGCAAGACATCATTAATGATGTTGCTACACAATTGGCTACCATGCAAGCACGAAGGAAGAAGGAGAATGCCGATAGTATGTTGGCAGAATATTGCCCCCATTGTAGAGAAAAGAAATGCAACTGCCAATGTAAGCCTATTGCTAGCTTGGAATCACAACATGTGCCTACTGACTTTAAGGCAATTGATGAAGGTAGGGAAGTCCTCTATGTTTATCAACAAAGGCCGTGGGCTACAAGATCAGGTATTCTTCAAGATCCACTCCATAATTATGGTAGTAATAGTCAATGGAAACAACAACATGGTAATTATAATCATTGGCAACAACCTAACCAAGGTTGGAAAAAGGTTGGCAGTAGCCTAATCAAGGATGGCCATAGTCTAACCAAGGATGGTAGCGGCCTAACCAAGGTTGGCACCAACCTCAGCAGGGTCGGCAACAACCTCAACAAGGTTAGCAGCAAACCCAAAATTGGTAGTAGCACCAGCATCAATCGGCCTTGGCTCAACCTCCTCAATAGAAAGCCTTAATGCCTCCTACAACCAATACAACCCCTCCAAAAAAACCACAGTTACCTGCACAACCTGCACCTAATCCTAATAGTGCAAAACCTTCAGCCCAGCAACAAAGTTATTCCATTACCCTAAATGATATCCATCTAAGATCTGGAACAACGCTTGCCTCACCTCAGCAACCCATTATAACAGAAATAGATGATACAAATATTGAGTCAATTCAAAAACTTTCTATCACTATTTCTCCAATAGCCAAGACATAGCCATTTCTTAGCAGGTTAACAGAGAAAACCTTGCCAAGAAAAAATCAAGCTACACTGGACTTACTTGAGCAACTCAAGAAAATGACAGTAAAAATTCCCTTTCTTGATGCAATAAAGGTAGTACCTATATTTTCAAAATCTATCAAAGAAGCCTGTGTTAAAAATATAGGAAGGAAAAAGAAAGACCTAAAGACTATCCATGTCCTTGGACAGCTTTATGATCTTATGCTTGATAACTGTAAAATGCCTAAGTATGCAGACCCTGGAAGCCCCGTAGTGACCCTCACCATTCAAGGATTACAAGTCCAGAATGTCTTAATAGACCTAGGAGCATCCATCAATGTAATGACCAAGGAAGTAGTGTCCAAATTAAGCATCATCAGTCTCAGGCAAACACCAACAATCTTGCAACTAGCAAATAGTTCTACCATCATTCTTGATGGTATGCTAGAAGATGTCACTATTACATTACATTCATGGGAGTATCCAGTTGATTTTGTCATACTCTCTCCAAAAAATAGTACTGGGGGATACCCTATCATTTTAGGATGACCATGGTTAGCCACAACAGATGCTTATATTGCATGCTGATAAGGGAAAATAACTATTTTAGATGGAATGAACACTAAAAATTTAACCTTGTATTCGCCTGCTTAGCCTTTGCTGCAGGATGATCAAATTATTTGGCCAAATATGGATGGCTCTGATATGGACATAGATTCTATTCAACAATTGATGATGATCTCACAGGACTCATTTGTAAACATTAAAGAAGAAGATGATGTCATTTCTTCTATCATACTAAATGAGTATGGAACACAACTTGAGACATCTTCTAAGCAAAAGTGTGTTTTAGAAAGCATTTTGCCTTTATCTGCTGAACTGCATTATTCTGAGTCTACATAGCCTATGCATTCACTCCTACCACATGAGATAGATTCACAACCAATTATTCAAATTTTAATGGTTGAAAAAGTAGTCAAAATAGTAATTGTTCTAGGAAGAGAATTAAATATAAGCAAGTCCTTATCTCAAGCACAACATCATGATACCCTGCAACTGTTACAAAAGCACCAGGATGCTTTTTCTTGGGAGTATACAGATAGGAAAGGTTTGGATCTTGCACTCTATACCCATAGAATTTATATCAGTCTAGATTATAAACCTGTGAGACAACCTCAGCGTAGGATAAACCCAACATTAAGGGATATTGTTAAAAATGAATTGCAAAAGCTACTCAATGCTGGCTTCATATATCCTATTTTAGATAGCCAATGGGTGTCACCATTGGTTATTGTTCCCAAAAAGGGGGGAAAATGGTGAGTCTACATAGATTACAGAGAACTTAACTCTGCTACTAAGAAGGATCATTTTCCACTGCCTTTTGTTGATCAAGTTCTTGACAATCTTGCAAGAAAAAAATATTTTTAATTCTTGGACAGATTTAGTGGCTACAATCAAATCTAGATAGCACCAAAGGATTAGGACAAGACCACATTCATGTGTCCATGGGGGACATTTGCTTATGCTGTCCTACCATTTGTTTTGTGCAATGCACTTGCAACTTTCCAAAGAGTTGTCATTAGCATTGTTTCTGATATATCTGCAGATTCTTTGGAAGTATATATGGATGAATTCACCACATATTGAAAAACATTTGAAGAAGCCAAGGAAAACTTGGAAAAGGTTTTACAAAGATGCAAAGACTACAATTTGTCTTTAAATAGTGAAAAGTGCTTTATGATGATGAAAGAAGGAGTGGTGTTGGGAAACTTTATTTCCCCTAAAGGAATTGAAGTAGATCCAGCAAAAATAGAAGTCATATATACATTGGCTGTACCAGCTAAATTGAAAGAAGTCAAGAGTTTTCTAGGACATGCAGGATATTATCAACATTTTATCAAAGATTTCAGTCAAATTGCAACACCTTTATATAAATTGCTTCGAAAAGATGTAGAATTTTAATGAGATTCAGAGTGTACAAAATATTTCCTATAGCTTAAGGAAGCCCTCTCAATAGCACCAGTGCTTCGAAGACCAAATTGGGAGTTACCTTTTCACATACACACATATGCTTCAGATCATGCCATTAAAGTGGTAGTTGGCCAAAAGATAGATTCAGTAGAACATGCAATTTACTATATCAGCAAAAATCTTCAAGGAGCCGAGTATAACTACATTGTGATAGAGAAAGAACTAATTACTGTAATTTATGCTTTGAATAAATTCAGACATTACATTATAGGATACAAAATATTTGTATATACAAATCACTCTGCTATCAAATATCTAATGAACAAGCTAGCAATCTTTGGATGATTGGCTCAATGGTTGTTACTAATGCAAGAATTTGACATCACCATTATTGACAAGCCAAGAAAAGAAAATGTTGTAGTTGATTTCTTGTCTTGACTTCAAACACTTGATGATCCTGTAGCCATAGAAGATAGCTTTCCTGATGAACATCTCTTCCTTTTTTCAACACAAAACCCTTGGTATGCTGACATTGCCAACTATCTAACTACTGGCCAAACTTCTCCACATTTTTCTACAAAAGAAAAATGATTACTGGCAGAAAAGAGTTTTAATTTCTCATGGATCTCAGGATTCATGTTTTATACTGGACTAGACCAGGTAACACAAAGATGTCTCAGAGAGGATGAAACATATGATGTTCTTCGTGCTTGTCATGACAACCCTTGTAGTGGTCACTTTACTAACAAATAGACTACATTAAAGATTCTGAATATAGGTTATTATTGGCCTACACTTCACAAAGATGTGGCTCATTATACAAAAAAATGTGATAAATGTCAAAGAATGGGTAGATCGACAAAAACAAGTGAAATGCCCCTACAGCCACAGATAGTAGTAGAACCATTTGATAAATGTGGAATTGATTCTTTTGGCCCTATTGAACCACCATCAGAAGGAAAAATTTACATATTGGTTTGCACTGATTATGTTACTAAGTGGGCTAAAGCAAAACCCATGAAGCATCCTCGTGACAATAATGTTGCCAAGTTTCTATACGAAGGTATCTTTACCAGATTTGGTGTTCCAAGAGAATTAAAATTAGATCAAGGGCCTCAATTCACATCTAATCTGATAGTACACTAATGGAGGAGTATAAAATTTGGCATGGAAAATCATCTCCGTGCCATCCACAAGCTAATGGATAGGTAGAAGTGACAAATAGAGAGCTTGAACATATTCTCACTAAAACAGTGTCTTTGCATTGGAAAGATTAGGCAGCTAGACTTCTTGAAGCCTTATGGGCATACAGAACAACATTGAAATCCACTACTGGGTTTACGCCTTTTCAACTCCTATATGGGAAGACAGCTATTATGCCCATTGAATTTGAACACAAAACTCTATGGACAGCTTTGGAACTTGATATTACCCTTCCTATAGCACAATAGGATTGCATTTTGCATCTCAATGAATTGGATGAATGGAAAAGATCGGCTCTTCATAACACAAAATTAATTCAGAGTCAAAGAAAACAATGGCATGACAAATTCATTAAAGACAAAGAATTTTTTGTTGGTGATTGGGCGCTCCTGTATGATTCATGATATCAGCATCACCAAGGAAAATTTTAGACTCGATGGCTTGATCCCTATGAAATCATTACAATTTTTAACAATGGAGCAGTTCAACTATCAATAATTGATCTGATCAAATTCAAACTCTTGGTTAATGGGCATCGCCCGAAGTTATATCATAAACCAACAACTAGGGAAGAATTTCTTCAGCAGTTCACCACAACAGAAACATCTCTTCCTACAACCACTTCATCTGAGTCTCCCACTCAGATGCCTACAACCCCTTGAATTTATTTTCAAGGCCTTCATAATAAAAATTTTGCACTCATGTGAAAATTCATTCCTTTTCCACCTCATTGCATCCCATTTTTTTGTCTTTCCATTATCATACCATCTCACTTTCTCTCATACGACAATATTCAGACCGTCCTTCCTATCGCAGCTCAGGTCAATCACATTTGACCCCTTTGCATTTGTTTAATTTATTATTTATTTAGAAAAGTATGTTATTTCAATTTTTAGAATTTACAATCTTTATAGTCTGGTGGGACCCAGTCTCTGCTAGGTTGGAGGGAGGGAAAATTGAAATCATGAATGCAAAATCAAGGAAATCTTAAGTTGGCATGTAGGATGTATGGGGAAGGGTCACTTTAGTAATGAGTTGGAATCCCTTTGTACTTCCAAAATGTGTGAAATAATGTAAAGAAGGCTAACTATTAAATCATTATTTCACATAACCCCTCATTAATATGGCATATATTTTTGAGCATGATCTTTATCCTCATTATGGTCTGGTGATTAAAATGCCGTCATGAAGTATCGAAGGATGTGATGTTTGGAAAGTATTGAAGTATTTCAATTTGCCTTTGTTGAAACCCTTGTAGCTATCACTACCCATACTTTGAAAATCACTTGTAGTGAATTTTCTTGTACTAGCATTTTTTTTCGAAAACATGGGTGGAGAACCTCAACGACATGAACCAATAGACCACAGAGTCTTACTGGTAGACCCAACAACATGTAGTTTATTTCAACAACGAGGTTGGCTGGCTTATTATCTCAGTTTGAAACAATTTGATTAGGAAATTGCACTCCAACTTCATAATACATTGAGGGATGGATATGCAACTGTTAAGGGCATTCAGATAGAATTCACCAAAGAAGTGGTGGCAGAAGTTTCTAGTTTGCCCATAAATGGAGAATGTTGGATAGAGGACATGGATGCACGACAAGCAAAAGAGAAATTCTCAGTACTTGGAGATCCTTGACTGGAGGAAAACAAAAAGCAAGGTACATTACGATTATCTCTCCCTTTGCAATTCATCCACCCTGCTGAATTTATCATAATATATTTTAATTGTGAAGGAAGATATTCCTATTTGCATGCTATTCATTTCAAAATTTTGAGTGGTTTACGACATGGGGATTGTCTTATAAATATTTCAAGTTTCCTTTATAATATTATCAAAAGGCAAGCTACCTATGTACAACAAGGCAAAACCCAGTCAGTATCCCACCATTTCTTGATTAGGGCTATAATTGAAAAGGAATTGACTAGGCAACACTTGAGAACATGGGAGGATTTTGTAAAACTAAGGACTAAGGGACCTAAAAGGGGTGGACCTAAAGGGAAAGGAGTAGGGACAAGAGAGAAAACTACTGTAGGAGTCAGGAAAATAGTATATAGAATGGCTCAAGAAGCTTCGGCTTCTACTTCTGTACCTAAAACTGTAAAAAGAAAATTTTTGACTGCAGAAGCCTCAACTTCTAGGAAGAGAAAATCACACACAATTGCCATAGAGGAAGGTTCAAAAGAAGTATCTCTAGTATCACAAGAACCTACACTTAACCCAAATAAAGGGAAATCCATCAATAAGGGCAAGAAACCAATTTCTACTCCACAACGAGTCACCAGAATGTCTGGGGTAAATTTGAGAACTGAACCTCTTGCACCACCTATTGATGTTTAAACTCCAGTATCTACACCTGCACGGTCACCAGAGCACACAAAACCTACTCCTGAACATGAAAATGATCTTAAGGAAATTCTTGCAAAACCAAATAGCACTATTAATGTTGATAGTGACATGGAGTCCTCAGAGGAAATAGTGTTCAGGGTTGGACAACTAGCGGAGGAAATTGATAATCTACCACCAGAGGAATATCCATCTATTGCACAAGAAATGGTTCAAAAAATTGTTGAAACATTTCAAGTTAAAATGACTATTGCACCCTATCCTGTAGCTGTTGCCCCTTCATAAAAAGTTGATAACACTATTGCTTGTCAAAATAATACCTTTGTTGAACGACAACATTCTCAGGACGACAACACTGATGACCACCATCATCCTAAGCACCACATTGAAGATTATAGACTTGTTGTCTGTCATCATACACCACCAGACATTTCTACACAATTAACAACCAGATTTAGTTTGTACCAACAATTTAAATGGGAAAAAGAAAACTAAGATCTAGAAAGGAAGCAATTGCTCAGAACTATTAGGGAATAAGCACAACAAATTGAAGAGAAGGATAGTAAAATTATGGTCTTGCAACAACGTGTCACAAAGATTACAGAGCTCATTCTAGAGCTTGTAAATTGCAGGTCCCCATCTCTAGTTTACACACTATATCTAAAGGAGCAAATGATTAATTTTCAATTGTCTCAAATTTCTCGGGGTTTGAACCCTTCCTTACACACTTCCCAGGAATTTTATGCAACATTCAAATTAGTTCTAATGACTCTGCATAATCTCCTCTATGAATTATATGTTCATAATATTACTATTCCAGATGATAAAGATTGGAATTCATTGTTATATGTGGAAGATGTAAAATTTAGGGCCGTTATGTCATGGATGTAGAATGAGATTAGTCGAGAGAACCAGGCTGCTCCTTATAGGGAAAAGGAAATGTTTGAACCATTGTACATTTGACCAGAGGTACAAAACACTTACAGAGTATTCTTTGATTGGCTTTCCATTAACAATAATTGAAGTGCTACTGCCAAAATCCACCTTGTCCATGAACAGGCATTTCTGGATTGGGAACAACATTGTTCTGCACATGCCTCTGATGTTATACAAGCCTCCCTTCAAAGATGGATCTAATTGCCAGAAGATTTGAAAACAAGGGAGTTTCACTCTCCCCAAAATTTGGAGTTGGCCATCAGCAGGATGCCCAAGTATATGATGTTAGGTAGAAGTCAAAAAAATTATTGGGTACCTCTTCGTTTCCAACCGCCAATACTCTTACATCCTATGCTTGGAAAGTATGATTCATTTGCTGAATATAACATGATTGCCAAATAATAGAAATGGGAAAGGTTGAAACAAAATCATGGATATTTTAATTACAGAGCTCATGAATTAGGGAAGAAAATTGCTAATAATATCAGGTTGTGGATGAGGATCAAAAACCTATAGATGCTGAAGGGACCAACCCCATGACTATTGGGGGGAAAAATGATGACATGAAGAAATAAAAGTCTTATTAGCCCTTTTTGTGAGCATTTATCTATAAAATACTGAACTTTATCATCTTTTAGTATAAATATTTTTGAAATTTTGATGTATAAAGTATGGACATAGGGCATAAAAATGACAATTGGAATTATATCTAAAAAGGGGATCATTTTGTGGTAAACATATTTCTTCATGAATGTTTGATATGGGTAGATCTTCCTATAGCTGAGGAGATTACAAAAATTGTTAGTTGAATAATTAATGCCTTTTCTTTATAAACTAATAAATGAAAATAAATGTTTGCGGGAAGTCTTGTGTGTATTAAACGTTGATCAAAGGGATACAAGCTAAGCGAGAGTTAAAAAAACTATGAAGGAATAGCACTAAGGCATTGATGATATTAAGGAGAAGCATTATGACACCGTTGCAGCTAGAAGACTTGGTGGCAAAGTTAGAAGGGACCTATTTTAATGAATAACAAAGAGAGACCTGATAAAGTGGCTGAGCAAGGAAGTAAGCATCAAAGCAATTAGTTAAACATGAAATGCACGATACCTAGATTCCTGGAAGCTGTTGAAGTTAGATAAAAGAATAGATCTAGCATTTTCTATGATCTATATTTGTGGAGAATTTAAGGGATAATTAATGTCTTTCCAATTGCATGTTTGCAGTCTTAAGTTGTAACTAACTTTCCTTCATGAGAAAGTCATAGTTTTAGGAGTTTGTTGTTCTTCCTTCCTTTTAAATAAGACCTCATCTGTATCTATGAGGTTAAGTAGTGAGTAGACAGACAAAGTTGATAGACATCTTATTATTTTTCCCAAGTTATTGTAATACTGCATATTTGATGAATACATGCCTTTATTGAGTTTCTACACTTTTTTCTGAGCTTATCTTTCCTTCATTCTTCCGTGGGGGCCCATACAAAAGGTGGAGTTTACTTTAGTAAGTAGGAGTTAGACTCAATTTTCTAAGTTAAGATAGAACTGTTGTTCCTACAACCACTAGAAACAGAACCAATCACTATTCCTGTAGTAGTAGGTGCATAGATGTATGGCTAAATAATTAGATTTTCCTTCCAAATATTTGATAGTTGTCTTTCCTTTGGATAAACTAGATTTACTTAATGGTTATTGCATTCAAGGTAGTAATGACTTTTAGTGAAAACTAGTGCATATACTTTGCAGACATCATCTCAAGTTCATGTTCTCGGATTGACATTTAATGAAAATCAGAATAGTACTTTGGTAGTAAGGGATATCCAATCCTATAACTAAAAAGGTGTTATATTGATTAGACAATACCACTTGTAATGAACCCAATTTGGGGGGTCATTCATTTATGTGTGACTTTCCTTTATTTTGTATCCTTTTTATATAAATTTAAATAACACAGTCAGAATTAAGCAATTTGAAATAAGGCAGTATTAAGAATGTCAGAATATGTAGGACGTCTTTGATATGACTTAATATGTATGCTCTGGATATTGCCAAAAGTTGTGTCTAATATCACCATAATAATATGCTTAAATGATGATGCTATCTTTGAATGTAGACTTTATTACAGAGTGATCCTTACAGGATACGATATATAAAAATTTCTCCAAATCATTCGATGAATAAACTGTTCCTACTTGTGTTGGCTGAGATCCTTTTTGCATGTCGAGGGTGTATATACTTGCTATTGATATGCTTTTCTACCATGATGATCGACATAAGAAAGGATTACCATCTTATATATCTCCTGCTCAACAGGATAGGTCGTGTGGAAGAGACACACCTGTTCTAAGAGATTACTTAGAGTCTTCCAACCCTAACAAATTGTTTGAGTCGATAATCAATGTGGAATAGTTGATGATTGGATAGTTGCTAAAATAACTTCTCCATTGAATCTACAACTCCTTTTTCTCTTTCCTTTCATCAACAAAATGAATGTTCATTACTTTGAACAGGAGCCATTTAACACTTTGATTGGGTGTTACATCCAATGGTCTCTTGCCTAGGCTATTCTTGAGCTACAAATATACTATGGTTAATATGCATTATATTGCAATGGATTGTATTTTCAATTATATTTTAATGATGTTTAATACCGAATATATTTTATAATAGATTCAGTATTATTAGAATATTTATTATTTAATTTATTCATTACTTATAATATTTAATAATTCAATAATGGTACTATCACTTAGAAAATATATCTTTACATTTGTATCACAATGATATAATATAATATTATTTTCATAATATATGTTATAAAATTATTATTGTTATTTGATATTATTTATAACTCATATATTTATTTGTTAATTATTATATGTTTCATAGATTATATATATTATCTTTACATATATATATATATATATATATAATATTAAATGTATCAAAATATATGTATTAAATGATCTTATATTTATCCATTATTATTATTTAACTCATAAAATCTTTTCTATAACTGGGGACATCATAGGGTAGTAGATAGGAGTTTATTAAATGTTTCACAAGTCCATTGTATGGCAAGATAATCCATTGTACAGATTTCTACAGCAAATTGAATGAAAAAATCTGATTTCTTGCATAGTTAAAGGGTTTTTTGTATGATTCAAAGTTCTTTCTGATTGGATTGCCTTCTATAATGTTTGATCATTCACATTTCACCTCCTTCAATTATTTCATGTTCTAAAACCCTACTACAGTTGTTGTTCATCATGTTTGTGCTATTCAGTCTTTGGAAAATTGGATTTTTAGACATTTTTGTGTAGATTTCACACTGTGAATGTCATTCTATGAATGTAGCACTCCGATTCTCATAAATGGCATCTTATTGACATCCATTTAACATGTATAGCATCTTACTAATCTTGGAAATGAAAGTTTTATTAATTTGTGTGGTGATCACCATAGGAAGACTAAAAAACTAAGTGAATTTGGGGGGTAGGTTGAAGGTTAGAGAGTTTTGGCCAAACAAGGGCACTATTTTATGATGGAATGTGTATAAATGTGCTGTATACAAAGTTTTCCAACCTTTATTTGTTGCAGGAAACTTTGGCAAGCATGACATTGAGGAAGCCCTAGATTTAAGTGTTTTAAGGGCACAATTTAGGGCTTTGATACCTAGAAGCCTCTTGAAGTCAAATTGACTTCATATTTATTTGATTTGAACCTATTTATGACACTATGCAAAGATTTGGAGCTTGGGAGTTTGAATGGTTAGCACTTCCTTTATAAATGCACAAGGATTAGGCCTTAAAAATTTGAGAAATGGTGAAAACAATCATATACCATCCAAAACAACTTATCCTATCCTTTTGTTATGTTAAAGAACTCCATAAAGGGTACTCAAGAGAATCCATTGTATGGATTTGTACAACAAATTGAATGAAAAAATTTGATTTTCTTGCAAAGTTAAAGGGTTTTTTTGTATGATTCAAAGTTCTTGTTGATTACATTGCCTTGTATAATTTTTGATCAATCTCATTTCACCTCCTTTAATTCTTTCACATTTTAAAACTCTACTACAGTTTCTATTCATCATGTTTGTGCTGTTCAGTCTTTGGAAAATTAGATTTTTAGACATTTTTTTGTAGATTTCACACTATGAATGTTATTCTATGAATGTAGCTCTCTGATTTTCATAGAATCACATCTTATTGACATCCATTTAACATGTAGAACATCTTACTAATCTTGAAAATGCAAGTTTGATGAATTTGTGTGATGATCATCATAAGAAGACTAAGAAACTAAGTGAATTTGGAGGTTAGGTTGAAGGTTTGAGAGTTTTGGCCAAACAAGAGCACTATTTTATGATGGAATGTGTATAGATATGTTGTATACAAGGTGTTCCAACCTTTATTTTTTGTAGGAAACTTTGGAAAGCATGACATTGACAAAGCCCTAGATTTAAGGGTTTTAAGGGCACAATTTGGGGCTTTCGTACCTAGAAGCCTCTTGGAGTCAATTGAATTTATATTTATTTGATTTGAACCTATTTATGACACTATGCAAAGATTTGGAGCCTAGGAGTTTGAATGGTTAGCACTTCCTTTGTAAATGCATGAGGATTAGGCCTTAAACATTTTAGAAATAGTGAAAACAGTCATATACCATCCAAAGCAACTTACCCTATCCTTTTGCTATGTTAAAGAACTCCATAAGGGTACTCAAAAATATAATTTATTTGCCTAGTGTTTTGGAAGAAGTTGAAGAAAAGTCCTTATTATTGTTGTTGCTATTACAAGGCATGTTATTAGGCCTAGTTTGAGGACTATTGAAGTTTTGGTGTCTAAATCATTGAAGAAAGTTTGAAACCTATTCAAGTTGTTGGTCTTTGATAGTTTTGATAATTGAGTGTCAAGACACAAGCATTTTTTTATTGAAGCCGAATACACTAAATATGCCAAGCCACAGTGTGTGTGCTGAGTTAGTATTTCAACAGGTGTCAAGTGACTTCAGGTGCCGAGTAGTATATAAGTGCCAAGTGACAAATAGGTGCCAAGTCATAGTTGATGTTGAGCAAGCTAGAATGCAGTATATTATGAGTAAGCTAGAATCATGTAAGTGTCGAGTGAGATAGAGTGCAATAGGTGTCGAGAAATCTAGGATAGTATGTTCCGAGCACCAGTAGTCCAATATGTGCCACATAGAATAATGCTTACATGCATATTTTCATTTCGTGTTTGTTTATATGTTTACATGCATATGCTTTACTTTTAGCTATAAGATTAATGAAGGTTTAAAAGAATTAAAACTAGTTATTTCTAATTCACACCCCCCCCCCCCCCCCCACACACACACACACACACACTCAGAAGTACTCTTCCCATTTGAACATTCCAACAATTGGTATCGGAGCTTTGGTTCTCACAAGAAGAAGCCTAACATCTTGGAGAAAAAGATTAGAAGATGGAGGTCTTCAAACTTGGGAAGATTATTAACAATCAGGTGATTGATATGCAATTAGCTCTGAAAATCCTTAAAAAGAAGAAAGGAGATAGCCATAGCTGAAAATGGCATACACTACAAGGAGATTGATAGCACACAAGTATTTGCCAATGGAGATTCCAAGGAATTTGATGCAGCAATAACAAAATTGATGGAGAAAAATAGAGCTCAAGTAGAAGAGATAAGGTCTCTTAAAATGGAACAACAATCACAAGCCATAATGTTATGTGAAATAACTGAATAAAAGAAGAGAGCAATTGAGGATAGAGCCATGCTTGAAGATGATAAGAGAAATCTCACCAATAGACTGGCAGAGAAGATAATTGAGTTTGAAAAGATCTCAAACATGCATCTAGACACTTTAACCCAAATGATGAATTATCATCATGAGCTAAACATGAAGGACATTGAGATCTCCACCTTGAAGATGCATAATGAACAATTGCATAATGAATTAAAGAGAGAAAAAGAGATAGCAGAAAGCTACAACAAACCAAATGAGGCTATCAGGTACTTTGAACAATTACTAAAATCACCAAGGGCTAGTAATGATAGTTCAGGAGTTGGTTACATCAACACTAAACAAGGAGAATCATCCAAGACTGGAGCAGAAAGGAACAACAAAGATAAGAACACCAAACCCACTTCTCATTTCTGTAATAAAAAGGGGCACACAGGTAATGTTTGTAGGAGTAGAAAGACCAATCAGCAGGACACATCCAAAAACAAAGGTGATTGTCACAAGTGTAACATGCGAGGAAACTCAACACAAGACTATAGAACCAAAACCATGAGGACACCAAGGTTTGAAGGTCACTGCTACAACTGCAAAAACTATGGACATAGAGCTTTTGAGTGCAATCAAAGCCTATGTGGACAACCAATCAGCCTACAAGGAGAAACAACTATGCACATCACTACAATTGGGATTATAATACCAAACAAAGTTGTCACTACTATCAAGAATATGGTCATGTCCCTCAAAACTGCATAAGAACACACTTCAAGGGAAATTACAACAAATGGTTAAGCCAAACCACATGTTTTAGTTGCTTGGAGATAAGACATATCAGCAGGAACTCTCCAACAAAGGCTAAAGCACCCAAGTTAGAAGTCAACAAGGGTAAAGAAAAAGTTGATACGGAACATATCAAAATAGAGATGAAAAACACATGGCAAAGATGATATGGATCAAGTACACCCAATGGAGGGATCACTTCACCTAAGAGGTCAAGTGATCACACTTCATCCAATTAAGCACAAGACAAGTATAAGGGACTAATTTATATAAAGATATATCATACATCAGCCCAAAAGAACAAAGAAGTGCTACTAAGAAGAAATCTGCATGAGAAAAGATGTCAAGTTCAAAATTAAATTTTTATAGAAGATGCCAGGCTACCTTTGGTTTCCGAGTGAAACTTTAGTATATGCCGAGTTGGAAAGTCTAGTTGATGCCAAATGAGATATGTTAGTGGAAGCTCAGTAAATGAATCAAAATGGGAGCTGAGTCATACTAAATCTTTCAAGTGTTGAGTGTACAACTGTAAGCACTATGCAATAAATGCTAGGTTTTGAACCTAATAAAATTTGAAAATCACTCATTTTCAAGCCATTTGAACACAAAGCAAAAACAAGAAGAGCAAAGAGGTGACCAAACAATGATTTACAACTGATTCCAACATCAATTCAACTCAAACTCTTTGATTCAAAGGTATTTCATCAAGTGCCAAGCTATGCAAGCATTTGAAAATTTATTTATTATTAAACCCTAGCTCAGTTAAGATGGCATCTAGGTCTAAAACCACAAATGGAAAGGATGATAATGAGATTCAACTTGTTAGAAATGAGGTTAAATAGCCCAAATTTAGGCCAATACATGAAGTTTCCTATAAAAATGACCCAGCTGGTGCTTTATTAGTCATTCTAGACAAAGTTGTAATGGTCCAAGACGTTAGAAAATGTTATAACTGTAAGATTGGAGCTATAGGTGACCTAGAAATTTTCAATGCCTTTGATAATTTGTGTCACAAGAGAGTATTAAAGGATGAATTTCAAATTGTTGAAAAGAAGGGTTTAACTAAAGCCCTAGTTTTCCCCATTGTATTTAAAACTGAATAGATTCATATAGTGTTAAGCCAAATTCATGATGGATCATTTTGGTTAGAAACAGGGCTAGTGCAGATTACAAAGAAAATTGTTCATAAGCTTACTGGATTCCCAAACCTAGATCGGCCTAAGACCCTAAGAAGTGATAAAAAGGAGGCCATAGAGAAGAATACTAGTGCCAAATGGAATAATAGGGGAATGACCATAGATACCATCACTAATCCCCTACTTGAATTCGCTGTCAGAGTCATATCTCATAAATTCTATCAATCAAGCAGATTGAATAACGTGCCATGTATAGCAATAGATGTAGCATATAAACTTGTAAAGAAGGATCACACTTATGATCTAGCAGAGCTCATGCTACAACAAATCAATGAAAATTTGGGAGCCATAAGGAAATCTAAAGGAGCTTAGTGTAAATTTGGGTCAATATTAGTTGGAAAAGTAAGATGGGATCATAACAAGACAATTGTCACACAAATCAATGAGTTTATTGAGCAAATGGGAGACAATTTTGATGTTCAGATGACAAGCTACTTTGAGAACTTCAAGAAGTCCATGAAAAAAAGAATGAGGATACTAGTATCACTGGTTGAACAACATGCAAATAATATTTGTTTCTTGGTTGACATAGATTACACCTACATCCAAGCAGTGATACCTAGAGTAAGATGGCTTAGGCCACTTGGATATGAGCTTGATGTAAATCAAGCTTTAGTTGAAATCATTGCTTTACTTGCAGAATAAATTAATAGGGATACTCCTCATTTTGGAACTTATCATATTGTCAAATCCATGGTGGTGATAGATTTAAAGACAACCTCTACAGTAAAGAAGAAAAATAAAATGATAAGAAAAATGAAAGAAGACATTCGGGGCAGATATTGAAGGTGAAGTAGGTGAAGAAGAAGTAGAAGAACCTGAAGGTGACAGTGAGGAAGAAGGTGAGCAAGGGAAAGGGCCTAAAGAATTGACACAAGGCCTAGAAGAGGACAAAGAAGAAGGTGTTGAGGAAGAAGAAGCCAAGGAAGCACCCACTAAAGCCAAAGCCACCAAAAGAAAAGCTAAAACTTAGCCTACACCTCAACCCAAGGCAAAGAAAGGGTCAAAGCCCATTGAAGTCAAAATAAAGAAGCCTACTACAAGGGCTACCACTAGGGCTACAACTCAAAAGGAAAAAGATGAAGCCAAAGAGAAAAAGAAAGCCACAAAGTAGACTAGTGAAGAACCAAGGAAGAGAAGGAGATATGTTGCCCAGCCTGACTTAGATGAAGAAAGAACAAAGTTAGATGATATCAACTAGTTTAAAGTGGTAAGTCATCCCACAAAGTCAGCCATTGACAAGTTATGTGTAAATATTAGAAAAGAAAAATTGAATGGTTTGAAGAATATATAATTTAATAATCTCAATAAAGTAGAGAAAAATAAAATAGAGGAATCAGTGTATGCAATGATGGCAGAATATAAACACACACCTCTAGAGTTAGATAGTACAATGCCCAAGGAACTATATAAGATAGTTTCTGATAAGTGGCATTTTTGTTTGCAAATGGAGAAGGAGATAAGGGAATCAACCCTAGCTAGAATACTACTAGACCTAACTAAAGGTCAAATAGCTAAGGCAAATAAAAGGTATAATAGAAAATTTTCTCCTAAAAATAGAGCATTTTGCATTCTCCAAAATAAGATAGAGGATATTGTAAATAAATCTAAAAAATTGTGAAAGTCAATATACAAGTCAATTGATGATGTATTTGATGAGGAATATAAGGTTGAGGCTAGTTCAAAGAGAAGAGAGGAAAAGGAAATAGGAAAGAAAGAGGAGAAGAAAGGTGAGGACGTAAGAGTAGAAAAGGAAGCAAATAAGGATGAAGAAAAGGAGAATACAACTAAAATAGAGGAAAAGGCATTAGATGATGAAGAAGAACAAAGTGTGAAAGACACACAAATGCCACATCCTAGCCCTCCTCATGCCTTGATTACACCTGTAGAGACCATAAAAATAAAAGATGTTACTGATACCTCATGTCAGAACATCAATCCTTTAACTGCAGAGGATCTCTCAAAGATCCTTCACCAATCTACTCTATAGGCATAGTTGTGTACAAGCCCTATACTAGTGAGTGTAGATGAACTCCAAAGAGAAGTAGTAGCACCTCAAAGAGAAAAGGTGAAGCCAAAGGAACAAGCTTTTACATACACTGCTACTAAACTCCTACTACTTCCACTACCATCTCCACCAAAAATAGTAAGTGATGGGCTTCAAATGCCGAGTGCAACAATAGGGGAAGATATAGGAAAAGAGGAACATTCAACAGGTTCACCCCCAACAATTTTTAGTGATAAAAAAAAAAATAGAAGAAAAGAAGGAAGAGACAAGAGATGAGGAGCAAGTTGCAATCCAGACATTGGTTGAATTACCAAAAATTGGTACTCCCACTCAGACTCTTCAGAAGCTGAGCACAAAGATGATATCAATGCAAGTGCAAACACTAGGCTCAAGCTCTAAAAAGGTAGCTAGGATACTTCACTATGGAGATCTTGAACTTGATGAAGAGATCATCATTCCCTCCTATGAATCCAACACCCTCACCATAGAAAAGATAAATGAAATACAAAGTGCATTGGATAGGAGAAAGAGACAAGAAGTATTGAGAAGAGAATACAAGTATAGGCAAGCATTAAATGAGATAAAGGACATCTTCATGAATGCCTTTAGCTTGCAATCACCAGATGAAACAAGGCCTATAGTAGAACAACTATCAAATATATTTAATTAGGTGACTAATGAAGACCATGATACAAATCTAAAAATAATGGAATGGTCAGAAAGAAAGTTTCAAGGAAGGGGTAATGAGAAGATATCAAGTGGAATTGTACTTGAATAGATTGAATTGACCAAGATAATAGATAAGGCCAAAATTGTTCTGGAAAACATTTTTTGATTGTATAGGAAGTTGTGTGACTTTTCAAATTTCACACAAGAAACCAATCAAAGAATAATGAGCTTGGAAAAGAACATGAAAATCTCTAGCATGCAATTACCTAGAGATATAGCTCAGAGTGAGAAGCATTTTGCATAGATGCTTCACAAACAATGAGAATTAGCTGTATTAATAGCAGAGGAGGCAAAAATAAAAGAAAAATTAATGCAAATCCAGTCCTCCATAACCCCACACTTAGAGGTCCTCCACAAGGAGCAAGCATATGCAGAAAAAATCCTAAATAAAGATCCAAATCTTTCTACCCTAGATGGACTTGTACACCTTGTTGTAGAGACTGCCATCCAACAGAAGTCACTGGACATTGCATTGGAGAATTGGGATGCAACTCTGAAAATAATAATGGAGGAAAATAGTACATTTTTGGCTAAGTATGGTATTACTCCTTAGAACCCTTTGACATCAGTGTCAAAAAAGGGGGAGAAATATAATAAGGGGGAGATATATATATACATTAGGAGGAGATATGTATATATGAAGATATATGGAGAAATATCAAATTTTGATTGCACTATTTCATTCATTTTTGGAATAAAGTGGAAAGTCTATAGGTAACCAAAAAGGGACAAGAAATAAGACAAAGTGAGGGGGAGATGTAAAATTTTGGTAATCATATGGAAAACAACTCTAATGCAAATGCATAAATTCCATAAGTAGATATAGAGGAATAGGTATAGAATACAGGTATAGGACAAATGACAGAGAGCATCAGGCACATTTAGCACAAAATTTTGATTGCAAAAATGACAAGGCACAAATCAACTTAGGGGGAGTTAAGGTATTTTGAAATTTTGTAGATAAGGCACTCATAAGGATGAAATAGCAATGATTAGTTAAGTGTTTTTGAAACTCATGTCAAAGGGGTAGATTGTTGATCTTAGATAGTTTTGACAATTGAGTGTCAACACATTTAAGCATTTTTGTATTGAAACCAAATACACTATATATGTTGAGCCACAATGTGTGTGCCGAGTTAGTATTTCAATAGGTGCCAAGTGAATTCAGGTGCCGAGTAGTATATAAGTGCCGAGTGACAAATAGGTGCCAAGTCATAGTTGATGCCAAGCAAGCTAGAATGTAGTATATGCCGAGTGAGTTAGAATCATGTAAATGCTGAGTGAGATAGAGTGCAACAGGTGCTGAGAGCAATCCAATATTGTATGTGCCAAGCACCAGTAGTCACATATCTATCAAGTAACACAGAATCAACATATGAGTTTGTGCCCTCATAAACTCAAATGTAAACCATTTTTGGAGTTGACATAGAGAGATTTTGAAAAAGAAAAAGGATAATGATGAATCATTTACATTCCCTATGTGATATGCATGCAACCAATTAGAAAAATGGAGAAGGAATGCAACCAATGAGAAAAATGCAAGGTATGAGAGAGAATTTGAGATTCAATGTGGATCGTAGATCCATACCTAATCCTAAGTCTTCACAATCTTTAAAAGGAGGTCAAAAACTCCATTTAAAAAGAAGAGAATAGTGTATGGGGAGAATATAGAAAACTTTCAGTGTGAAGAATGAAAGACTTAGAGGAATAAAGCAGCAGTTTCATATCCAGTTGATCAGAATAGAATAAGAGACAAGGGACAAGATAAGATATCAGATCTTAGAGGATTAAGATCAAAAGATAGAAGATCAAGTGCCTAAATCCAATAGTTAGAGATTTCATACTACCAAGTCAAATGTTCTAATACTTTCTCACCATTGTATTAGATACTAAAATCCTATATTGATAGATTACTTAATAGCTAGGAGAAGGTGATAAAAAAACAAAAAAAACCTATGTATTAGGTGGGTTTAACAACCTATTGCAAATGTTTTAATAGGGTGACACTTCATGTAAAGTGTTTGTAAATCCTCTAACCAGGTCACTATTAACATAGTGTAAAGCCTTTAATAGGGTAGGCCTTTCATAAGGCAGACCATCAAAAGTGGTTGAACATATTGCCACAGTAATTTTTGTGGGTGTCATCCCCATCCCAATTTTACCTTTTTATTCCTAGAGGGTTTCTAGGTTACCAAATCTCTTGTGTCATGTGTTGATGCATATTTTCATTTCATGTTTTTTTATATGTTAACATGCATATGCTTTACTTTCAGCTATGAGATTAATGAAGGTTTAAAAGAATAACAACTAGTACTCTTCTCATTTGAACATTCCAACAAAAGTACCTTGGATTGCATAGTTTAGGGCTATTAGATCACATCATAAGACTTGTTGGTGGATAATTTACCATTTCAATTATTGAAAGCAATTTTGGTCACTAGTTTCAATTGTGTATTTGATTGATTTTGTATTTGGGACCTTGGTTCCACCATATTCCTTTGCCACCTTTGTATCATTGTCAATAGAAAATACTAAAGGACCTTGCTTTCCATCTATGCTATTAGAGTTTCAGCCATTCAAGAGCTAAGGTGTGTATAAGGAAACACACTAACCTATGAAGGAATTGTAGGGAGACTTATTGCATTTGAACTATCCAACTTTGATAACTGCAGACATGAGAACCTTGAAACTACTTTAAGGAGGTGACATCAAACATGAAGAGAAGAAAAGGAAAACATGCATCTAGTGATAGCAGAACATATGAAGAAGATGTGGAATAGTTGGAAGCACTACTAGCTAGGAGATTCCATAGAGACAAAGGTAAATTCAAAGGTAAGTTTCCTATCATTCACTTTAATTGTAATGAATTAGGTCATATTGCTACAAGATGTACATAGAAGAAGAGCTACACAGAAGGAAACAAGTACAAGAACAAAAGAGAAGATGATAGCAGAGATTACAAGGACAAAGGCAAAAGATGCTACATTGTTGAAGAAGATTTTGATGAGAATGATGATGAAGTAGTCTATCTGGCCATAAAGGATGAATTAGATGAAGATGAAGCTACAACACTAGTCATATGTTTAAACAAGAATGACAAGTGGATCATAGATAGTGGTTTCTCACATCACATGATAGGAGACAAAAGTAAGTTTATTACCTTTACTCAATATGATGGAAATAGTGTTAGATTTGGTAATGATACTCCATGTCAAATCAAAGGAAAAGGCTCAATTAAACTCATAGAGATAATTTCATGTGATAATGTATGCTATGTTGAAGGATTGAACTACAACTTGTTGAGTGTATCATAGTTAGGCAATGTAGGTTGCAAAGTAGAATTTGGAAACAAATCTACCAAGATCTATGACATTGATGGAAATCTAATAGGAAAAGGTGAACAAACTAGGAGTAATATGTTTTACCTATATATGGAAGATGCAACTTGTCTTGTTGTTAGACTTGATGATGTGTGGTTATGGCATAAAAGATTATGTCATGTTAACTTTGAAAATCTAATTACCATCAGCAAAAAGAACGTCAAAATTTTTCCCAAATTGAAGAAGCCTGAAAACATAATGTGCAAACAATGTCAACTAGGGAAGATGACCAAGTCTAGTTCCAAAAGAAAAATATACACTTCCAAAGAAGTGCTAGAGTTAGTCCATATAGACTGATGTGGTCCAATAGAAGTGAAAAGTTACCGAGGAGACATATACATAATGCTATTTGTAGATGACTATTCCAAGATGATAACTGCTATGTTTCTGAAGCAAAAATTTGATGCATTTCAAATGTTCAAGTGGTATTTGGCTAGAGTTGAGAAGGAAATAGGTAAGAGTCTAAAATGCCTAAGATTAGATGGAGGAGGAGAATTTACATCAAATGAATTTGAGATATTCTGCAATGACAAAGGTATCAAAAGGAAAACATCAGCACCAAGAACTCCACCTCAGAATGGTATTGCTAAAAGAAGGAATATATTAGTAATAGACTATGCTAGAACCTTGATGATGGAGAAAAATGTTGCTCTAAAGTATTGGAGAGAAGCTGTAAGTACTTTACACCCTGAATAGAGTCCAAGTCAAGAAAGGTACAAATGCAACACCTTTTGAACTATGGTATGGTTATTCACCTAATGTAAAACACTTCAAAGTCTTTGGTTGTAAATGCTATATTCTTAAAGATACTAGAAATGGAAATTTTGATGCAAAAAAGTAATTAAGGCATATTCCTTAGATACTCCACTATAAGAAAATCATATAAGTGTTTGAACACTAATACTAACAAGATTGTGGAGAGTGCAAATGTGAATTTTGATGAGCATGTAGAAGTCAAAGTTGATGAGTCCAACCAATCAGAAGATTATAGATCATTTTTGTACTACTATGAAGGAATGAATGTTGAAGACAATGTTGCCAATCAAGTTGGAAATCAATAAAAATTTTTAGTATTAGCCGAGTCACAACCAATGAATGCTGAGCTGCATTCAGAAGCTAAGTTGTAGAATGAAGAAAATGCACATTTTGACTCTAAAAATAGTATACATGAAAGAAATGATGAAGTACTAGATGAAGAAGAGAAAAATGATGCCAAAGCTGAAGGATCAAACATGAAAAGAAGGACAAAACCAAGGTTAGCCAAGTATGTAAGAAGACATCACCTTGCAGATCAAATCATTGGTGACAAGGATGCCAAACCAATGACAAGGAATAGACTAAGGAATGAATCATGCCTATTGAGAAAGGTTGAGCCCAAAATAGTAAAAGATGCACTACAAGATGACTAGTATAAAGCTATGGAAGAAGAGATAGATCAGATTGAGAAGAACAAAATTTGGACCCTAGTTCCTAGACAAGTTGATAAGAATGTAATTGGTACCAAATGGGTGTTTAGGAACAAACTTGATGAGAATGGTGAGATAACAAGAAATAAAGCCAGATTAGTTTGCAAAGGCTATGAACAAGAAGAAGTACTGGATTATGGGGAAACATTTGCCCCTGTTACAAGAATGGAAGGAGTAAGAACATTACTTGTATATGCTACTTACAAAGGTGTCAAAGTCTACAAAATGGATGTGAAGTTTTCCTTTTTGAATGGTGTATTGGAACAGGAAGTCTACATAGAACAACCAGAGGGATTTTTTGATGAAAACAACAAGGATATGGTTTGCAAACTTCATAAGGAACTTTATGGTTTGAAGCAAGCACCTAGAGCATGGTATGAGAGACTGCACAAATATCTTGTGAAGATATGATTTGAGAGAACAAATGACAACAACAACTTGTATATCAAGGCTGAAAAAGATAAATATATTTTGATATCTAAAATCTTTGTTGATGATATAATATTTGGAGGAAAAGATGCTCTATGCAAAGATTTTGCTGATCAAATGAAGCATGAGTTTGAAATGTCAATGTTTGGAGAGATCAAGTTCTTTGTTAGATTAAAAGTACATCGATTGAAGATTGGCATATTTGTGACCCAATCAAAATACATCAAGGAGATACTCAAAAAATTTAGATTAGAAGACTAAAAACTAGTTAGCACACCAATGGTGATAGGACACAAGTTATCAAAGAATGATGAGTTAGCTAAAGTGAATCAGACATTGTATAGAGCAATGATTGTAAAGCTACAATATGTTGTACATAGTAGACTAGACATTGCATTAGTTGTTGGAATAGTGGAAAGATTTTCTATAAATCCAAGAGAAAATCATCTGATAGGAGTAAAGAGAATACTGAGGTATCTAAAAGGAACTGATGTTTTTGGTTTGTACTACAAGAGATGTGAAAAGTTTGAACTAAGAGCTTATATTGATGTAGATTGGGGAGGTAATATTGATGACAAAAAAAGCACTAGTGGAGGAGCACTTTTCTTGGGAAAGAGATTGATTTCATGGGAAAGAGATTGATTACAATCTCCAACTTTGCTATAGTGGTAAAATTCTTGCTGGGAAAAGAAGTTATGTTATGTTTTGCCAAAACACACTCTTTGCAAATTGTGTTAGTAAGCTTTACAATCTTCAAAAAATCTCTAACAACAAAAATTCTACTTGTCCTCACAATACTATCAAAGTTCATATGATAGAATATCTTATGCCATAACAACCTATCATCTATCTTTGTAACCAAACATGTCATTTTAGTAAGATTTAGCTGAAATAAATTACCTCTAGATTTGATTCCTGTTCCAATTACCTTTCAATCTTTAGCTTTGATCATCCATGTCTTTTTTGTGAATTGCAACTGATAACCTTTGTCTACTAGTTGTCCAACATTGAAAATATTTTTCTATAAACCATCAACAATGTATACATCCTTAGCATTAGTTTTACCATCAAGAGTTATAGATCTAATACCTTTTACTTGACATGTTGCATTATTTCCAACTCTGACAATTACCCCATCTTGAATTTTGAAATAAACAAACTTGTTCATGTCACTAGTCATATGATGTGAACAATCACTGTAAATTATCCAATTAGATTTCTTCTCAACTTGTGATACCAAATCTACCTTCTTTGAAATTTCTTCTTTAATTGCTACAAATCCAATTTCATCATCACTAGCACTTAATGCTTGTTCATTAGAATCATAATCTTCATTTGCATACAAAAATCTCTATATTTTCTAGGCTTATGATTTCCCTTATACTTTTTATCCCTTTTAGGACACTTAGATGCATAATGACCATATTCATCACAAGTCCAACACTTAAAATTTTTCTAACCTCATTTTTCTTCTTACCAGAAGGGCTATGCTTCATAAATATTTCTATCTTCTTTAGATTTGTTGTTGCGAGAAAAATATCCTCTAGCACATGTGCTTCTTGATAAGTTAGGTCAAGTACTTAAGGCACTAAAAGTTGTCTCTATTTTGGTTAATTCTTTGGATTGTCTATGTTCATTCTCAACTACTTCAAGTCTTCCAAGCAATGTCTCCTTTGTGAAATCTTTGGTACATGATATCAACAACCGTATCATTTGAACTACTAACTTGAATGGTGGTGTTAGAGTCTTCAATATCTTCCATATAACTTCATCATCATCTTTGGTTCCTTCTTGAGCTTTAATACCTACAGTAATTTCTAATATCCTACCTATATATGTTCTTACATATTCATCTTCCATCATCTTAGCATCTTGAAATGCACAAATCCAATTTTGTAGGCTCAACTTCTTAGAGTGTTCATAATCTTCAAAACTATTTTCCAAATCCTTCTAAATCAAATGTGTAGTAAGTGATTTTACCTAATTGTACTCAATTTTAGGAGGTTCTATCAATAGTGCTTCTCTAGCTCTCATGTCACACATGAAAATATCTCTTTCTACCTTGGTGCAAGTTTCCAAATCCTTTTCCTCAATAATTGTCTATGCCGATTTTGTCAAGATCCAATATCTTGGACTCATACACAACAAATGTATCTTCATCTTTTCCTTCCAACTGTCATAGTTTGTTCCATCAAACTTCAGACTATCTTTCTTGAAGATGTTTTCCATGGATCTCCAAAGCTGGTCAACTTTTTCTTCAATAACCTGATGCTCTGATACCAATTGTTAGAAAGAATAGTCCACCAAGATAACTGGTGGGGTGAATTAGTTATCTAAGAATTACAAAATTTATGTTCTTTAAATAAACTTAACTATTCAAAGTAAACAAAAACCATACAAAGATGCACATATATAATTACACTAGAAATGTTGACTAGGGAAATCCTTGATCAGAGGGAAAACCCTGGTGGGAATGATGCCCATAAGATGATGTACTAATATAAATATTCCTTGTTAGAGGATGAACCCTATTAGGAGTCTATTATAATATTTAGTATAATGAGTCCTTGTTAGGAGACTTTGAATCCTTGTGAGGAGATTCCAACCCTAGTAGGAGTTATGCAAGAAGAGCCCACTACCCAAATATGAGATTTCAACTACAAGAAGAGCTTCCTGCTCAAACAAATAGAATGTATGCAAGAAGAGCCCACTACCCAAACATGCTATTTCAACTATAAGAAGAGCTCCCTGATCAAACAAATAGTTTACTATTATTTTCTTCTTTTCTTGTTTCTTCCTCTATCTTGTCAACTAGACCAATAACTGGTAGACTTATTAGACAAGGTCACAAACCTTAGATCACTCAACAAAACCTTAGCAATGAAGTTTCCTTCACTTCTGCACTGCTCTACTCAACTTTGCATTCTAGACTCTCTACTGCTTCTAGAACATTTATAATTCACATATATCTATACCATGATAAAGGAAAATATCCTTCTTTTATACCAAGTCCATAAAAAATTCCTTGAGTCAGTTGTTAGTCCTTCTCAATTAATTATTAAAGGACCACATTAAGAACACATTACACTTAGTGATCATATAAATCTTTCACCTTGCAACTTGAATAACTTTCCATGCACGTAATATTATGACAAGTGAGCTTAGCCATGTCATCATCAACATGTCTTCTCCATGTCCTCAACCTTGATCCTCAAGATATCAACTCTGCTAAGAGATATAACAAGTTTACCAGAACATGCCTCTGTAAACTCTATCTAAGAATAGACATCACTAAAACTTACATAACTTCTTCTAGACTTATCCTTTCTACTTCTAATGTTGACTACATATGTTAGATACTTAGAAGTATCTCCCACAAGCTTGGGTGGTTATCATGTTTAACTAGCCATCTGTACCAACTTGATCTTTCCATTATTCTTTTGTAAGACATCAAACATGCTATGTTGACATCAATGAAAAACTCAGTCATGAATGTAAAATATCACCATCGAACCATTCTTCCAACATATTAATTATCTACTTAAGGTTTCAAAGGATGGATACACTGAAATAAATTTAGTTTTCCAAGATTAACAATCTGCATAGTAGGTACCGAGAAATGTTAGTGTAAGCCAAGTAGAAAATTAGTTGGAGCCAAGAAAAGAAAAAAATTAGTGTATGCTAAGTTATATAGTGTAAGTTGAGTAAAGTTTAGTTGATTTTGAGCACTAGTAAACTTTATCTCATGCTGAATGATTTGATAGTGGATGCTAAGAAATGCAGTTTGTGCTGATCATCAGAAACAAGTTAATGCTAAGTGATAGCATTATGATAAATATTATGAATTTGATGAACCCAAGATGACAAGTTTGATTTCTTGGATTGTGTAAACTATTTAGAAGATAAGCTTGATGAGCTAGTGGTACTGAATTCAAGATAAACTATTTTGAGGTGAATTCAAAGAGGATTGAAGGAGAAGTTTTTAGATGAGAATAAAATAAAAAGATGGGTAGATTCATTGAATCCTACCTAATCCAACCTAACACTAAAATGGATGATAAAGGATGAATGACAAAAGATATTAATTTTCTATTTATAGAGATGGCTGGTCAAAAGCAAAGTTTTTCATGTGTGAAAACATAAGGAAGACAAGGAGTTTAGGGTATTACTCCATTTAGTGACCAAAGAGAAGAGATTTATATTGGCAAGAAAAGAAAGAAGGCTTAAGGGTATGGATTCTTAAGGAGTGAACAAGTTATCAAAGATGAAGTGTTGAAAGCCAAACAAAATGGAGGACTGAAAATATAGATTTGTAATTTGCAAGTGTGTTGTAAGTTGTTATCAAATCAAGCCTTATTGTTATTTTATAGTCATTGTATCAGTCTAGGGTAAATCCTTTGGATTAAGGTTGACCTAACAGTCATTTATAAATCCTTTAACTAGGTGACATTCCAAGTGAATGATCTAAAGTCCTCTAACAAGGCTCACTCCTAATAGGGTGATTGAAATCCTCTAACTAGGTCATATTTAATAGTGTGTATTATAACCTTTAACAAGGTTGGCCTTTCACAGGGCTTCACTTAAGAATAGTGAGAATGAGTAGCATGTTATTGGTGGTTTTTACCCAAATTGGGTTTCCACATAAAATTATTGTGTCAAATGTGTTATTGAATCTAATGTGTTTCATGCTTACATTTTTGCAAAGTTGACTTGATAGTAACCTACAAATTTAAGTGATTGTATGATCTAATGGATGTATGCATGATAAATATGTTTTATGGATATGGGTTCAATAAGCTATGAAAATTTTTATTTGTATATTTGGACCTTGTATGACTAATTCACTCCCCCTCTCATTTATTCTAAAGAATTCTAATAATTGGTATTAGAGCCATCTACTTAAGAGGATTAGTTTGAAGGTACTAGAAGAAAAAGATCAGGATGTCAAAAGAGATAGCCAAGCTTAATAGAGATAAGTTTCCTGCATGGAAAAGCTTGATGAAGCTACACCTAGGAGGTTTTGGAAACCATGCACAATGTACCATATCTATTGGGCATGTTGATCCTTCTAGAGCCCTAATTGCTAAAGATCTGAAAAAGAAGAATGAACACAACTAGACAATGTTGGAGATTGCCTCTACCCTAAGCTATGCCAAGTTTGATGATATCAAGGGTTGTGATAGTGCAAAGAAAATGTGGGATACTCTTCAAACCATCTATGGAGGTGATCCAAATCTAAAAGTCTTAGAGGTAAGTTCGATGATATGAGAATGCAGAAGGTGAGAATGTTGCTCAATACTACTCTAGGATAAAGGATGTTATTAATGCTATAAGATAGATGATGAGACTCTACTAAGAAAAGTTTTGAGAATATTATTGCTCGTATATGCTATTAGAGTTTTTGCAATATAAGAACTAAGATGTGTACCAATTTCTAATCTAACTCTTGAAGGTCTAGTAGGTAGGCTCACTACTTTTGAGCTATCAATTTTTGATAACTTCAAATATAACAATATTGAATATGCTTTCAAAGCTAAGCTGTCATTGAAGGAACCTAATGAGAAGAAGAATTATAGAGGTGGGGACAAGTCCAAAAGTAGGAGAGATGAAGACAACAAATATTACAAAGATAAAGGAAAGAAGTCTTGCTAAATTGCTGAAGAGGACACTAAAGATGGATCTGACGATAATGATAATGAAGTGGTGTATGTTGCAATGAAGGATGATTTTGATGAAGATAAGGCAACTGTACAAGTGTCTTGTGTGAACAAGAATGATAGATGGATCATTGACAGTGGGTGTTCATATCACATGAATGGAGATAAAATTAAGTTTATTACCTTGTATTATTATGATGGAAATAGTGTAAGGTTTGGCAATGATGCACCATGTCTGATCAAAGGAAAAGGTTCTATAAACTCACAAAAACTATTTTATGTGACAATGCTTATTATGTTGAAGGACTTAACTATAATTTTTTGAGTGTGTCACAACTAAATAGCTTTGGTTGCAAGGTTGAGTTTGAGAACAATATTTCTAAGATATATGATACTCATGGAAAACTAATGCAAAAAGGTGATCAAACTAGAGGTAATCTATTCTACCTTGACATGGATCATGCTACTTGTCTATTTGTAGAATTTGATGATGTATGGCTATGTCACAAGAGGTTATTTCATGTTAATTTTGATAACTTGGTTAGTATTAGTAACATGAGAAGAGTAAGAGTTTTGCCTAAATTGAAGAAACTTGAAAATATAATCTGTAAACAATGTCAGTTAGGCAAAATGACAAAGTCTAGTTTTAAGAGTAAGACTCATACCTCTAAAAGAATTTTGGAGATTTTTCATAATGACTTGTGTGGATCAATTGATATGAAAATCTAAAAAGGTGATAAGTGCATTATGCTATTTGTTGATCATTATTCTAGAATTATAATAGTTATGTTTTTGAAAGAGAAATCTGATTCTTTCCAAAATGTTTAAGTGGTACTTAGCAAAAGTTGAGAAGGAAATAGATTAAAGTTTGAAATGTTTTAGATCTAATAGAGGAGGAGAATTTACATCAAATGAGTTTGAGATGTTTTGTAATGATAGGGGAATCAAAAAATAGACATTTTCCCCTAAAACCTCTCCACAAAATGGAATTGTTGAAAGGAGAAATAAATCTATAATGGACTGTGGTAGGATGTTCATGATGGAAAAGAATGTTTCTTTGAAATACTAGAGAGAGGCTCTAAGTACAACTATATATACCATGAACCATGTACAAGTCAACAAAGGTACTCAATCAACATATTTTGAACTATGGTATCAATACTCACCCAATGTAAAATGTTTTAAGGTATTTGGAAGCAAGTGTTATACTCTCAAGGATTTCAAGAATAGAAAATTAGATGCAAAAAGTGAAGAACGTATATTCCTTGGCTATTCCACAAGAAGTAAAGCTTATAAGTGTTTAAATACTAACACTAACAAGTTTGTGGAAAGTGCAAATGTGAAATTTGATGAACATACAAAAGTACATGAGGCTAAACCTATGAAGGAACCAAAGGAATACAAATCATTTGTATTTTTTGTGAAGGTATGCCTGCTGATAAAGATGTTGTAAATCAAGTTGCAAATCAACAAGTTTCAGTGATTGCCAAGTCACACACTATGAATGTTGAGTTGCATTTAGGAACCGAGCTATATTCAAGTGCCAAGTTATAGAATGAAGTTGAGGCACATTTTGATTATGAGATTAGTATACATGAAATAAATGTTGAATTAACTAATAGAGATGTACATATTGATTCAAAAGTTGATAGACCAAATGAGGAAAACAAAGCAAAACCAAAATTGTCCATGTATTTCAAGAGACATCACCCTGCTGCAAAAATTATTGGAGATAAAGATGCAAGACCAATGACAAGGAACAAGTTGGGAAATGATACATGTTTTCTTAACATGCTTGAACCAAAAACAATGAAAGATGCCTTAGAAGATGCAGACTGTAGTAAAGCCATGAAAGAAGAGATTGAATAGATTGAGAAAAATAAGACATGGACTCTAATTCCTAAACTAGAAGATAAAAATGTGATTGGCACCAAGTGGGGCTACAGAAAAAAGTTAGATGAAAATGGTGAAGTCATAAGAAATAAAGAAAGATTAGTTTGTAAAATATATCCACAAGAAGAAGGGATAGACTATGGAGAAACATTTTCCCCTTTTGCAAGATTGGAAGGACTAAGAACTCTACTTGCTTAGTCTGCATAAAAAGGTTTGAAAGTTTATCAAATGGATATTTAATCTGCATTTCTAAATGGCATATTGGAGGAAGAGGTATATATAGAACAACCAAAAGGATTTGTTGATGCTAACAACAAAAACATGGCATGTAGACTAGACAAAGTTTTATATGGTTTGAAACAAACACCAAGAGAATGGTATGAAAGGCTTCACAATCATTTTGTGAAAATTGGATTTGAGAGGATTGATGATAACAAAAATCTATAATTGAAGATAGAGAAAGGAAAGGTATCTTACTATCTGAAATTTTTGTTGATGATATTGTATTTGGATGACAATATACTTTATGTAAAGCTTTTGAAAATGAAATACATAAAGAATTTGAGATGTCTATGTTTGGAGAGATCAAGTTCTTTATGGATTTTCAAGTACATCAAATGAAATATGGTATATAGATAACTTAGTCAAAGTATGAGAAATACCCTGCATTAAACAAGATGATTGGCATATGTTACACATTGATGTAGTGGATCTTACTTTGGGAGCTACCTAAAGTAATCAAAGAGCTAGAGCTATAAATCAGTCACTGTTAGGAACCTGTGTGTTCCTTCTGTTTATTTTGTTAGAGTAGAGTTGTTGGACGCATATGCTTTGTAAGTCGTCCCGTGAGTTTATTTTATTATCCCACATGCATAGGTAGTATTACTTTTCTAGATCGTACCCAGTATATAAGAATAGGTTGAGGCCCTTGATGGGCACGGACGAATTTATTGTATTGAGCTTGCTCAAAGGAGGTTACCCCCTCGAAGTGGCCTACGATCAGTAGATTTATTCTGAGTTCTGCTATCACTTTGTATTCTGTTATTTCGAGCATTCTCACGATATTGCTATAAGGAGGTTCTTCTCATCTGGTATCAGAGCACTCTCTTGGGCTCGCTGGGTGGAAATTACATCAAATTTTTTTCTGTCGTGGCCTTCAGGTTCCTCTCACTTCTAATATCTCTTGTTATTGCAATAACTCTTTTCAGTTGTTCAGTCTATGAGTGAATTTTTCTAAGTCGACTGTTCAGAAAAAAAAAAAAAAAAAAAAAAAAAAAAAAAAAAAAAAAAACCTTGTTTTATGGTTGTTACGCGTACAGGAGCAAAAATCATGGAAGAGGAAATTGCATCCCTCAAAACCAGACTTCAAGATCTGGATGACAAAATTCTGGGTCTTAACTTTCAGCAGTCAGCCATGAGCCGAAACCATTCAGGAGATACTGGGTCCTCTTCTGGCAATTTCCGTGGACCAAAGCTTGATTTTCCACGCTTCGATGGTTCTGATCCGACTGGATGGATCTATAGGGCAGAGCAGTATTTCAGCTTGCATAATACTTTGGATAACCACAAAGTCTCCCTTGCATCTTTTCATTTGGAACATGAAGCTCTTCAATGGTTCCGTTGGTACATCAAGGCTAATGTAGGCCCAACGTGGAGCGAATTGTGCACCCTCATTTTGGAGCGCTTTGGCCCTAGTTCCTTTGATGATTTCACAGGAGCACTCACTAAACTGCGTCAAATAGGCACTGTAAGAGAATACCAGATAGAGTTTGAAAAATTAGCTAATCACACAGAGGGCTTGTCTGATGAATTCTTCCGTAGTTGTTTTGTCAGTGGTCTGAAGGATGCACTTCGCTCAGAAGTCAAAATGTTTCGACCTACTACAATGATGGAAGCCCTTGGGTTGGCTAAGTTAGCGGAAGACAAGATTAGTGCTCTACAACGCTCCAGATCTAATTTTGTTCCATTCAGAAATAAAGGTTCTCACAACCCTCCAGTCATACCAGCTCCCAGAACTACTCCGATCAAGCACTTGTCTGAAACAGAGATGCGAGTTAGGCGAGACAAAGGGCTTTGTTATAATTGTGATGAGAAATGGTCTCGGGGCCATAGATGTGTTCAGCAAAAGCTCTATCTCTTGGATGTGGATTCTCCACCGGAACTGGAAGAATATGTAGATGCTCAGGAAACAGTGGATGCTGAGGTTGAGCCTCACCAGCCTGAACCTCCTTCCCCAGAAGCTCCACCAGAGATATCTGTCCATGCTTTGGTAGGAGTCACTACTCCACAAACCATGCGGGTCCAGGGTTTCTTCAAGAAGATCCCTCTTACTATACTCATTGATTCTGGTAGCACTCATAACTTCATTGATCCACGAATAGCCAAACAGGCTGATTGCTTTATCCATCCCTGCTCTAGCTTTGAAGTCATGATTGCCAATGGGGGCACTTTACCTTGTAAAGGGAAATGTCGCAATGTGCGTCTCTCTATTGGAGATTATAACATGCGCTCTGACATGTTTGCCTTACCCTTAGGTGGCTGTGATGTGGTTTTGGGTGCCCAATGGTTATGCACTCTTGGCCCCATTCTCTGGGATTTTGCTGAACTTTGGATGCAGTTTTCAGCCGAGGGGCACCAACACACTTTGAAAGGCTTACAACCAGGGTCTCTTAGCATCATCAGTTCACACCGTATGGAAAAACTTCTTAAGAAGAATTCACATGGTGTCATCGCTCAGCTCCATTCCATTCAGATGCAGCCATCAGCAGTCTCTAGCACTCCTGCCGATCTCCAACACATTTTGGACAAGTATTCTGGTATATTTGCTGAACCTGTGGGATTACCTCCTTCTCGTCCAGAGGACCACCGTATTCAGCTCCTTCCTGGCAGTGTTCCGCCCAACATCAGGCCCTACCGCTACCCATTTCATCAGAAGACCAAAATCGAGATACTTGTCCGTGACTTACTGAAGCAAGGTATTATTCGCCCTAGTACCAGTTCCTTTTCTTCTCCAGTTCTGCTTGTTCGCAAAAAAGATGGGTCATGGCGACTCTGCATTGATTTTCGAGCACTTAATCATCTCACTATAAAGGACAAGTTTCCCATTCCAGTTGTTGATGAACTTCTTGATGAACTTCATGGGGCTCATTTTTTCTCCAAGTTAGATCTTCGTTCTGGGTATCATCAAATTCGGGTTAATGAGGAGGATATACCTAAAACTGCCTTCCGCACACATGATGGTCACTATGAATTTTTAGTCATGCCCTTTGGCCTCACGAATTCTCCTTCAACATTTCAGGCAGTGATGAATAACATATTTCGACCATACCTCCAGAAATTCATTCTGGTCTTCTTTGATGATATCCTCATATATAGCAAAACTTGGGCTGAGCATCTCCATCATCTGGAGCTTGTCTTGCAACTTCTCTCTGATCATCAACTCTGTGCAAAACTATCTAAATGTGTGTTTGGCCAGGAGGAAGTGGAGTATCTCGGGCATATTGTTGCACACCATGGAGTGCGGGTGGATCCTACAAAAATAGATGCCATGAAAACTTGGCCGCATCCTAAAACTCTCAAGAGCCTTCGGGGTTTTTTGGGGTTGACTGGCTACTACCGCAAGTTTGTCAAAGATTACGAGAAAATTGCAGCACCATTGACAGCTCTGTTAAAAAAGGATGCCTTCTCCTGGACCCCTGTTGCTGAGACTGCATTTGAACAACTGAAACAGGCTATGTGCAGTACACCTGTTCTCGCGATGCCAGATTTTTCCAAACCCTTCACTATTGAGAGTGATGCTTGCGGCAATGGATTGGGTGCTGTTCTCCTGCAAGATGACCATCCTATTGCATTCACTAGAAAAGCCCTCTCTGGTAAGAATCTAGCCCTCTCTACTTATGAAAAAGAAATGATGGCTATTTTGCATGCTGTACAGAAGTGGCGGCCATACCTCTTAGGGAGTCATTTTTGCATCAGAACCGATCACCAAAGTCTGAAATACTTCCTGGAACAACGGGTATCCTCTCCTACACAACAGAAATGGGTCAGCAAACTCATGGGGTATGATTATGAGATCACCTACAAGAAGGGTAAGGAGAATATTGTGGCAGATGCTCTTTCTCGCACATTTGATAATCAAGCTTCCCTTTCCGCTATTTCTAAGCCCATTCCCAATTGGTTAGCGTCTGTTCAGTAGGGCTATGACAGTGACTCTTCTTTATCTCAAATCATTCACCAGCTAGCCAATAATCCTTCTGCTATACCACATTACTCTTGGGATGGTGCTTCTCTTCGATACAAGGGTCGGCTAGCGCTTCCTCAGAACCCAGCTCTACATCAGGCTATTTTTTATGAACTCCATGCTTCTCCTTCAGCAGGGCACTCAGGCTTCCTCAAAACTTATGAGCGAGCAAGGAGAAACTTCTTTTGGAAAGGAATGAAACAGACGATTCAACAGATGGTGGCTGAATGTGATACTTGCCAACGCCACAAGGGTGAAACGACCCTCCTTCCTGTCTTGCTCGAACCATTGCCCATCCCTACACGGATTTGGACTGATATTTCTATGGATTTCATTGAAGGGCTTCCTAAATCCGGTGGCAAGACAGTGATCTTGGTTGTGGTTGATCGTCTCTCGAAATATAGTCATTTTTGTGCCCTCAGCCACCCCTATACTGCCTCCTCTGTTGCACAAATCTTCATGGACCAGATATTTCGTCTTCATGGACTCCCTTCTTCCATTGTCTCTGATCGTGATGCAACTTTTACCAGTCATTTTTGGACTGAACTGTTTCAGAAAACTGGCACCAAACTGAAGATGAGTTCGGGCTATCACCCACAAACTGATGGTCAAACGGAAATTGTCAATAAATGCTTGGAAACTTATCTTCGTTGCTTCACTTCCAAACAGCAACATCAGTGGGCCAAGTGGCTCCCTTTAGCTGAATGGTGGTACAATACCTCTTACCACACTGCCTCTAAAATGACTCCATATGAAGCAGTCTATGGTCAGGCACCTCCAGTGCTCCTTCCCTACACTCCCAACAGCTCACCAGTCCAGGCAGTTGACATAGTTCTCCGCAGCAAGGATCAGATTCTTCATACCTTACAGGATAATCTTCACATGGCCCGTAATCGGATGAAACAGCAAGCAGATCAACACCGTTCTGAGCGCTCATTTCAAGTTGGGGATATGGTTTTTCTTCGTCTACAGCAATACAAACAATCCTCCCTAAAGCTGAAAGGGCGTCATAAGCTGGCCCCAAAATTTTATGGGCCTTATCAGGTTCTGCAGAAGATTGGTTCAGTTGCTTATAAACTGGAACTTCCTCCTTCTTCCCGCATTCATCCAGTTTTTCATGTTTCTTGTCTAAAGAAAGTTCTGGGTACCACTGTCAGAGCACAAACTACGCTACCTAAAGTAATCAAAGAGCTAGAGCTATAAATCAGTCACAAGCTGGGTGATAGAGGGAGAAACTAAAAATGTTCATATCTACATATTAAAATGACAAGTCTTTGGCATTGTTGTCAAAGAGGGAGAAAGACAATGTATTGAGAAATAAAGGGAGAAATTTAGCAATCCAGAGAGGGAGATTACAAAAGATATAGATAGAAGAAATATGGAATATCTACTCAGAGGGAGATGGTGCTGAAGAAAATTTAAGAAGTGATCTAGAGGGAGTCATAAGGATGAGTTGAGTGTCTATTGATTAGAACAAAATTTTGTAACCTATTCAGAAGATGAAAGTTGTTGATTGGAATTGGGAATGCTATCTTGACTTGCAAATTGACCATGAATCGACAAAGTGAAAAAACCATTAAAATTTAGAGATTTTAATGACTTAAAAATTATTCTGTGCACTCTTTATTTAATATAACTTAAACGCACAATAAAATTATCAAATAGAAGCTAAAGCCTAACATACATAAACAACAAATCTATCACATACATAGAAAGTTTGACAATTTTTTATCAAATTGTCAATTTTGGGGGGCCAATTTTTGGTGATTTTTGACCAAATTGCTGAGTTAGGCAATTTTTGAGAAAAATAATTCCCCTAGACTTTCTCATATTGCCAAATTGCTTAATTGTGATAGTTCTACAATCTCTAGTGCCAAGTATCTCTATGGTTTGCCATTGTAAACTATTAAAAAAGTTGGTTTAGCATTGTTACAGACATTTTAGCCTCATAACACATCCAAATGTATTTCTCAATTAAAGAAGAAATAAATTTGACTTTAATTGTAAGATTAATCTAAATTTGATAGTTGACATAGTTAGTTGTGTGAGTAGTCTACTTGCATATTTCAATATTGTGTTTGTATTGCCAAAAAATGGAGTTGCAAAGATATAAAATGTTCAAAATATATACATCTTCGGTTAAAAAAAAGGAGCTATAAAGCTATAAAACATTAGAAATACATAAATATTTAGTATTGTTGGTGTGAGAAATTTGGATTCTATTGGAAATGATAAAAAGATCATGAATGAAAAGTAATGGAACTGGTAAAGAATGTTCTCGATCATTGTTTTGTCATTGATGTCAAAATTGCTACTTGCAGGAATGACAATTGCTTTAGTGATCCAAATACTATCAATTGGTTGATTGACAAGGAGGAGGCAATCAATAAGATGTAACCAGAACGCCTAGAGAAAGGTTGAAGTTATGATGTTATAATGAAGTATAAGGATCGGCTAAGCCATTGATAAAATGGTGTATTAATGTCATACTCTAAGACACAGAGAATGGACACACTAAAACACATCAAAGATGTAAGGTTTAGCTAAGTCATTTGTAAAGCCTAACTAAGTTCATTAGAGAGAGTTGAGCAAGCTAGTTAGTGCCGAATAGATTCTCAGTTGAAGCCGAGCAAAGTTTAACTTTAGTAAGTGCCAAGTGATCTTCAAGTGCCGAGTGATCTTTAGGTGCCAAGTGAAGATCAGGTGCCGAGCATGATACAAGTGCCGAGTAACATAGAAGAAGTCAAGAATCAGTAAACCAATGATGCCAAGTTGTTGCATTATTTTGAAAATAAAAGATTTTCCAGATCTAAGCTGACATGGTAGTTATCTAGAGTTTTGTGAATTAGATAGAAGATAAGAATGATGAGCTGGTGGCACAAAACACTATGTAAAATGTTTTTGGTGAATACAATTGGATTCTAGACAAAGTTTCTAGATAAGAGCAAGATATGGGATAGATAAATTGTATCGTACCTAATCTATTGAAACCCTAAAGTTGGAGAGGGAGAATCAAGTAGGAAAGGTATTCCAGATTTCTATTTAAGGAGTCATAGGGTCATGAAGCAAAGTAGATGGTCAAGCATGAAAGAATGAAGTGTTGAAGAAGGTGCTAAGGAGAAAGAGAGCACAGATACTCTGTTTTGATAGATGACCATAGATATGATTACATTGGTATGATGAGCAAGAAGACTCAAGGAGATGAAGCTTGAGATGACAAGCTATTAGAGCTGAAGTGATTAAAGCCAAGCAAAGGATTGAACTAAAGTGTGATCTATAATCTGCAAGATATGTTGTAAGTTGTATCAAATCAAAAGCCATTATTGTTACTCTCTAGCAATTGTAACAGTTAGTATAAATTCTATGGACTTAGGTTGGTTTAATAGCCATGTTGTAAATCCTTTAACAGGGTGACATTCCAAGTGAATGTTCCAAAGTCCTTTGACTAGGCCCATTCCTTATAGTATGGTGAAATCCTCTAACAAGGTCACATTTAATAGTGTGTTGTAAGCCTTTAACATGGCATCACTTTAGAAAAGTGAGAATTGAGTAGCATGTTACTGGTGTTTTTTCCCAAATTGGGTTTCCATGTAAATCAATGTATTATGTGTTGATCTTGCATGTTTTATTCCCACATGTTGATTTGTTGTAACTTGCTAAGATGTTTTTATTAAGCTTGGATGGATGAATAGTTTAATAAGCTCACTATAATTGTAGAAAAAGTATCATTAGGGCATTTAGACCTTGAATAACTGATTCACCCCCCTCTCAGTTATTCTAAAGAATTCTAACTTAGAAATACATACATCTTTAGTATTGTTGGTGTGAGAAAGTTGGATTCATTATAAAAATTTCCAAAATGTATCCAAAATATCCATTATTAAACCTTATGGGAAAAGTAGATACTTGGCATAAAATAATACATATACTAGTGATGTAAAAATTGAAAAAGCATTGAATCATTCAAACCAAATAATTGAAAAAATTGAGGAACTTTTATCAATACAAAAGCCAACACTTTTACCCAAAATATTTCCAAATATATGGTAACACGAAAGAAAAAGCTTCCAACTGAACCATTTGATCACTTATATTAAAACTATCTCCTACTTGTCAATTGATGGGCTTAAGGGGAAAAATTGGAAGGGGTTTGGGAATTACAAGAAAAAGAAGACCCTTCTTGGATAACATCATATTCCTCTTCATAGAGCGGGGTTGGCAAGATAGATAAACCTTGAATCTTTAGGTATATTCTCTAGAGGAGACATCCTAGAATAGTCTTGATTCTTAGGGCTCACAATAACCCTAGATGACTACAAATCCAACTTAGCATGAGGATCTTTTATCTCATTGTTAACACTAACATCTTTTTGAATATTTTTAAGGGTCAAGCAATCTTTTTAAAATTATGGTCACTAAGCTTACAATGAAAACACACTCTAATATTTCCAAGTAAATAAATTTCCAAGGTGAATGATTTATCTTCTAACTCCACTTAAATTTGATCGGGTAAATCAATTTCTAGTTGAAGATCAATCAAAAATCTCCCTTTGAGATGAGGAAGAGTCACCTCGTACTCTTCAACTTGCAAAACCGATCCAATAGGTTTAAGAATATGTTAGAGAAAAGGCTACAATTCAAGTTGGAGGTTTTTGACCTCCAATTAGTTGGGAATAGACCTAGTCAAGACCTTCTCAAAGTCTCCCTTAAGGTTCCATAGAAAGAACCTACACAACACATGTCCCACATTGCAAAAGCCCTTTTTAAGAGTCTTTTCTTACATAGCATGGTTTTTAAGAACCACAAAAAATAACCCCCTTTGAATCATTCAACTGAAACTCACATGAATTTCTAACTTACAATCCAAAACATAGTTCATCCAATCATCTAAAACTTTATGTGTAGGAAGAAATTTTTTATCCATACACATAAAGAAAATAGAAACACTTTTCAATCTAGATTGCTCATTCTTAATATCTCTTATGATATCACCCTTGGGAGAGAGGGAGAGAGTTTTCAAACCACTAGGGTGAGTCTTACCCTCTTCTACTCCTCTAAGTCCCACATCTTCGGTGTTGCACATGAATCCTACTCCACATCCATTGGTTTTTGTTGTTGGTTTGATGTTGCTACTTTGTTGCTTCCTCCTTTGTAGTTTTTTTTCTATGATGGTTAGCTATTGCTAGGGAATTTGTTTTTGCATTTGCAACCTATTAATTTCCTTATATTTCTTGTTTTGCTAGTTCTTAGTGTTTTCTATTCTATTCTACTTTTATAAGGTGTCATGTCTTGTGACCCTATCTCTTTTGTCCATGGATTTGTTATTACTTTTGTAAGGGTCTGGGCCCTATCCCATTGTACTTCATCAAAACATTTTGGACCCACTCTCAAATTCTTATACCTACTCTAAGATCTTACAATCTTCTTACTTGGATCTTTCGATATCTAGCGTAATCAATGATTAAAAATATATACTAAACCTATTTTTCAAAATACTCTTTCACCAAAAAATTCCATTTTCTATTGCATACAAGATATTCTTGAATAGAAAAATTGTTGGGAACACCTTGTTAGAAATGCTTTAGAATAACTGAGAGGGGGGGTGAATTAGTTATTCAAGGTCTAAATGTCCTAATCAAACTTTTTCACTAAGTGTAGTGAGCCCATTCAACCATTCATTCATCCAAGCATTAAATTTTTTAATCAACAAGTTACTATAAATAAACATGCAAGAATAACACATAAAAGATCAACACATAACATAGTGATTTACGTAGAAAACAAATTTGGGAAAAACCACTAGTAACATGCTACTCAATTCTCACTTTTTTGAAGTGATCCCTTATGAAAGGCTTGCCCTGCTAAAGGCTTACAACACACTATTAAATGTGACCTTGTTAGAGGATTTAACCACCCTGTTAGAAGTGGGCCTGGTTAGAGGACTTTAGAACATTCACTTGGAATGTCACCCTGTTAAAGGATTTACAAATGGTGGTTAGGCCAACCTAAGTCCATAGGATTTTCCTTCTATCCTAACTGATACAATTGCTAGAGAGTAACAATTAGGGATTTTGACTTGATTACATCATACAACTTAACTTGTAGATCTTAGATCACTTCTTAGCTCATACCATTTTCTGGCTTTCAATCTCTACAAACTTTGATAGATTTCCCTCCTTTCAAGCTTAGTCTCCTTGAGTCTCCATGCTCAATGTACTAGTGCAATCATCTCTTCATAACCACTTGTAGAAGTAGAGCCTTTGTGCTCTTCTTTCTCCTAGATGCCTTCCCCTTGACACCCTTCTAACCACTTTGCAATTTGGCTCTTTAGTAGATGCACCATCACAACATTTGCTTCTTGGTCTGTGACTCCTTAAATAGAAGTCTAGAACTCCTTTCCTGCTCGATTCTTCCATTCTTAAATTTCAATTCATATGGATTAGGTAGGATTGATTGTATCTAACCCATTTTTTTTTTACTCTAGAAACTTCTTGAATAATACTTTTGAATTCACCCAAAAATGGTTTACAAAGAATTGTGTGCCACTAGGTCATCATCCTTATCCTCCAAAAGGTTCAAAAAATTCGAAGTAACCACTAAGTCAGCTCAGATTTGGTGAATCTTCGTAATTTAAAATAATGCAGTAGCTCAATACTATTGAAATATTGGTGCTTGACACATAATGTGTTACTCAGCATCAACTGTGTTTTACTGATGCTCAACACCTAAAGATCACTTGGCACCAACTAAGAATTTCCTGTTACTCAGCTCCAACTGAGAATTTTCTTAGCTTCAACTAGCTTGCTTGACACCCACTAATGAACTTAGTTTAAGCCTTGCAGTCAACCTTGTTACAACTTATACTTCTAATGTTTCTAAGTGTGACCAATCTCTATATCTTTGAATATGTTATCAATGCATCATTTAACCATTGTCTTAACTAATCCTTGCACTTTATTACAACATCATAATTGAACCTTTCCCTTAGGTACTCTTATTACATCTTGTTGATCAAATCCTATTCATCAATCAATTAAGTGATAGTACCTGGATCTTATAAGAAAATGGAATTCCTACAAATAGAAGGTTTGAAATCAATGATAAAACAATGATTGAAAATATTCTTTTAACAATAATCTCCTTCTTTGATCTTTCAATAATGGGCTTTTTAATTAGATTTCCAACAATATCCCTCTTTGGCATTAATGACAAACCAAACTGATCAACCATTAGACTAAACTATTTAACCAAATGCTAAGTTAGAATAGTAAGTCAAATGTCAAAAAGTAATTGTATTACCATCATCATTAGTTTTCACAACTCCCTCTTAGTTGTTGTATCTGTGTTCTTTGTTTCTCTCCCTTTGTATTGCTCATCTTCTATTGTTCTAATCAACTGTTGATCATTTCTATCTACTTCTCCCTCTATCTTCATTTGATCAGATTCTACACTTTCTTGACATTTCTCCCTCATACTTTTGATCATTAGATTATCAACATTTGATCAGTTTCTCACTACTTCTCCCTCTTTGACAACAATTCCAAATACAAATTAGCATCTTAATGTGCAAGTGTAGCTTTTGTAGATTCATTCAATTTCTCCCTCTGTCACCTTGCTTGTGACTGATTTGGAACTTCAACACTTCAACTACTTTAGGAATGAATCCTAAAGTAAACATCCTTTGCATCAATGTGTAAAATCTTTAACAATGCAGGACAATCTTGCTTGTTCTTAAGTATCCTTGGTTAGGGGCATCACCCTTAACTTACTTCTAAGATACTCAAAAGCATTTTTAGGTAGTGCTTTTGTGAAGATTTTATCAATTTGTTCCTTTGAGCTAACATGTTCCATCTTCACTTGCTTATCTTCCACCAATTATCTTACATAGTGATACTTGATTGCAATATGCTTGGTTTTAACATGAATTATATGATTCTTTGATATGTTGATATCACTTGTATTATTGCAATAAAGTATCAAAGGCTCATTTACCTCTTCCTTAATACCTTGTAACAAATGTTTGATCGATAAAATATTGGTGCAATTTATAGCAGCTGCAACATATTTAGCTTTAGCAGTGGATTGTGAGGTACAACTTTGCTTTTTGCTGGTCCATGTAATCAATCTTTTTCCCAAGAAAAGTGCTCCTCCACTGGTGCTTTTTCAATCATCAATGTTAGCTCCCCAATCTACATCAGTGTAGGCTCTTAGTTCAAACTTTTCACTCCTCTTGTAGTATAGAACAAAGTCATCAGTTCCTTTTAGGTACCTCAATATTCTCTTTACTACCATTAAATGATTTTCTCTTAGATTTGCATAAAATCTTGCCACTATTCCAACAATTAATGCAATGTCTGGTCCACTATCTACAACATATTGCAACTTTCCAATCATTGATCTATACAATGTCTAATTCACTTCACCAGACACATCATTCTTGGATAGCTTATGTTCTATTGCCATTGGTGTGCTGACTAGTTTTGAATCTTCTAATCCAAATTTTTTGAGTATCTCCTTGATGTATTTGGATTGGGTAACAAATATGCCATACTTAAATTGATGTACTTGCAATCCAACAAATAATTTGATTTCTTCAAACATTCACATCTCGAATTCATGCTTCATTTGATCAGCAAAATCTTTACATAGAGCATCTTTTCCTCAAAATATTAATCATCAACAAAGATTTATGATATCAAAATGTCTTTACCTTTTTCAACCTTGATATAAAAGTTTCTATTGTCATTTTTTCTCTCAATTCCTATCTTCACAAGATATTTGTGCAGTCTCTCATACCATACTCTAGGTGCTTGCTTCAATCCATAAAGTACTTTGTGCAGTTTGCTGACCATGTCCTTGTTCTTATCATCAACAAATCCCTCAAGTTGTTCAATGTAGACTTCCTCTTCCTGTATATCATTTAGGAAAGTAGACTTGACATCCATTTGGTAGATTTTGAAACCTTTGTAAGTAGCATATGCAAGCAGTATTCTTACTCCTTCCATTCTTGCAACAAGGGAAAATGTTTTCCCATAACCTAGTCCTTCTTCTTGTGCATAGCCTTTGCAAACTAGTATAGCTTTGTTTCTTGTTATCTCACCATTCTCATCAAGTTTATTTCTAAACATCCATTTGGTACCAATTACATTCTTGTTAGCTAGTCTAGGAACTAGGGTCCAAGTTTTGTTCTTTTAATGAGATTGTAGAAATATTGATATCAAGTTGATAGGTCTTATTCTTATGACTTGAATAACAACTTTAAATATTTTAATGGTGAAGACTTAATAATATGTAATTGAGAATTATTAGAGTAATAAAAGGTCAAGGATTGTGAACCGATATTAATTGATCATTCTAATAAAGTTATGATCTCTTATTTGAAGAATGATAATTGGTCCTCTTATAATATTACGAATAATGATCCTAAAAAAGTTGAAAGGATAATCAATTAGATTATGGATCATAGTTAAATAAAAAGAACAAGTTAATTAAGGGTCAATGATGATCAGTTTAATGATTAAAGTATTTATCCTTAAGTTATTCTTAGAATGTAATTCTTAATAATAAAAGGATAATGCTATCGAGAAAAATGAGTTGACTTGTAGGTCAAATGATGAAACTTAAGACACTTGAAAGTATACTTGCAAACAGAAAACTAGAAACCCCTACACATTATTCAACTATGTGAATTTAGTAAACCAAAACATGTGTTTGCATCATATATTCTATATGCTTCTTGTTTTGAGTTTTGGGTTGACTAGTGTTGACCAGTCCTAGGTTGTTACCAGAGGCTCGAAGGTTATGAGATGTGATGGCATGTTGATCTTATTTGGTCTCAATCTTTATAAGCCCAACAATGGTAATGTGAATGTATGCTCTATGAAATATTTGTATTTACTGATTGTTATTGTTCATCAGTCTTCATGTGTGAAGCTGAGATGTATGTGTATGAGACACCTGAGCTAATCATTTTTGAGTCATCGATCAGTTATCTTTAGATTACTTTGTAGTCACCATGATGAGACTAAAGTGTTGATTTATTTATTGATGATGTCATGTTGTGACATGTTTGACTCAACCATTTTGGAGTCTTCGATCAGTATAATTTTGAGATATTCTTGGTTGCTTATTGAGAACCATTTATCTTGAGATATATTTTGGTTATTAAGAACCAATGGATGCTTATGATTATCAGTGATGCCTTCAGTTGCCAATAGAGAACTGTTGTGGTCATGATTTTCTATGGATGCTTTTCCAAATGCTCATGGAGATTTGGTGATTCTTATCTTGGAGATTTGATGATTCTTATTATGGATATTTGATGCTTTTATCATGGATATTTGATGATTCTTTTTTATAAATTATCTTTTGGATTTTCTTTAAAGTCACTTGTATAGGACTGTGGTGATTTATGATTCCATGAGCTTAGGGTAGGTAATCTACTTGTAGTGTCGAAAAGTGGCTTGCAATGGGGGCCAAGGCCCTAAGTGGCTGCTAGGGTAACTCATTGTAAGTTTTGTTAATAAGTGATAACATTTACACACTAAATGGGGATTAAATGAACCTAAAAAGATAATTGTTTTGATGTTCTCGCCCATGTCTTGAGTGCTTGTACAGGCTAAGATGGGAGTAGTAAGAACGTATGGTTGCGACCGTGCATTCCGTAGTATGCCTCGTCAGTATGAGAGGATACTAGTGGCTGCATGAGATCAGTATAGACCCGTAGAGTTTAGCTAACTACCAAGGTAACTTGTACGTGATAAATGCGATGACACTTTCCTGCTTGCATAGTAGGTTTCCTACATGTCATTGTGTGCCTCTGAGAATTAGATGTCGATTTTGTGTGATGGAAACCTTGAGTTAGTGTACTTTTAGGATTCCTGGACTTATAGAGATTTATACTTTGTGGTTTTGATAGCCTGTTTGGGACTTGAGATTATTTCCTCAGCATGGTGGGAGTGGACCACTTAGGTTCCACGCGGTCAGGTGGTAGTGTATTTTCCACTCTTATCATTTGAGATCCGTCTGAGACACCGTGGCTAATGCTTTCTTGGTTGGTATTTATCTTTATTCTGTTCTTGGTCATTATGATAGATGATATACCTTATGATGGATGTATTTATTAGTATGTTTCTTATATTGATGATTTGCATATGTTAGATGATGGTATCCTATGCTTTACTTTGCATGTTAGTAGGATGTTTTAGGAGTGACATTCTTACTATATTAATACCGATGATCTCTTCGGTGCTTTGGAATGTTACGCATGGAGTGATGGCTAGGATCCACAATGGTCTAATGATGCTATTTACGGTTGGGAAGAACTGTGTACTTAGTTATTTATGTTTGTGAATATGGTTATATTTTATGATGGATGTTTATATCTTTTGTGATGATGTATCATGTATGACATGTGGTTTTATTTACTTTAATTGCATCATGGATTAATATTGGATGATGATGTACTTTATTTACATGGATGTTTATTCTTTTAAGCCTTTCATACCTTGTAACATGTACAATGGATGATTGAGCTAAACTAAAATGTAATTACAAAAAGGACACTTGTATATGGTTTAAAAATGTTAGATGTGTCATTGTTATTTCATAAGGATGTGATGTTAGATGAATAGTTATAATTAGATGTGATTCAACATTAAGGGATCTTTAAGGAATGTAATCTGTTATGTTGTGTTATGTTTATTTTCAGTTGGATGTTACTATTGCTTCCACAAGTGTTGTGAATGGTTTATATTTCATGTTTAAAAAAAATAATTGTTAGAAATTCTTTGGATCCCTTGGCGGGGCATTACATTCGGTATTAGAGCCCGAGTTTCAACATTGGGAGCTCTGGGTATATTTGAATGCCACTAGTTGTTAACTAGTTGAACAAAACAAAAAATTTGAACTATCATGTGTATCTCTTTCAAACTGAAAACTTGAAATTAGGTGAACTGAAAACAAAGCCTAAACTGTTATTTGCATATTTTTCATACTTCAACACTTAGCATTCAAAATTGAAAATTTTACTTAAACCTAAATGAAGGCAAAACTGGAAAATTGAAACTCATTCTAGTTGCAAAACATGTATCTTTCATCTATGCTTTAAGGTAGTATGCCCTTGAATAGCTTTGCAAGCATTAAGTTGCTCTTGTTTAGAAAGTATTAGGGGATCTATTTCAGTAGTTGTTAAAGGAATAATGTTGGATCAATATAATTTTTGGTTTACCATTAAACCAGAATCATATTGCTCTAAGTGTGTTGTAATATTCTTAGTGGAATCATATTCTCCTGTAGGGAGGAAAGAGTTCAATGGGACCCACATAGTGAGTATCTTAGTTTTTTATTCTTATAGGCTTCCAGGAGTAAGCCTAATCCTAGGGGGGGTGGATGTAGTGCCTGCTCCTTTGTTATCATTGTTAAACTCTTTTAGAACTAGTTTTATGTTATTGGTTAGTAGCATTCTTTTGCGATTATCAGATATTGTGCTATGAATTCAGTTGATATGTGATGAGATTACTTAGACCTTGATATTAACCCTTGGTTTGATTTTGTATGTATTTTGGCTATGATTGATTTTCATATTTTTACCTTATGAGTCTTTGATGTATTTTATATTAATTAAGCCTAATTAAAAGATTTAATTAATGATTTAATTTAATGAAAAATTAATATGATATTTTAATATTTATTTTATTTAACTAATTGGAAAATTAATTAAATAAAATAATTAAATTTAAAAATAAAAGTTAAAAGTTTAAATTTGAAATGTGACAATATTTATTTTAATAATAATATATTTGGAGTTCATTTTTAAATAAATGACTAAATAATAATATTATTAAAGCTAACAAATATTTTAGCAATTAAGTTTTGGAAAATGAAATTTAAAAGTGGAAAATATATTTTAAATTATTAAAAGATTCTAGATTTTATGTGATTAAAATATAAATATATTAAGATTGAAAAGTGAAATTATTAAAGTTAGTACATGAGATTTAATAAATAAATAAATAAAAATTGGAAAGAGTAAATTAAATATAATATTAATTAATGTGCATTATTTTTAATTTTTGCTCACATAGAAGTTGGAAAATTCTCGAGAGTTGTCATGTAGACAACACAGGGGTTTGCACTCTAAGAATGCATAAGTTGTCTACACTTAGAAGTTAGCATTCTATTTGAGCACATGGTGTCTACAACCTTAGGACTCATCTAGAAGGTTCGAAAAGACCCATGCTTGGTTGTCATGCTTATCTTCTGGTTGTTTCTAGAGACATTTTAGATGCATCTTAGAGGCTTTCAAATAGAGGCTCTTCTAGTGTGTTTGTACAAGCTGAATGGAAGCTACAAGCTACAAGCTTAAAATGGAAGCTTCAAAGCTTACATGCATTAGAAAAGTTCATATGCTCATATATTTTCTACATGCTTCTATGTTCCTTCTAGCTCTTCTAGTCACTTGGAGGATTCGATTGGCTTGGATCTTGGAAGAATTGCGAATTATGGAGAAGGAAGAAATTTTCTATGGATTTCTGAGGCATGGTGGATTAGCATCAGTGTCCAGGTGCACTTGTGATATTTACATATTCTCTTTGCACTATTTCTCTTCCTGTCTTCATCATGTCTATTATATGTGTCTGAATAGTTTTGTGAATGAATCTACAATTAAATTGGAATGTAGATATGCTATTTGGTTGAGAAGAAAACAATAGAAAATCCTAGACCCTATTGAGGAAGAAATTAGATCTTAATCGGGTTTGGGTTCGAATTTATATTGTGAAATTAAATAAACAAGATTTGAAATTAAAATAGAAATTCTAAGTTGAAAATTTGAATGGTTAGATATAATCTTTCTATCAAATTATATTTTCAGATGCGTATGGACAAACGTATTAGATGGATGAATGGGTAAATTTAGAGAACAATTATTTTAAGAAGAAATTCTTAATTCATCACAAATTGTCCTGTCGCTGTCCCTTGGATAGACTCGAACTCAGTCATTTATAACTTTTTATTGTGATCGAATTTATTTGATCGCTCCGATCAGATGTGGTGCAACTTGGCCCTCTCCAACATATTTAAATTTCAGCCCGATCCAACAGTTCATTAGAGAGATATGGCTGTCGTACTGAGACTGTTTTATTCAAGGACAGATATTTCTCCATTTCCCATAACCAAGAGTTCTTTATGCTTAAACTTCACAAAAATAATATATCAAAGAATGGAATGAATTAAAGATATTATTGTAATCTTTCCTTATTAGAATCTTATTAATATGCATTAGTTTTATATGGATTATTATAAAATCTAACTAAATCAAATTTAATTAAGATTAGTTAATAGTAGAAAAAGTGTAATTAATTATTAGTCAATTTAAGTAAATGGATTTTTAAGTGAGGAAAAATAAGAAGAAAAGAGATATTAATGATTTAGTTGTTATTCATTGATTGGTTCGAATATCAATCATTATAATTGAATATTGAAATTATCAATGGGATTATTATTTATTAATAATTGTTAAGTTAGCAATTATTAATGAATGATAAGTATAGTTAGTATAACTATTAATTAATTTAGATTGAGAATAGTTAATAATTGAAGTATAGCAATAAGTTATAGATCAATAATTGGTTTAGACAAAATCTCAGGAGATATATGAAGTAAGGTTAAAATAGGTATTAGGTAATGAGATTGAGAGATAGTTAACTTTATATCAGTTAGAATACATCAAAAAATAGTTATGGAAGTTTCTCTAGATCGATTATTTATAGTTTGATGAGTTTATTATTTATTAATATTTGTTGGGTCTAACGAACTATTAATAAATAATAGTATAAATAGGTTAAATAGTTATCAATTAATATGATTAGAGTTAATCTAGAGGATATTAGTTAATGATTGAAGTACTGTAAAAGATATTAATCAAATTGAATTGGTTAATAATTTGGAGTATCAATTAATTGAATCAACGTACATAGGGGAAACTTATTTGAGATAATAATACTTGGTATTGGAGATTTATTATAAGTTTTTATTATTAAAATATAAATAGGAACATTGTTGCAGAGTGATGAATGTGGTCATTATAGATTTATTAATAAGATTTCCAATATAGCTTGTTATTAAATATTAACAAGTTATTATTATTGAATTATTAATATGATCATTTGACTATTGAATTATAGTTGACTTTTATCTTACGGAATTCTAGTTAGTTATTAGTCAACTGACATTAATTAGAACATTGCTATGGTTATGCAATTACTAATTAAATCAACTAATGAGAGTTAATTAGATTTAATTAATAATTAAGTTATGTAATAGAGATTTAATTGATATAATTCTTTTAATGAGATTGTAGAAATATTGATATCAAGTTGATAGGTCTTATTCTTATGACTTGAATAACAACTTTAAACATTTTAATGGTAAAGACTTAGTAATATGTAATTGAGAATTATTAGAGTAATAAAAGGTCAAAGATTGTGAACTGATATTAATTGATCATTCTAATAAATTTATGATCTCTTATTTGAATAATGATAATTGGTCCTCTTATAATATAACAAATAATGATCCTAGAAAAGTTGAAAGGATAATCAATTAGATTATGGATCATAGTTAAATAAAGAGAACAAGTTAATTAAGGGTCAATGATGATTAGTTTAATGAGTAAAGTATTTATCCTTAAGTTATTCTTAGAATGTAATTCTTAATAATGAAAGGATAATGCTATCGGGGAAAATGGGTTGACTTATAGGTCAAATGATGAAACTTAAGACACTTGAAAGTATACTTGAAAATAGAAAACTAGAAACCCCTACACATTATTCAACTATGTGAATTTAGTAAACCAAAATATGTGTTTGCATCGTGTATTCTATATGCTTCTTGTTTTGAGTTTTGGGTTGACTAGTGTTGACCAGTCCTAGGTTGTTACCAGAGGCTCGGGGTTATGAGATGTGATGGCATGTTGATCTTATTTGGTCTCAATCTTTATAAGCCCAACCATGGTAATGTGAACGTATGCTCTATGAAATTTTTGTATTTACTGATTGTTATTGTTCATCAATCTTCATGTGTGAAGCTAAGATGTATGTGTATGAGACACTTGAGCTAATCATTTTTGAGTCATCAATTAGTTATCTTTAGATTACTTTGTAGTCACCATGATGGGACTAAAGTGTTGATTTATTTATTGATGATGTCATATTGTGACATGTTTGACTCAACCATTTTGGAGTCTTCGATCAGTATGATTTTGAGATATTCTTGTTTGCTTGTTGAGAACCATTTATCTTGAGATATATTTTGGTTATTAAGAACCAATGGATACTTATGATTATCAGTGATGCCTTCAGTTGCCAATAGAGAACTGTTGTGGTCATGATTTTCTATGGATGCTTTTCCAAATGCTCATGAAGATTTGATGATTCTTATCTTGGAGATTTGATGATTCTTATTATGGATATTTGATGCTTTTATCATGGATATTTGATGATTCTTTTTTATGGATTATCTTTTGGATTTTCTTTAAAGTCACTTGTACAGGATTGTGGTTATTTATGATTCCATGAGCTTAGGGTAGGTAATCTACTTGTAGTGTCACGAAGTGGCTTGCAATGGGGGTCGGGGCCCTAAGTGGCTGCTAGGGTAACTCATTGTAAGTTTTGTTAATAAGTGATAACATTTACACACTAAATGGGGATTAAATGAACTTAAAAAGATAATTGTTTTGATGTTCTCGCCCATGCCTTGAGTGCTTGTACAGGCTAGGATGGGAGTAGTGAGAATGCATGGTTGTGACTGTGCATTCCGTAGTATGCCTTGTCAGTATGAGAGGATACTAGTGGCCGCATGAGATCAGTATGGACCTATGGAGTTTAGCTAACTGCCAGGATAACTTGTACGTGATAAATGCGATGAGACTTTTTCGCTTGCATAGTAGGTTTCCTACATGTCATTGTGTGCCTCTAGGAATTAGATGTCGGTTTTGTGTGATGGAACCCTTGAGTTAGTGTACTTTTAGGATTCCTGGACTTATAGAGATTTATACTTTGTGGTTTTGATAGCCTGTTTGGGACTTGAGATTATCTCCTCAGCATGGTGGGAGTGGACCACTTAGGTTCCACGCAGTCGGGTGGTAGTGTATTTTCCACTCTTATCATTTGAGATCCATCTGAGACACCGTGGCTAATGCTTTCTTGGTTGGTATTTATCTTCATTCTTTTCTTGGTCATTATGATAGATGATATACCTTACGATGGATGTATTTATTGGTATGTTTCTTATATTGATGATTTGCATATGTTAGATGATGGTATCCTATGCTTTACTTTGCATGTTAGTAAGATGTTTTAACAGTGACATTCCTACATGTTAATACCGATGATCTCTTTAGTGCTTTGGAATGTTACGCATGGAGGGATGGCTAGGATCCACGATGGTCTAATGATGCTATTTACGGTTGGGAGGAACCGTGCACTTAGTTATTTATGTTTGTGAGATATGGTTATATTTTATGATGGATGTTTATATCTTTTGTGATGATGTATCATGTATGACATGTGGTTTCATTTACTTTAATTGCATCATAGATTAATATTGGATGATGATATACTTTATTTACATGGATGTTTATTCTTTTAAGCCTTTCATACCTTGTAACATGTACAGTGGATGATTGAGCTAAACTAAAATGTAATTACAAAAAGGACACTTGTATATGGTTTAAAAATGTTGGATGTGTCATTGTTATTTCATAAGGATGTGATGTTAGATGAATAGTTATAATTAGATGTGATTCAACATTAAGGGATCTTTAAGGAATGTAATCTGTTATGTTGTGTTATGTTTATTTTCAGTTGGATGTTACTATTTCTTTCGCAAGTGTTGTGAATGGTTTATATTTTATTTTAAAAAAAAAAAATTGTTAGGCAAGCTTAGTGAAATTCTTTGGATCCCTTGGCGGGGCATTACATCATAGATCTTGGCAATTTTGTTTCCAAACTCTACTTTGCAACCTACATTACCTAATTGTGACATAGTCAACAAGTTGTAGTTCAATCTTTCAACATAGTATGCATTATCACATGAAATTTTCTTTGTGATTTTAATGGAACCTTTTCCTTTGATTTGACAAGGAGCATCATTAAAAAATCTAACACTATTCCATCATATTAAGTAAAGGTAATGAACTTACTTTTATCTCCTATCATGTGATGTGAGCATCCACTATCTGTGATCCACTTGTCATTCTTGTTCATGTAGGTAACCAATGTTGTTGCTTCATCTTCATCTTTACATGATTCATCCTTCATGGCCACATAGAGTACTTCATCAACATTCTCATCAGAATCTTCTTTGACAATGTAGCATCTTTTTCCTTTTTCCTTGTAATCTTTGCAATCATCTTCTCTCTTGTTTCTATACTTGTTTCCTTCTTTGTAGTTCTTCTTTTGTGTACACCTTTCAACAATATGACCTACTTCATTGCAATTGAAACATATGATAGGGAGCTTACCTTTGAATTTACCTTTGCCTCTATGGAATCTCCTAGCTATTAGTGCTTCCAACTCTTCCACATCTTCCTCATTTGCACTGCTATCACTGGATGCATGTTTTCCATTTCTTCTCTTCTTGCTTGATGTCTCCTCCTCAGTGTTTTTTATGGTCATCTTGGCTTTGAAAGTAGATTCAAGGTCCTCAGGTCTATAGTTATCAAAATTGGATAACTCAAATACAGTAAGTTTTTCCACTATTCCTTCAAAGGTTAGTGTGTTCCCTTGTACACACCTTAGCTCTTGGATGGCTAAAACTCTAATAACATAAATAGGGAGCAGAGTTCTTAAGTATTTTTCTATGATAGTTTCTTCCTCTAATTGACCACCTAGACTTTTTATTGCACTTACCACTTCTTTTATTCTAGTAGCATATTGAGCAACATTTTCACCTTCCTCCATTTTCATGTCATCAAACTTTCCTCTTAGGCTTTCTCTCTTTGCTCTCTGGATATTCTGATCTCCTCCATAGATATCTGTTAGGGATTTTCACATTTTGAATGTGGTGTCACAATATTTGATGTCATCATATTTTGCATAGTTGAGTGTAGAGGCAATCTCTAGCATTGCTTGATTGTGCTCCTTCCTTTTGCTCAAATCATCTGCAGTAGGAGGTCCAGCTGGATTTACATATTTTGTTCCAATTGAGGTTTGTACATAGTTACCTATTAATCCAAGGTACAATTTCATCAGACTTTTCCATGCAACAAAGTTGTCTTTGTTGAGCTTGGGGACTCCTCTCTTGGATATCTTGATCTTCCTACTTCTAGTACCTTGAAACTAAATCAATAGATGGCTCTAATACCAATTGTTAGAAATGGTTTAGAATAATTAAGAGGCAGGGTGAATCAGTTATTCAAGGTCCAAATGTCCTATTCAAACTTTTTCACTAAGTGTAGTGAGCCCATTGAACTACTCATTCATCCAAGCATTAACTTTTCTAATCAACAAGTTACTGTAAATCAACATGCAAGCATAACACATAAAAGATCAACACATAACATAGTGATTTACGTAGAAACACAATTTGGGAAAAACCACTAGTAACATGCTACTCAATTTTCACTCTTATGAAGTGATGCCCTATGAAAGGCCTATCTTGTTAAAGACTTACAACACACTATTAAATGTGACCTTGTTAGAGGATTTAACCACCCTATTAGAAGTGGGCCTAAAAAGAGGACATTAGAACATTCACTTTTAATGCCACCATGTTAAAGGATTTACAAATGGCTATTAGGCCAACCTAAGTCCATAGAATTTTCCTTCTATCCTAACTAATATAATTTCTAGAGCATAAAAATTAGGGATTTTGACCTGATTACAACTTAACTTATAGATCTCAAATCACTTCTCAGCTCATACCATTGCCTGGCTTTCAATCTCTACAACCTTTGACAACTTTCCCTCCTTTCAAGCTTAGTCTCCTTGGGTCTCCATGCTCAATGTACCAGTGCAATCATCTCTTCATGATCACTTTTAGAAGCAAAGCCTCTATGCTCTTCTTTCTACTAGATGCCTTCTCCTTGACACTCTTATAACCACTTCACAATTTGGCTTTTTAGTAGTAGTAGCATTAGTAGAATTTTCTTCTTGGTCTATGACTTCTTAAATAGAAGTTTGGAACTCGTTTCCCACTCGATTCTTCCATTCTTAAATTTTAATTCGTATGGATTAGGTAGGATTCATTGTATCTAACCTATATTTTGTTTCCTCTAAAAACTTCTTGAATAATCCTTTTGAATTTTCCCAAAAATAGTTTACATAGAATTTTGTGCCACCAGCTCATCATCCTTATCCTCCAAAAGGTTCACAAAATTCAAGGTAACCACTAAGTCAGCTCAGATTTGGAAAATCTTTGTCATTAAAAATAATGTAGCAGCTCGATACTATTAAAATACTAGTTCTCAACACATACTATGTTACTCAGCATCAACTATGTTTTACTGATGCTCAACACCTGAAGATCACTCGACACCAACTAACAAATTCTTGTTACTTGGCTCCAACTAAGAATTTGCTTGGCTTCAACTAGCTTGTTCAACACCCACTAATGAACTTAGTTTAAGCCTTGCAGTCAACCTTGTTACAACTTATACCTCTAATGTTTCTAAGTGTGACCAACCTCTGTATCTTTGAATATGTTATCAATACATCATTTAACCATTATCTTAACTGATCCTTGCACTTCATTACAAAATTATAACCAAACCTTTCCCTTAGGTACTCTTGTTACATTTTGTTGATCAAATCCTCTTCATTAATCAACTAAGTGATAGTACCTAGATCTTATAAGAAAATGTCATTCCTAAAAATAGAAAGTTTGACATCAATGACAAAACAATGATTGAAAAAATTCTGTTAACAACATTCTCCCACTTTGATCTTTCAATAATGAGCTTTTCAATTAGATTTCCAACATGCCTATTTTTTTTTTCTCTATTTTATTCACATAATTCTATCTCAATTTTAAATTTGAAATCAACCTACCAATTTTTTTTTTTCACAAAAATAAATGTACACTTGAAATGTTCTATTAGAAATGCCAAATAGAGATGTTGAAGACTAGATTATGAGGAGAAGTGTAATAACCCTAACAGGTTATAACTTCTTCAAACACCAAAATCTTCTCTAGTTCAGTTGTTTGACATTTTGTCAAACACTTTTCAAGCAACGTTTGATACCAATGTAATATCCTCTTACAAGGAACTAATATGCAAGTGCAATTCTTTTGGTATTTTCAATGCAAATACATGAAAACTAGATATGAAATGCATACCTATAGCCAACTAACATTTTGAAAAATAATTGACATATAATAATGACTACAATAATGCCAAAATTTGATTCTAAATTATCACAGTAAAAAGATATGCTTATGAAGTACAATAATAACTACTAATAGTTACAAGAGGAACCTGATAATAGTGATGCCCAAGAATGGAAATGAATCAAACGTAGATACTGTAACATGACGTTGTGCATGCATACTATAGTAGCCAAAATCTATTCTCCAATTTAAACACAAACATAACTCCTGAATTGAAGCTCTCCTAAATACCAAATTCAATGGATATTTCACTACCTCGAATGGTTGCAACATTGAAGAGTTGATGTTCGTACATGATAATTAATCTTGGCTTTGGCCTCTTACCGATAAAAAAAAAAATACTGAAGAGTTGACGTTCTCCAATGGCTAACTAAAATTGAAAACCTTACTTTCTTCTCCCAACTTAATATCAAATGCAATTCACAATAATCAGATGATAAACAATGAAGCTCTCACCTCTATTTATACTCTTCCTTCACCCTTCTAGAAGGAAATAAAATATTTAATAATTACATCCTCTAGAAGTTTCTCCCTTTCCAATAATTAATGTGCTTTTAGGAAATTAAATTACTAGAAGTTTTCTCCTTCCAATAATAAAAGTACTTGCTAGAAGCTTTTCTCTTGCAATAAAATAATTAATTGTGCTTCTAGAAAATTAAATTACTAGAAGTTTTCCCCTTTCAATAATTAATGCACTCTCAATTAATTAAATTATTTAAATATAAAGTTACATTTTTATTTTAGTTTATTTAATGAATTTATAAGTGTAAGAATTTGGTATAGCTCTGATACCATGTAAGAATTTTTCTTAGGAAAAAATTCACCCAAGAACCAAGAACTCAAACACAAGTACAACTATAGACTAGAAAAACTATGATCAAAATAACAATGTATTCAATTCAATATGCATGAAAGAACACTAGGAGTGCCTATATATAAAGGCCTCTGAGATGCATCTAGAATGCCTAAGAATCAACTACATGATAAGTCATACAACCATGCACATGTCCACTAGATATGAGTTACCCTCCATTAAGCACAGAAGTAAGTGCAACGATGAGAGGATAAGCCTCCAAAGGTGTATCACACAAATTAATGTTGTAGACAACATGTGATAAAAAAAGAGTGTGAATAACTGTGTTGTCTACATGACAACTCAGTGAATGATGCAAAATTTTGTGTTGTAGACACCATGTGTTGAATTAGAGTTGCATACTTCTGTGTTGTCAACATGTCAACTCATGAAGGTGCACAAACTCCTAAGTGTCTCACAAAATAAAATAATGCATTAACCTAAGTAAACTTAAGTAAGTGTAAATAGTAAATATGTATTTACCCCAACACCCCCCCTTAAGTGCAACTTAGGGGAATGCCCTTAAGCTTATAAAAACTAGGATGAAAATGCATAATGGGTCTTGACTACTAGGCCATGTTAGGTACCCATATATATAATGAAAATGCAATCTCTCATAAAACAAAGAAAAATGGAAAACCTCAAAGGAAAAACCCTCCCCCAAAAAGAGATATGAAAAACTAGATGCATGGATGGATGGATTAATCAAGACCCCCCCAATATGACATACATCCAGTATGCAAAAAAGTGAAGAATGAGAAGAACAAGACCTCATAAGAGGAAAAAGTCCCCCCCCATAAGAGAGACAAGGTAATCCCCCCCCCAATGAAGAATGTCGACCAATGATTGCTACTCCAAGGAAGAAGTTGGTCCATGAGTGTAGAATGATGTTCCTCCCCTTTGGAAGAAACAATGGAAAAGGTACAATCCTAAAGATGTGTGGTGGCCCTAAAACTTGCTCAAGTATCCCTATGTTGATGTTGATGTTCGCCCCTTCCAACTGTGCTAAAAAGAATGAATGTATATTTGGCAAGGATGTCTGTTGAGCATGTTCCAATGAGCCATCTGTCTCCTCAACTAATAAAGAGACCTTTGACAATAGTTGTTCATAAGGATCCACAATCACATGAACCTGTGAAGATTGATCATGTAGAGAATGGACATGAGGGTCAAAGTGAGCCCTTGCAAAAACTGTAGAAGGATCACCTTCATCAAAGAGAAGATGTAAATCATTAAGTCTATCTCCCAAGTCTGTGGTGTGTGACTCCATGAACAAACTTGTAATGTTTGCTAAGAAGTCATCAACTGAAGCTAGAGCTAGAAGACAACATGTACCCTGTCATGCTGGACCGATCACTATGGCAATGTATGCATGTGGACTATGCTAATGTTGTAACCTCTCGCTATAATTATCAATAGAAATCCATGTGTCTGAATCTGTTGAAGCACTATCACTGGCGTCACTATCAGTTTCCATAGTATATGAAGTACGAAGAGGAGTAGAGGATAAGCTGGGTGAACTTTCCTCAAAGTGAACATCCTTCTCCACAAAAATCTCATGAGTCTCTAGATCCATAAGTCTATAAGCCTTCACATTGTCTTCATATCCTATGAAAGTACAAGGCCTAGGTGCTGGTGCTTTGCATCCCCTGGAAGATAGGTTTTCCCATGTTGGACAACCGAAGACTCTGAAGTAACTCACAAGTGGTTTTCTACCGCACCATGCCTCAAGAGGAGTTTTCCCATCTAAGGCATTATGCAAAGACCTATTAAGTATGCGAGTAGCATTGCTAATGGCTTCAACTTCAAGTGTAGGATCAAGAGACTTGGCTTTAATCATGCAACTTGCCATGAAATTAAGAGTTCTAATCCTCATAGCTGCAACATCTATCTTGTGTGGATTGAATGCTAGTGGATTTCTGAAGATCAATTCTCTCAAGTTTGCAAAAGTCTTTAAGTCTTCTGTCCACATATCTACTTTCATTATCCATCCAAAGAACCTTGATGGCTTTCCTTGATCTATGTTCAACATGAATCTTAAAGACTTGAAGCTTATCCAACACTTCATTCTTATTATAAAGGAACTAGATCCATTTGAAGCATAACAAATCATCAACAAAAGTAAGCATGTAGTGAACCTAGCTGACTAAAGTCACTGCAAAAGGACCTACTAAAACCATGTGAACCAACTGAAGAAAAATTGTTGCTCTAGAAGACTTCCATTTATCATACTTCTCTTTTAGATTAATATCCACTACACATGATGAAAAATCACCCTTAGAAAATTTGATGTTAAGTGGAACTTTGACCATGTGTTTTGAGCAAAGTTGCTAAAGATGGCAGAAGGCAAGATGACCAAACTACTCATGCCATAGTTTGATTTGTGAATTAGAGTGAATTAACAAGGCTTGAGAAGGAGACTTAGGTACAAGGTGAGAGAAGGTATAAAGCCTCTTGTTGTGATTGACTTTCCCCACTACAACCAATGAATCATCTTTTAGACTTTGCACCATCACTGAATCTAGAAGGAACTTAACTTTATGACCATCTTCAAGGTGAATGATTTAGTAAATTGAGAGGAGATTAGAGCTAAGGTTTGGAACATAGAGAACATCTATGAATTCCCCATTTTCCATTTCCACATGTCCTTTTCCTTCAACTTCCATTTTAGTATCATCTCCCACGAAGATGTGCGATACCTATGACTGCTCAATGAAAAAAAGTATCCCTTTGAAGAACCCATATGATAGGAGGCACTTGAGTTTTCCATAAGTTATTTCCCTTTTCCCTCTAAAGAGGTTGAATTTGAATCCTTGAAAGTACCTGACATTTGAATTTTGTTCTTCTTGAGTAGATTTTCCAACTCATTGATTTGCTTAGTCTTACAATGATGCTCATCATGATTTAGCTTTTTGCAATATGCACAAAAAAGTTTGTCCTTCTTTTCATTACTTCCCTTCTTATTGGAAGAATAATTTCTTTGTGAGGAGGATTTTTGTGCCTCAAACTGTGATTTCTACTTCCACTACTTCTTCTTCTTCTTGTTGCTAGAACTTCTTCCTCCTTGACTTGATTGGTTCTCATCACTAGCCACCAATTCTTTGGTTTTTGATGATGTGAGAAGTCCCAAATCTATCAAGTGAGATTTTTAAAATATCAAAATCTTTGCAAATGCATCAAATGTAGGCTTCTGGTAAGCACTTGCCATGGTTAACCTATGAGTATTATAACTTGAAACAAAAGAGGCATACTCAGAAGGTAGCTTGTTCAAGACGTGGTGAATCAACTTGTCATCCTTCATGGGATTTCCATAATATTTAAGTCATGCCCTATACTCATTGGCTTTGTTGATGTAATACTAAAGTAAATCATCCTCAATCTGAAATCCCTTTTCCTCATCCACCTTACCATACAATGCTTCAAGTTTGTCCCATGCAGGTTTGGATTCTATGAAACTAGAAATGTGGAAGAAGAGATCTCTATGTACACAATTCTTGATAATTCCTAAAGCCTGTTGGTCTTGTTGTTGCCAATTAATGAGTTCTTTAGCATCAATGGGTTTGAGTATTGTACCATCAACATAAAGATTGTAACCTTTCTCCATTAATCTACTCCATGCAATATCTTTCCATGTAGAATAATTATGTAATGTTAGAAGTGGACATTTAGGTGAACCCATGATGTAGAAATGAAAATAGCACACAAGAGAGACACAAAACACAATACACACCCCCTCCTTTTCACTCAATCAATAGAACCCCCCCCCCAAAAAAAAAAAGATACTTTTGGCACTTTATATGTAGTGCGTGTACAATGAGCCACTTGTCAAAATGAACAAAGTGGATTTCTGATTTTTCTTTTTACAACTACCTTTTGAGTCCCAAATATGTCACTAAGCACTATAGCTTAGATATATAAAAATTCTGAAAAGTAATCAAAGAAATACAATGTAGAAAAAAGCCCTAATTCTGAAAGTGAGATTTTTGTCCACACAACTCTAGAATCTAACTATAGATCTGGAAAGTAGGTGAAAAATAATGCACTTTCAAAAAAATGGAACCTATTTTAGTGTCTAGATGACTTTGTACGGAGTCTTTGAAGTTACAAAATGTAAGATTGAATAGGTATAGTCACCAAAAAACCCAATTTTTGAGAAATCCTTGCACCAAAACAAAAAAAAATACAACCGCTAAAAATTTTAGGAAATTTTACCCAAAATAAAAAAAATTGCACCTAATTTGGAGTTCAGATGACTAAGTTATGGGCTCTCAAAGTCAGATTGCCAAATCAAAAAGCAATTTGGAGAGGGGTCTGGAAGGAAAAATTGCGTGCTTAAATTTGATAGTCAAATAGCCATCTTAGTAGTTATAAAAGCCTTGGAAATGAAAATTATATGGTCATCAAATTTAACCTCATGAACTGATGACATCAGCAAATTGTAGCCTCATGATGATGTCAACATGACATAATGATGATGTCAAAAAGGTACAAAAATTGTACAAACTATACAAAAAAGTATAATAAAAACACGCATCTTGTCTGATGTGTATGGATGAGTCAAATTTGAGGTGGCTTCCAACTATGTAGTGCTAACGTGGTACTGTGTTGCAACACTTGGTGCTTATGTGTACTAGTGTAGGTTGAGTCACCAGGCATGACGTGTCTACTGAGTCAGCTATATGTATACAATAGAACGAACTCCTTACTAGCTATAGGTACATGCAGAGTCATTGGTCTATGTGGAAAAGCTGACTAGTGAGCTTGCATGGAAGCCCTATCAAGGGATAAGCTAGCACTAGTGTTTGCCTTTGGGGGCACCACGTGTCTGCCTGAACTTAGTGTCAAAGAGTTTAACAAATGGTGCTAGAAAGGATGCAGAGTGGTTGGAAATGTTATGTGTTGCCAAAGTTTCATGGTTTAATCCCATGTTGCATGTGGGAGGAACTCTAAGGAAACTTAAAAACTAGGCCGTTAGGTATTCAAACAAATTGAGCTGCTGGGCTTGTTGTGTGTTGGGCCAAGCTAGGTCGGATGTGTTGTATTCTAGTGCTATATGTTGTTGGATTATGTAGACTACCATTGATGTAATTAAATGAAGGAATATGCCCACTAATTAGAATATTCCTCTGCATAGGGCCAAAATTTGATAGCCTAGTACCTGTGCAAAAAAACTTTCTTTGTTGGCCGCCTGAAGGGAAAAAAAAATTCAAAATCGCAATCTAAAAAAAATGTAGAGAATAATAAATTAACAGATCTAAAAATAATTAATTAAATCTGCAAAATGACCATACCCAAATTGCAAATTGGGGCCTCTGGGTGTCAATTTGCAATCGACTTTGGCCTAGGGTAGCCAAATTTATAGTTGATTTGCACCGAATCGATGTTCTAGAGAAATGGAAAGGTCCATTTAGGCTCTAAACACTCCTAATTTCTATGGTGCTTCAGATCTAGGTCGAGGTGCTAAAGCAACAATTTTGTCTCGAACGACTATGTGAAGAGAAATTCTCTAAGCTCTAATACCATGTAAGAATTTTCCTTAGGGAAGAAGTCACCCAAGAACTAAGAACTCAAACACAAGCACAACTGTAGACCAAAAAGAGTATGATCAGAATAATAATGTATTCAATTCAATATGTATGAAAGTACACTAGGAGTGTTTGTATATAAAGGCCTCTGAGATGCATATAGAATGCCTAAAAATTAGCTACATGATAAGTCATACAACTAGGGACATGTCCACCAAATATGGGTTATCCTCCATTAAGCACTAAAGTAAGTGCGATGATGAGAGGATAAGCCTACAAAGGTGTATCACACAAATTAATGTTGTAGATAACATGTGCTAAAAAGAGAGTGCAAATAACTGTGTTGTCTACATGACAACTCAGTGAATGATGCAAACTCCTGTGTTGTAGACACCATGTGCTAAATAAGAGTTGTGTACTTTTCTGTTGTCAACATGACAACTCATAAAGGTGCGTAAACTCCTAAGTGTCTCACAAAATAAAATAATAAAACAATGCAATATAATAAAATAATGCATTAAACTAAGTAAACTTAAGTAAGTGTAAGTAATAAATACATATTTACACCAACAATAAGAAATTAATTTAATCAATTTCTCCTTATTTCTCCACTTAGCGTTCAGAGAATGTTAAGGCTAAGAACTCCACTGAGATGCTAAAAGATGGGGACATTACAAGGAGAATCCTCATTTGCCTTCTATTATGCATGTAGACTAATTCTTACTTTTCAACATGTAGACTAATTCTTATTTTTCATAAATATCTTATTTATGATAATAAATTACTACTCAATCTTGTTTGGCAACACTAGTGTTTTAATTAGTTTAGATCTATAGTTCCTTAATGAATTTCCTAATGTTCTAAAATTGATTGGTTAGCTTTTAATTACTTAGAGATATTTCATATTCTCATGACTTTCCAGATAACTTAGACTTAATAGAGCTCAAGGAAATGAAAAATTAAGGGTTGTGCTTAGTAGTTTACGATGTTGATGTCTCATTATTGCCCCATGGTCATCTTTAAAAAAAATGTATAAGTAGATTATCAAAGCTCAAATGTATAAGTAGATTATCAAATATCAAAGCTCTTTTTGAATAATTCTGTTGATAATGGTTCATATAATAAAACAATCATAAACATAACACTTTTACAATCAACATACAATATCAATAAACTTATGCATTTTATAGTGGCCGGAGACTTACATATACAGTGATAAACCACAACACATAAGTTAGGCTAAGTCATAAATGAAGACTTCTCCAACAAAAAATTCACATGTTTCCTTTTAGCCTTTTCGAATAAGGTTTATAGATTATACATTATTAAAATCTATCCCCATTAATTTATCTAAATGTTAAATGCCTCAAATTTATATTGAATTTATAGGCTACAAAGGGTAGAATTAGTAACAATCTTGTAAAGGAATATTAAATCCATACAATGATCTACTTACTCTATAAAGTCAATCTAGTTAGAATATTAAAGCTAGTCAAAGGTACCAATATAGATACATATGAATTGACTTTTAAAAATGAAGGTTAGGCTTAAATGGAAGAGAATTTTACTTAGATATAATAAATAACGATAAAATTGAACCTAAAAATTCTTCTTCTAATGGCTAATTTCATTCAATTTAAAACTATTAGGATAATATAGAAAGTATATTTGTAGAATTTTAATCTACTAATGCTACTCTACATGTTTTAAAAATTGATTTCATATCTATGATTTCAAGGAAACTAACAAAAAATCTTGGCCAAAATGATAGAAATGCAGGTTCCATATTACAAAGAACAACACCTTTCACCACACACATGGGCAATGAAGAGTCATGAAGCCATAATTTTCTAAATTTATAAATCACAAGAAAATTTAAGGTATTATCTCTTTATAGGATAAAGTTTTATAAACTATTGATGTAATAAAGCTCGAAGGAATGCCTTCTCAAAGTCCTCTCTATACAAATGGAAAATTGTATACTGTAAATAGGTTGTTTGCGTCCTAGGCTAGATTGGGGATTTTATTCCTCATTCATTCCCCCCCATGTCTGCACATGAACAAGGGAAAAAAAAGATTTATCTAAAAAAAAAAAAAAAAAACATGGAATTGCCTTTTGCCAATAAAATAAGAGTGCACTTGAAATGTCAAGTGCCAATTGGAAATGAATCCAAAGTTACAAACACAAACAACTTCATTGGTTTAGGCAGGTTGAAGACAAATATATTTTAATTGAAAATTCCAACATCTTTTTTTTTTTTTTTTTTTTTTTTTTAATGGGGATATAGATCAAAGAGTTTATACTTTTGTGCAAATGCTTTATTTGCTCATAATGTAGGCATCCCTTTCATTGCTTTGATACCATGTTAGAGTTTGCAACATCTAAGCTATGATAAATGGATGTTATACAAATATAGAGAAATAATGTATAATAAATAGATGATAAATGATATTTACAAAATATATCTAATAGTATCCATTTAATCTCTACTTTTTTAATATTAGAATAGAGTACAAACTATTTACATTACGTTCATCATGAACTATTCAGCATAAGCTATTAGAGTGTCATAGTTTTACAACTACCAAAACATGACTTACAGGGTAGTCAACCCATTTGTTTCACTTTATTAAGTATCAAAACATTATTCGATCTAAACTGAATATCCAAAAGATTTACATAGTGCTGATTAACATATTACTGATTATCAAAAGTTGTACAAAGTTTTGATTATCAAACTTAAATATGCTATTGATTTATATTTGGGCCCCATCCATCATTAGAATCCAGAGCTTTTAAGAAAGCTACATCAAAAAATTCATCATTCCATCCTGCTAGAACAAAATCATTTGCCAGCTGAACCTTTTCACCAGTAGAAACATTTGAAGCAAATTGCTGAGTGCTAGTGGAAATGTGCAGGTCCTCCATCATTCTTTCAATTTCTTTTATGTTATTTGAGTCCATCATATCCTTGAATTGATCAAGGTACTTGAAAGCCTTGACCTCATCTTTATGAATAAGTAACATTCCATCCCTGACCAGTGTTATAAATTGATCCATAGAGATTTCAAAAGAGAGTGAAACCTAAGACACAATGGAAAAATGTGTGAGTTTACAAGTAAACTCAGTAAGTCCTCTATCTTAAATAGATAGTAAAATATTAATAAACTATACTTACTCAACTAGAAGATACATATTACTCTAGTAATAAGTTCTAATATATAAGTAAAAGTATATATTTTTTAAATGATAAGTAGATTTTTTAGTACATTTTATACTTAATGTTGATGTAAGCTTTGGGTTACATAGGGTTTAACATAAAAAATTATTTTATAAGAATATTTAATTATTTCATCTAAAATATCATATATTGTTCTACAATACAATATTTGTTGTTTGATTTAAAGTTTTCATGAATACAATATAATAAATAATATTAATATTCACTAAAGATTGATAAACACCAAGTAAAATTATTTAAAAATAGATAGTAAAATATTAATAAACTATACTTACTCAACTAGAAGAAAAAAGTTACTCGAGAAATAAGTTCTAATATGTATGTAAAAATTCATAGTTTTTAAATGATAAGTAGATTGTTTAGTACATTTTATACTTAATGTTAATGTAAGCTCTGGGTTACATAGGGTTTAACATAAAAAGAATATTTAATTATTCAATCAAAAATATCATATATTATTGTATAATACAATATTTGTTGTTTAATTTAAAGTATTCATGAATACAATATAATAAATAATATTAATATTCACTAAAGATTGATGGATATATGTTGGGCATAAGGCCTTGCCTCCCAAGGTATTTTGTATTTTGACTCTATAATTAATAATAATAAAAAAATCACTAAAGACAATAAAAAATAGAAACCTAATTTTTTTTTATGAATAGTCCCTTCCTTATATTAAACAAAAAAAAAAAAGTTATATATTCACAAAAAAGGGGTTAGGAGAAATAGGATCATCTCACGAGTTAAAACGGCCTAAGGCCAAATATCAACTATTTATCAAAAAAAAATTCAGAAAATGTAAAAAGCCTTAAGCTTCTAGCATAGCACCAGCTGAGGGAGGAGGATCCTTATCATCAGAACCCCAACTAGGAGTGGGGTGTGCATATGTCTCAAGGGGAGCCCATTTGTCATCAACGACAACATTATAAAACTTTTATACAACTATTATAAAAATATTGATATAAACAAAATGAAATAAGAAAATAATGATAATAAAAAGATTTAATTTGTATGAAACAATTTATTACCAAAGTTAACCAAATTAAATGTTGATGATAAAAAGATATAACTTGAGTAAAAAATGAATAGCACACATGTTTCCTCACCTCAACTACACCTTGAATGCAGAATATTGATTTTATTCTTCCACAAATATATTGGTCAATATAAATTTTAATAATGAATGATATGAACAACTTTCACTAGACTTAGGTTCCTACATACATTGGGATGTTTGTTCGATCCTTGAATGATTCTATGGGTATGTAAACCACTAAAAAATCCACGTAGTAATTTGTAGCCTTATCTGTTGGAAATATTCAAGATATGAAAAGTTACTGAGAGGGGAGGGGTGAATTAGTAACTTTTATAATTCTTCCTTTTAAATTTACCACAAATCAATCTATGCTACTGCATGAATTAATACTGAAAGATAAAACATTCATCACACAAAAGAACACAATATTTTGGTGACCCAGAAACCTTCCAAATAGAAAGTAAAACTGGGCTGGGGATGATACCCACAAAACTTCACTACTGCAGCATAA